>RDRW01000790.1:0-23348 GCA_007896445.1 Puccinia hordei | reverse complement strand
ACATTTGAAGGGCTAAATATGGCGCAGAGGAGGTAGTTCCATGTCTTTTCCCCAAGAGATGGCTGCATATCTTGCATGACAGGTAGGAAGGGACTTCATTTGTCTGCGGCGGAGCAGGCACTGATGGTTGGCCAACAGGGAAATTGTGAGAGGTTGACGGGCCTTGGAAGTGAGTGTGTCCAAGAGTGAATGGTTGGGCCGGGTGGGACAATGGTTGGGGTCCCAGCTGCCAGTAGTTTGAGATTTGTGGTGCTTGATGGGGTTGCGGAAACGGATGGGATGGTGGGGCTTGAGTTATATGAGGTGGTGCATAGAGGGCTGGCTGAGCCAGATAGGATGGTTGGGCTGGATCAAGCTGATAGGTAGAGGCTGGAGGTCAATGGTGATAGTGGGTGAATCGAGGCAATTGTACTCATATGGGCGGAACACAGGCTGGGTTACTGGGTGGGCTGGGGGGACAGGGTTTGGCTGGATTGCCACTCTGTAGTTGGTGTCTGTGAAGCTGTAGCTGGCTGGGTGGGCTGGGGCACAGTAAGGGGCTGGGGGGCTTGGCCATATTGGTTGCTTGGGTAGCCATAGTTAGTTGCTAGCTGGCCTGATTGATTGAGTTGAGCTGCAGGTTGCCAAGCACGTGTGAATTTCCATACGCAGAGATTTGATTTGATACAAGTTGCCAAGTGGGGCCGCCAGGGTGATGGTTGGGGTCAACCTCATAAGATCCGTATGGGCGTGGAGGCTGATTGCTTGAGGAGTTGTAATCACCGGTGTGAGACATCTTTTGCTGCTGATTTGGTGAATTGTGGGGAATCTGTTTGCATTTGAATGGGAGATTATGTCATCACGTGTTACTATATCTACGGTAAAAAATAAAAATAAAAAATAGGAGGAGATTTGTTTGAGATGGGCCCATTGGGCCACTTTTGGGGGGATGGTGCGTCTGGGGCTTATATGGGGCCCTTTGAGCTCCCTGGGGGGTTTGAATGGCCCCTTTGAATGTTTTATTGCCCCTTTGGAGCATCAAAGTTGGCCTGTGGACCCACTGGAGGTGATGGGCAGAGGCAGGCCCCTTCTCAAGGCCATTGGACCCTGTCTATTGGGCCAGTTGGGTCTTGGAGTGGGCCATGGGCCTGTGGGCTTTTTTTCTCCCACAAAATTACCCCCCAAAAATTCCCTTTTTTTTGGTTTTTTTGGGGATTTTTACTCATTTTTTATTTTGTTTTTATGTGATTTTTTTGATTTTTTTTTTGTTTTTTTATTTATTTTTGATTTTTGATTTCTTTGATTTTTTTTTATTTTCAGACTTACCGCTTTGGTTTTGATTGAATCGGTGAGCTGTGAGCTGTGTTTGTTGTGGTTCTGGTTGAAAAAACCGGGACCACCAGTCTGATTCCCAAACAAGTCTGATTCCATTCGGGAATCAGACCGGGTGCTCACATCATCAAACGGGTGGGCCGGTTCAATTGCGTGAGCACCCATATGTGTATATGCAAACGCATGCATGTACACATATGCATGCGTTTTTATTTGGTGATGTTGCATGCAATATCCCCACACGCCAACCCTCGCACGCCAAACAATTGGCGTGCAGGGCCTACACGCCAATTCTTTTTGGCGTGCAGGGCCTACACGCCAAAAAAAATTGGCATGTGGGACCCACACACCATTTGTTTGGCGTGCGCTCCCACACGCCAATTTTTTTGGGGGTGTAAAGACCCTGCACGCCAAAAAAAATTGGCGTGTAGGCCCCCGCACGCCAAAAAAAGCTGGTGTGTGCGGGTGGGCGTTGGCGTGCGCAGTTGCCGTGCGTTTATCAACGCCCCCAAACAAAAAGGGATGGCAACTGTGGGTATTCTTGTGTGGCACATGCATTGGCTGCTGAAAAACCCAAGGGCCCATATGCTAGAGACAATAGGTGGTATCAAGTGCGATTGGACATGTTACACAAGCTGCACATCAACAGGGCACTTTGGACGAGGAAGCTAGGTGGACCAAAAATGTTCAAGGATACCTACAACAACATTTGCGTGGAGAATCCCAAGGGACCAGTGCCCACTTCCAAGTGGATGGGCAGGCTTGATGGTGGTCCTATTCTGGCTAATGCATACAATAGGCCAGTGGTGTTCCTCACAAACAACCAAGCAGCTGGATGCATAACGTTTCTCCCTTCAACTGTTGCACCCAACCCCAAACCAGCCAGCCCAATCTACCTTGCACTAATTAACGGGAATCACTGGATGCATGTTACAGTCAAGTGTGGCCTAGTACCTTTCCCTCCACCGTCCATACCTAAACATTTCCAAAGAGCCAAGCTGCTGTTTGGTTGAGCATCATTAAACCTGCCACACTTCTTTACTCCAAAACTTGCAAGCCAATGTAACACCCCTCCTCTGATTTTTAATTGCTATATTAAATTTGTTTCCATAAATAAATGTAGAGTAACGGCTGTCAACATTACTCCTGAATATGGCCACATTACACATTGCCAATACTTCCAATACTTCACCTATGATGAAGGGCCATATTAGAATTTCAGGTATCATACTTTTAACTGATCATTAATAAATTTTCAGTTATTAGTATCATATCATATGTATAATAATTTTAGTTGCACGCCAAGACTGACACCTATAATGTAGGAAAAAGATAAACCAAAAGGCAAATAATGTATCATTCAGATGAAAGTGATCAATAGAACATGCAACATGTAGAGCTGGAGACACAGGATAGGAGTTAAATACCATACAAGTCAGAAGTGATAGTTGGACAAAGCTGTTTCTATATCTTGAGAAAACATGTGGAGTAGGTGGTGAGTAGCAAAGTAGTGGTGAAATTCTTTGTAGGTTCTTTCCCAGTCCACTTGGGGGAGTCCATTCTCACCAATATTGTTGAAGCCCATAGCACACAAGAAGTCCAGAAAATATATACAAAGATTGTCTGAAGTTTGGTGGGGCATTGGGAGATTAATACCACCATCCACCTTTTGTTTAAGGACTTTGTCCCCAAGTTCTAGCAAGGCTGAAGCATTGGCATTTCTGGCAGTCTGTCTGTTGAATGTGAAGACTGATGTTGGACCAAAAACAAGCAGACCAGCTAGCATCTGTATCTGAGAGGGTGTATTCCTTGTGGAGCACTCATCCGTCCTTGTATGCTTTGGACGTGGACGGGTAAAGTCGGATAAGCTGCAGATATACGCCAGAGCTGACATTGCCCCCACCAGGTGCTGTGACACAAGCATGAGGCCGCCAAGGTTTGGTGAATTGGCATTGAATGTCCCCAGGTTCTTGTAGGTTTGTTGGAAGCCCCAGTGAGCAGAGTGGACCTTTGTTATATCTAGTGGAAGGGGTTCCCATTGGGCGCCCTGCTGTTCAAGATGAAAAAAAGCCCAGCATTGATGTAAAGCAGATTTGAGTTGGAGGTATGCCGTGTCAGGAGGAGAGATGAATGATGCCATGTTTGTTGAGTTGCCTGTTAGTCTGCTACCATGATTTATCACCAGCTGAACCATGAGCACTACCAACCAACACCCTGGCAGTCACAAGCGTCTGTAGCCTAGTTGGTAAGGCAGCACTCTAGCATGTGTCTCAGCTTAGCTGAGGTCGTGAGTTCGAATCTCACCAGACACATCTCCATTTTACAGTCTCTACAATGTTTGAGGCCAGTGTGTGGACCTGAGTTTGGTTGGTTAATGTCTTGCTTTTTTTGGCCCGGACAACTTCAATCTGATCCATGTTGATCATGTCATGAGTGATCAGAGACATTGAAGTAGCAGGGTGGAGGATTTTTTCTTAACTGCACCACAAAAATTAGTCAGTGTCATTTTTAATTAAATAGATAGTAACTAGGAGAATTACCTGATTTGCAAGCAGCCAGAGTTATTGTAACGTCCTGCCACACTCTTTACTTGAAATTGTGGTCCATTGGGCCATGACAAGAGAGCATTTGGGGGAGGTGATTGAGGGCATAGGCAATGTTCTTCATCATCTTCTCAGCTGATGTGATGGACCATGCAATGCCACGCACCAAATTGTTGTTCAAGTTTTCTACCACTGATCTTGGAAGCAGTGGGCCTGGTAAAAATAGTTCCACAGCTGCAACAGACAGACAGAAATGAGTTTGGGAAGTGTTTAATGTTTAGAGGAGAGGGGAATGACTCACATGCATCCCGTGTGGACCTTTCAGGGCAAGGAGGGCCTGTTGACCTCTTGCTGGGGTTTGAACTGGAGCTGGGCATTGAACTGGAACTGTCCACTGCCTAAGTGGTTGCGGTGCGGGAGATCTTCATGCCTTTCAAGTGTTAGGCCGTTATGACAGTTGGGTGAGGAGTGAATAGGTGGCTTGGGAAGTTTGGGCCGGTTTGCCTTGGGTCAACATATACAGTCTGTTTATGAGAGGAAGAGGAGCCCTGTTGAGGGACGGGCTTGCACCACATGAGGGAGGATTGTCTGGACTTGGGGTGTGATGCCGGGATTTTTTGGATGTAGGATCAAAAAATATTGCAGTTGGATAGCGGTAGAGAGCCCGGTGTGGGTGACTTTCAACAATAGTGGAATGTGGGCGTTGTGACAGATCAGGTGAGCTCCTGGGGATGTGTTGGGCGGCAGGATGGTTGTATGGCAAAGAGACTTGTTGTCAGCCTTAGAGCTAATACCATTAGCCTACAAGTCTTCCTTACACACATTTTCAGACCAAAACTTAATCATATCTTTTACAGTTTTGAACTTACACTTGTTTTGACTTCAGATTCTGTTTCCCCATCATATTTTAGCCCTAGTTACAACTGAGCACTTTCTCTATATCTTACTCCTTCACATAGTAATGAATTACTGGTGAATTTATTCTATATATTGTTACGCCGTGTTTCAGATGCAAGCTGACCACAAGCCTGCACTGCTTATGTCATCAAACTATGAATTTTTTTTAGTCTGAGTATCCTCTACACCCCAGAAGATACACAGAATCCAGAATACTACACAACAACCACACACTTCAGTAAAAGGACTTCAACCAGTTGAACCCAGCAGCTTCCTCAACAAGATTTTGGAATACTAAGTAAGGCTCCTCACTTCTCTGATTACTTCCCAGTCCAACTGTCATTTAATCAACCAGTGAGTCCCTTCTTCTTCAACATCATCAACTCCTCCCAAGTCATTTATCTATAGTCTGTCTGTTCTGTCCTATCCTCCCCCCTTTCCCTCTTCCTACTAAGTCACTGGCACACCAATATTGGTATAATTCTATAGGATAAAGTCCTGCTTGATAAAGCTTCTCATAAGACCAGATTAATTGATCACTCCTAGATCTTATCCCCCTGAATTTTTGTTGATTTTATCAGGGAAAATCAACCAGGTTTCCATCTAAGGATCCTTGTGTCAGTTCCTTTTGACCAGAAAAAGATTGGCTGGTGTTCAGTTTCCTTTGACCAGGCTCCTTCTCCCAGTTTAATTTGAGGAAGAAGAGGAAGACCCTCAGTTGGCTGCTCCCCAGATCATTTAAGATCTTTGCTTTACCATTTCATAAAGTGTGTTTATTTTCCCACTAATTCATAAGTGTGTTTATTTTCCCACTAAGTAATTTATTACTTAACTTTCCCCATCCCTTGTGTTCTGTTGTCACTCAAGAGACACAGGCTCACACTTGTGAGGCTGGAGGGTTGATTCCCAATTCTTCAGGGTCGGTTTCCCCCTTGGCATCCGGGTTGTTTATGTTGTCATCACGGTTTTGAGATGACGTACGCAAGGCTCGGTTGGCATTGTGGGATTCTATGCTGGTAGTTATATGATTGAGGTAAGCCTCAGTAGAGGTGGAGAGATAGGTGCTTTCGCCTTTGCTGTTGCGCCTGGGTGATCTTATTGGGTGGATGGGGCCATATGCCGGGTTCATAACGTTGGGCCAGCCGTTGTCAAATCAAGCGGGTCCGTTGTCCAATTGATCTGGTTCGTTGTCAATTTGAGTGGGTTCTGGTGTGCGATGAAGTGTTGGTGCCGCATTGTTTGCTGAGAGAAAATCTGACAGTTGTGGAGCGGTTGTTTGAGGTGGTGGGAGGTCTTTGGGAAGATCAGGAAACCAAGGAATGAATCGGTTGAGGTTAGGAGGTGGTTGGTTGACGTTAGGAGTGGAATGTAGGATGGTTTGGCTAGCTGGGGGGTCAAACGTGTTTGTTGGAGCTGGGCGAGTTGAGGACTCATGACCCTCATCGTCTGACTGCTTGTATTCGGCTTTTATTTTGTTGGCGAGAACTTCCAGATACTTGTATTCCTCGGGACTGCATGCGGGATGCTGAGCAAGCTCAGTGCATTTTTGCCAGAAGTCCAAACCTGATTTGCAGTGTTTTGGGGTGGAAAGTGGTAAGCAGGAGGTTTATTGTCATACATCTTATGAGGAAACAGAACTTACGTGATTGTTCGTGACCACCAGACATTGTTGTTGCATGGAAATACATCTAAAGTTTGAAGGAGGAGGAGAAAACAGTGTTGCTGTTGGTTGGATTGCAAAGTAAAACAGATGTCAGCTGCCGCTCCTGGAATTATGTGCCTTTTGTAGTGGGAATATGAGAAAGGGATGGAGAAACAGGCCTTGTGGGGACTTTGGGGGGCACTTTGGGTGCTGGAGTGTCTCTAGGGGGCTTAGACGGGGCATGTGGGACCTGGTATGCCTCTGTGTGGACTTCCTGGGGCCATTTAGGCCCAGATGTGTCCCATGCACATTTGGTGGTGCAATGGGGGGTTGGGAGGGGGCCTAGTGGCCTATTCAGTCCTTGAATGTGTCCATAGGGGCCACTGGTTCTAGTTGGCCCCTTTTGGCCAGGCCCAGCTGGCCCATCTGGCCCCTTTGGGCCAGGCCCAGCTGGCCCATCTGGCCCATCTGCCCCTCTGGGCCAGGCCCAGCTGGCCCACTTTCAGGGGCGGGCGGGGTTTTGGGTGAGGGGCAGGGGGGACAGGGGGGCGCGGGGGAGACTGGAGTAACGGGGGAAAAGGGGGGAAGGGGTGGACATCAAATTACTTGTTGATGTCCTGGCGCTGGCTCGAGGTTGTTGGGCGGCTGGGTTGTTCCAGCAGCTCGGGTTGGTTGATCGGGAAGGGTGGGTCGTGCGGCGGCCGGCTGGTAGGTGGGTGGGGGGCGGTTGTCAGCTGGTGGGGTCGGTGAGGTGGTGGTTGGGGAGGGATTGAGGAGGGGGGGGGAGGAGCAATGGTCAAAGGATTGGGGGGGAGGGGGCGGGGGGGGGGGTTAGATGATGTCATGCGTACATTCCTGTTGTACGCATGACATCAGCATGTATATAGGCAGGGGCGTGCCCCTGCCTATATACATAGAATTGGCGTGCTAACTGCACACCGATTCTATGTAACGCCCCTGCCTATATACATAGGTTGGCGGTGCGCCGATCTATTTGTATAGGCAGGGGCATGCCCCCTGCCTATATACATAGAAAGGGTGTGCGGATTGCACACCCTTTTCTGGACGGGGTGTGTGGCGCACGCCTGCAGGGAGGCGTGGTGTCGCACGCCTGTAGATGGGCGTGCAGCCTGCACACCCATCTACAGGTGTGCTGACACCCAGGGATGGGTGTGCTTCCTGCACGCCAATATAAAAAAAGGCGTGCTGGTTGGGCGTGGGTGTGCTGCCCGCACGCCAATAAAAAAAAGGGTGTGCGGGCAGCACACCTTTTTTTATATTGGCGTGCGTTGGGCGTGGGCGTGGGTTTATCAATCCCCCTGATTGTTGTATCCCCTCATGCAATTTCTACCCCATACATCCTGTATGACCAGACACTTTAATAATAAAACCAGACACTTAGATATTATTGCCATTTACCCTTTGACACAAACCCTTTTAAAGGATTCAGGCTAAAATATTTAAATTAGCAAAACCAGACTAATAATAAAAGAAATATTAGAAGACAGAAAATGATTTAAGACAAGAGACTGGAGATTTGAAATGCATACCACTAATGATGGAAGAACAGTGATGGAGGCAAGGACTTTTTATAAGAGGGGGAGGTGAGAACAGAAGTAAGGAAGATAAGGACTGATTGAAGAATTTACAATATGAAAAAGATTAGTTCTTTACTCAACAAACAACAAGAGAGAAAAAAGAATAGGAAAAGAGAGCAGAGAAATGACAAACAGCACAGAATTGGGATGTAGATATTTTTAATATGCCTGGGCTTGATCTTGAGGGTATTGAGATTCAGCGCTTGATGTTCAAAAGAAAGGTGAAGATGAAATGAGCAGTTTTTCTAGAGAGCAAGTTGATGAGGATTAACTTTACTGTATTCAGGTCTTGATAAAGCTTGATCTTGAGTCTTGAAATTGAGATCTTGATTGAATGGAAAAAGTCGAGAATCTTGTTGAGTCTGATTAAAACGGACTTGATTTGATTCTTCCTTTTATAATTAAAATAAATAACCCTAACCGAGTGCAGTTATTGATTTCCTTTGACTGCGGTGCGGGCTACAATTCACATGTCATTCATTGTTTGTGACTTTGTGACATTCAATCTTGAGAGACACATTTGACTGAGAATTCAACACCTTTTCCCTCACAGCTCCTCCTCACCTCCCCATACCTTAGAGGCATTAGTAGTAAGCTCATAGTACTATTCAGTCTAATATTAAATTAGAAAAGCCACACATTTTATTTTATTCTTAGTTATACACTGTTCCCATCAGCATTATTCAGGAAGGCAGCTCTTATATCAGCACCTTTTTTCATAACCTACATTAGTACTGTGTAATTATACATATCCCTTAAAAGCTCTATTCTGCCCCAAGAGTAGTTCCACAGTGTGCAGCCAGGTGCGTGCATGTATCACCATCCACTCAACCCAGAAAATTTCTTTTTCAGGATTTTGGCGAGCTGTGATTTTTGCCACATATTCTTCTAATGTGTATCACAAAACTAATAGCAGGATTTTCAGCCTGATGTGTGACTAAAAAAGTGAAAACAGGGTGTTAATAAATTGGATGATGATTTAAATTCCACAAGCAGAGACACTAGGGGGTGAAAATTCCTCTGTACAGGAGCAATCATTCAATCAATATATCTCAAACTGAGAGTCTTGGTTTATAGCAAATCAATACAGAGGTTTTGATAGGCACCTAAGGGGTAGCTCAATATTTCTTTCAAGTTATATTATTTAAATATCACACACCTGTCACAAACTCTGAACTCAAGTTCAGAGTTAGGAAAGACTAGATTCCACCCAGGATCCCTTTCACCAAGTGCACTCAGATCATCATTGACTACTCCTCAATTTCAGTTTTGGTGCTCACAAATCACCTTCACAAGAAATCAATTGCATACACATCTCAACCACCTCAATCATTCATCATCCTAACTCTCAATCAATCTTCATCCTCACTCTTCATTCTAAAATCTCTTGTTCTTTTCTTCCTTCTTTCTTCTTTCTTCTTTTTTCTTTCTTCTTTCTTCTTTCTTCTTTCTTCTTTCTTTCTCTTTCTTTCTTTCTCTTTCTTTCTCCTTCTTTCTCTTTCTTTCTCTTTCTTTCTCTTTCTTTCTCTATCTCTTTCTCTATCTCTTTCTCTATCTCTTTCTATTGCTTCACTCACCTCCATATCCTATTTGCTACTTTCTGGTGATGTTTGCCATTTACTAAACTCATAACTCAATCAAGTTACCAATCAATAACTTATGAGTCCTCAAGAGTTCCAGTCCGCTACTTTAGTCCTTTTCATAGCTTATAATTGTATGATCCTTACTCTCACAGGGTTAGTCTCTCATCACTTATTTACTTCTCAATTTAAGTTTATCATTTTCTTCCTCAAATTTTCTACTTGTTTTTCTCCTTCAGCATGCCGGCTTCTGTTTTTTAATCAATTGTAAGAGCTACGTTCTGCTCTTCACTGCCGTCGATATACAACAGGCTCAATAGCCTGAGGGAGAGAATTTCTAGAACCACGGTGTAGATTTCAATTGATGAGCTAGCTCGGAAGAGGTTATTGTCAGGTCTCTCTAAATACATGGTTATGAAGAGATGATAGAGGAAGGAAAAGATGAAATAGAAAGAGAAGAAAGAAAGATGAAGAATCAGAGAAGGGATGTATCTTACCTAGCTCGGAAGAGGTTATTGTCAGGTCTCTACCGAGCTAGGAAGGTGTGGAGGCGATGAGTCTAAATATTGAGTCCAGATTAGTGATTATGTAATATGAGTGACAGGTTTGTGATTCCGCGGTACGCAGGGTTACATCAATTCCAGGTCTTAATTTCTTTATATTCTACTAGAATATGTGGGTTAATGATGGGTGCACTCATCCTTTTCTTTCAAGCTGGAGGATAAAGTATAATAGGTTGAACAGGAAACACATTCACATCATATAGACATCTATTTTGTTTGTATTTACATAAATTCAGAACATGCAATATTCACTTTATCTCCTGTACTGCTGGTAAATTCCAACAAATTTCCATTGAGTGGATTTTAATTACCCTGGATTGACCCGCCGCTGAAAGAAGCTATGATGAACAATCTCCCATTTACCCCTTGAACTCCACCAGACTGGGTAATGGCTCCAGGCTGTTAGGGTAATAAGATTTCAGCTAAATATTAACAAAATTCTCAAGTTGTAAGAGGGTTTGAAAACATGAATTACCGTTTCCTTGCATGTGTCAAGCACATTTTTAAGAAGTGCAAGAAGAGAAGCCTTTTTTCTGTTGAATTAATGACATCATGGGTATTAATATCCTGTTTCATTGTTTGAGTTTTAATTCACTAACTTACGCAGTGATAGGTGATCCATCTGATGACATTACTGTTGCCTGATGTTCAGATTTTGTAAATATGAAAAACAAAAAGGAGTCAATAAGATCACAATAATATGAAACACTATAAAAAACAGGATCTTAAATTACCTGACATTTCTTGTAATTTGGGAAACTCTGCTATCAGGCTTCTTAGTTGCTGGGTTTACCAGGTTATCATTTTTAGCATCATCCACAGTAAGTGCATTGAAGGCCCTATTATGAAATTTAAATAGATCCAGCTGGTTAGAAATCTCTGCTCATCTTCAACTGATTCATTGGATTGAAAAGGAGAATACATACTCTATACAGTCATTTTGTACTATTTTTTGGCGACTATCCATGCATTCTACCTTGAGGGGTGGAAAATTATCATTGTAAATCTCACTGCCTGGTTTGGTCTTAGGGTTCTGGACCCAAAAGTTGACTTGGGAATCATCTCTTGAATGCATACGTCCACTCTAAAAACAGGGGAAACAAGAAACTCCATTGCAACATTAGAATCAGGTAAAGTGGGATGGCCAGAGAAAATCACAGGATTTTTTCTACATACCATGCCTTTACATTTGTCTACAATCTGTTTGATGGCATCTTCAAATTTTCCCTTGGTGCTGATGATATTCAGAAATTCAGGTGAAGAAGTAATTTAGTGACTCGCTGCTTACGAATCATAGTCATACGGTCTCCTCAAACTCACATGACTTTAGAGGTCGCAACTGGGGCATTTGATAACCTATAATAACTGACCTACAAAAGAAAAAAGTACAGATGTATAGTTCAGTTTGACACAAATCAAATATCTTTGAGGTCGTTGCTTTTATTTTGATCCTTACGACACAGGTTCCAGCAACCCTTTGGATGGTCGTTTCAATCTCCTCGATTGTCGCAAACTGGCCAGACGGACTACCGGCCTTGTATTTAACTTGTGTCAGTGCCCTGAGGAAATCAACAATTCGAATCAAGACAGTAGAAATGATAAGTCAAAGAGCTTCTCAACTAGCCTCTGGACTATCCCTTGTCAGTTGCAGATAAGCTTACTGAGTACAATCGTCGCCTTTAATTTTGGGTGCTTTAACATTCATGCACGTTATATCTTCGTCTGCGGCGAAGGAGCCTGGAGCCAGTAGAATACTGAGTAATGCTATGAAGACACATTTGTAGGAAACCATATCCTCCTTTGTTCGACGCTGGTAGGTTTGATGTCAGTGTACAGTATGTGATGTGATGGTGGAAATTTTGAGTCCTATTAAAGGATCCTAAGTATGAGAATATTTAGGATAAACTAGATATCATAGATTGCATAAGAAGGAAGAACATAATACGCTGTAAATACATGGATATTTATAGTCTGTATTATGTATCATGAGAATAATTATTATGTAATAATATTATGTGAAATGTGAAAGAGAAAGAGAGCAAGAGAAAAGAGTGAGAGAGAAAATAGAGAGGAAGTTGACGTCGAGTGTGTTACGTATTACGTAACTGTAGTGAGAGGTGATCCTTTATGTAAGGGTTACGTCTCTCAGCTACAACACCCCCCCCACTCGACGAGACGCCCGTAATTACCGGTCGTTGGATAAGGTGAGCAGGAGGAGATAAGTTCTTAGTGAATATGTCCGCGAATTGCTTGGCTGTAGGGACCCAGGTAAGGCTGATTTTTTCTTCAAAGAGAGCCTGATTAGAGATATAGAATTCTCGGTCGGTGTGGCGGGTCCGTTTATTAGAAGCACCATTAGTACAGATAGTTACCGCAGCCTGGTTGTCGCAGTGGATTTGTCCAACGAACCAGGAACCGCAGAGATCAAACAGAAGATTTTGGATCCATAGGACCTGTTTGGTGCAATGACCAAGGGCCATGTATTCCGCGTGGGCAGTGGAAGACGCGACGGTCGCGAGACGCCGAGAGATCCAGAGGATGGGGCATCCATGAAAGAAAAGGATAACGCCATAGGTCGAACGGGAGAACTCACCCCCCCAGTTTGCGTCCACATAGCTACTGAGGGGAGGTTTTTGGAGATCGGGAAAGATGTTAAGGCACTGGTCCCGTGTTGCCGCCAGATAATTGAGGAGATGTCGAAGGCAGGCCCAGTGAGCCGGAGAAGGGTTACTAGAGAAACGGGCAAGGAAGTTGACAGAGAAAGAAATATCAGGGCGAGTACCCACCGCCAGGTAACTGAGAGCACCCAAGATGGCAAGATAGCTGGAGTCAGATATAGCGGGGATAGGGACGTCGTTGGTAGGGGGAAGGTTGCCAGGAGGCAAGGGGGTTTTTGCCGTGGAGGTACCGTCCCAATGTTCAGCCAGGAGTTTGGAGACCAACTTGGGCTGGCTGAGAACAAATCCGCTGGATGTCCGTGAGACTGATAGGCCGACAATACTGGATAAGTTATCCTCCCATTTGATTTTTATGGAGGCTGACAGAGACTGTTCCAGGCGTCGAAGAACTTTGTCGGAGGGGCCAGTGATGATTCCATTGTCGACATGAATCCAGACGACTGTGCTATCAAGTTTCGAGCGCAAGACATAAAGGCTAGAATCATATTGGGAGGCAACGTACCCCAGGCTTTCAAGAGTCGAACTGAGGAACTTCCACCAACACCGAGCAGCCTGTTTGGTACCGTACAAGGCCTTTTTCAGGTGACAGGCGAATCCAGGGGGGCAAACTAGACCTTCAGGGGGAGCAACCCAGAGGTCTTCATCAATTGGGGAGTTTAAATAGGCCTCTACGAAGTCGAAAGAATGGACAGGCCATTTCCGCCCAGCAGCCAGGGAGAGGAGAATCCTCATAGAGACGAAGGACGCAGTTGGCGCAAAGGTCTCATTGAATTGGATCCCAGCGATCTGACTATAACCTCTAGCCACATAGCGGGCTTTATAACGGGTAAGCATGCCATCATCATTTGTCTTCTTGGCAAAGACCCACTTAGCAGACATAACTTTCACCCCGTTTGGGACTCTTTTAACATCCCATACGTCCAAAAGGCGAAGGTTTTCCAGTTCTGCAGATATAGCGACCTCCCAGGCAGGTTTCTCGGGAGTCTTCATTGCCTGTTTATAAGTAGACGGGATATCTGCAGCATGGATTTCGGGTGTATGAGAAAGGACAAGATCAACCATGGACTCTTGCTGGTTGATGATTAACTCATCGGAGAAATCGCCGAGTTTTAACTCAAGCATATTGGCGAGGCAAGGGGTAGGGAGAGAGGAGGGAAGGGGTGATTTATGATTTTGGAAAGAAGCTACGGCCGAGGAAATAAAAGAGTTGGAAGAGGGGATCCAAAAAAGCCAACCCTTGGAACCGTCGAGAAAACCAACCACCCGGCCTTCAATAGACCGATCGTCAAGTTTGCGACGTTTTTCCACAGGAACGTGGACGTATGCGGTATCACCGAAGATTCGAGCTAAGTCAAGGTTGGGCTTGGAGTTGAAAATCCGTTCGTACGGGGTGACCTCTCCACTGACCTTGGTGGGGATCCTATTGAGGAGGTAGCAGGAACAGACAAAGGCAAATGCCCAGAAGTGTTTGGGTAACCCACTTCCTGACAGAATCGTCCAGCCCATGTTTTGTAAAGTACGGTTGAATCGTTCCACAGAGCCGTTTTGATAGTGATGATAGGCAATCGCCCGTTTGGTCTTGATGCCTTTACCAGTGAGGAAATTGGTAAGGAACTTATTGTTGAACTCACCTCCGTTATCCGACCGGAGACATTTGAGAGGTCGGTTAGTCTGCTTCTCAAGAAAGTTGATACGATCAATTAAGACTTTGGGCGCTTCAGATTTCAAAACGAGTATCTTGACCTCGCTGTAACTACTCCCTAGATCCCTGATAGTCAACACATATTTCCCTCCCCCAAAGGAAGGTACCTCAAATGGACCAATGAGGTCTACATTCCATACATCCATAGGGAGGAAAGAGCGCTGGTCAGAGGAGAGAGTATTGCTTAATATACTCTTGGAGGTGATACATGTGGGGCAGTGTATATGTCCATGAGGAAGGTGTTTAGGGAGTCCTAGGGTTACCTGACTTTTAATCATTTGACGAATGACTCTAAGGCTCGTATGTCCTAGTCGCTCGTGGATGTTGAGTAACTCTCGTTCATTGGCAGTCAAATGTGAGGGGACAGAGGTAATGGGGGCAGTATTGGCAACAGGACAAGGAAACAAGTATACATCGTTTAGTTTGGTAAAATCGGTAGTGACAGTATTATAATCGGTAGGTACATGATTTATGGTAGCATTGAGACAGGATGTTTTAATGAGAGTAGGAAACAATTGCGATGAGGAAGGTAAAAGCCATTTCCGGCTAGAAAAATCGAGGAATGTCGTCGCCCAAATGGTGGATTTGAAACTGAGATTGAAGGAATCATCTGAGTTGTTGTAAGAGATGGAATGCCCGGCTAGACAAAGAGCAGCAGCAGAGATGAGGGTATGACCGGCGTTATCGCAGTAAAAGACATCGTTAAGCTCGATGACCATTGAATTCATTCCACGAAAAGTCATCGTACCTGTGGCTGTGATAAAATTAGGGGAACCATTAGTTGCTACTTTTAGAGGTAATCGTCGCGGCAGTAGTTTAAAGTTTGACAGTGCTGACTTATCACCGGTTATGTGATGAGTAGCGCCTGTATCAAAAAGGATCTCGGGAGAGCCACGGGAGACGAGATTGGCATGGCTGGCCTCGGGTAGTTGAAACTCTTCAGGGTCTTGATCCATTGCATCTTCGCCCGGGGTTTCTTCAGAAGCTTCAGCAGCAGCAGCTCGAGGGTAAGGTCGTGTTTTCCCATCATTCTGATACTTTGGTCGATAGGTGTCAGCGGGGCGTTGGTTGCTAGCAGGGTACTGTCGAACGTTGTTTGTGGGGCGGTAATTGATAGGCGGGGTGATGATAGGATATTGCGCCTGAAAAGTATTGGGGTTACTTGATACAATGTGTGGAAATTGTTTCGTTGGAGGAGGGGGCTCGGTGCAGTCGGAAATCTGATGTGTAGTTGATTGGCACCGGAAACACATGCGAGAGCGGTTGTCAAGGCGTCTTTCAGGTCGTCCGGCCAGAGCATAGGCGTTTCCGGGATGACTCTCAATGGAAGCTGACCGAGGTACGCCGGATTGGGCAGCGAAACCGTTGGGATGATCACGTTGATGAGACCGGTTCTTTGAATTGAGTCAAGATTGGGAATCAGATAACAAATCAATCATACGATTAAAAGACGGGAGCCGATTGTTATGCCATGACAGCTCCATGTCCATACATTGATCAAAATCGTTGCGAAGATCAGTACCTAGTGGAATGGCGGATTGAAGGATGAGGCCAAGAATGTTGTCCTTTGATAAAGAGATCCCAGCCGCCAAGAGATCCTCAAATTTAGAACGAAGTGTGACCGATAGTTCACTGGCGTTTGAATCGGATGAAACGGTGGGATCAAAAAGGTCAGTCCACCATGATAATTGGAAAGTCCTACTGATGGAGCCAAAGCGACCCTTGATAGCCGACAGCATCTCGTGGCTTAGGGAAAAATCATACAGATCAAATCGTATCGAGGAATCCACGGAACCAAGGAGGATACTTCTTGCGGCGCGCTCCAAAGGATGGCCTCGTTGGTCCACAAGAAAAAACCGTTTGTCTCGAAGGTAGGAAAATGCTACTTCCACCAGCTCGCGGTGCCAAATACAAAAGTTAGTTCCGTCCGGTTTTAAAAAACAAGAGGAGAAACGAGCCGTGGCATCCCGAACCAATGACGACTCGGCCCAATGGTCAGAAGCCGTCGCAAATGTCCTACCCCCCAAGGTTGCGTTGAGGTGGGGTGGACCTGAAAAAGGTTGGACAGGTTGTACAAAAAACGTTGCGTCACCTTCTTCGTCTGATGCAGGGTGAGAACCGGCATTTCGTCGGCTGGTAGATCTGGTGGTAATACGGGTAGGGGAGCGTTGGACGGACATGATGAAAAAAAATTTGGTACAGAAGAAAAGTAATGGATAGGAATGTAGAGTTGGTTTTAAACAGGAAAGTATGGTTTGTAATGTGAAGGAAAAGATGAGGGAACTGGATTGGAAAGGAAAGAAAAGAGAGTATATATATGTACTTGAAGATTACCACACAGGTAGACGGAAAGACTGATTTGGAATTGATTTGCACACAGCACGCAACGGACCACACAGGTCACTTTGGGAACCACACAGGTTTTCTAACTTTGGAATAATAACACCCCCACACAGGAGAAAAAACTAAAAAAATGATGCTGAACGAGTAACTATGAGTTTCTAGTATAATTAGTTCGAGAGGCTCATAACCTAAAGGATCCTAAGTATGAGAATATTTAGGATAAACTAGATATCATAGATTGCATAAGAAGGAAGAACATAATACGCTGTAAATACATGGATATTTATAGTCTGTATTATGTATCATGAGAATAATTATTATGTAATAATATTATGTGAAATGTGAAAGAGAAAGAGAGCAAGAGAAAAGAGTGAGAGAGAAAATAGAGAGGAAGTTGACGTCGAGTGTGTTACGTATTACGTAACTGTAGTGAGAGGTGATCCTTTATGTAAGGGTTACGTCTCTCAGCTACAACACCTATGAGCTGTTGTCGCAAATGCTGAGCGGATAATGAGCTGTTTTGTATTATGTTTCTATACTTTTTCCGATGCTTTTTGATACGCTTATCGAATAAAGAAGCTGAACATGTGTTGTGTTGTTTGATTCATTACATGTATTTCATCAGACAATCATTCAACAGCTGTGCGACGCTGGTCACCACATGGTACGGTCACCACTGTGCCCGGCGCCGGTGGATATGGTAGCCCCGGTCACCACTGTTCCCGGCGCCCGTGGGCATGGTAACCCCTGTCACCACTGTGCCCGGCGCCGGTGGGCATGGTTGCGGGTGCCCCCAAATTCTACGCTACACGATCCATATTTGGCGGTTGGCGAAACCATAAAAAACTCGCTGTCAGACACATATTGTTGGGGCCAATTTTCAATATGTTCACTAACAACAGTAACAAGGAATCAGCCATTTTGTGATTTCTCCGTGTGATCACGCAGATAATATCAGTCACTACAAGAAAAACTCTAGAAACTGCCAGCAGTTGGCATGTAGCATACTGTAGTGTAACTGACATTGTAACTCCATGTGATTACATTGAACCCTTTCATGCACAGTCACTGTGCATTGAAGCTTGGTTGAAACAACCTTTGAGAAAGGATTGAGTATCACCACAAGCTTGCTTTGAGCTTCTGCATGTCAACTGCTGGCAGTTTCTATAGTTTTTCTTGTAGTGAGTGGGGCCTGGATAGTCTGACGGTAATCATCACCTCCAGAGGCTCAGTTTCTCCCCAGTGACAACATAGTATAATCACTTTGAAAAGAATCCAGTGTTCTAAACCAGACCTCGACTTTGTCTTGAAGTGGATCACTTGCCATTGTGCATGATGCTTAACTTGTAATCCCCAGATTTGATTAATTAACAAGCTTTTTGTCTAAATCAAGCCAAAAACTTATTGGAGGGTGATTAAAAGACCCACATTGTGATTAGTAGATCAAACTGGCTCTAATTAATTCACAGAACCTAATCCCCCAAAAAAATATTACGAGCTTACAAATCCCAAAATATAACACTTACACAAAAAGAAGTGATTTTACAAAAGTCAAGGAATACTCCATTACCTGCCATATCTGTGGGCAATAATTCATCAGCTGGAACTAGTTAAATATTCATTGGTTTAACTTCAACACCCCCAACCCAGCCAGCTATACTGGCAGTGTACTGAACCATCTACAAGAAGTAAAGAATTGTATAAAACTGTTATCTTCATTTTAACTTCAGAAAATTAAGAATAGAATAACTGAGATTTTATTACTAATTATTGTCAGAAAAATTCATGTTAAGATAGTAGAGCCTAAATCAATTGAGTACCAATGAGAACAGAAAAAAAGAAAGAATACCTTACAAACCAGGGAGAATCTATTGCTCTTACCTGAAGGTAATTTTTTTTGTGGCATTAGAAATTGTAGGGCACTGCACTAAGATAAAATTCTAAGAAAATTTTCACATTTCCTTATGTTGTAGTGTGGCTCTCCCTAAGATGGAATTTGGAGGGTAATCTCACCAACCAAGCCAACCATCTTTCATGTGTTATGAAAGTAATTTACAATGTAGGAATCGAAACCAAAACCTCTTAACTCACTTTAAGATTGATTCTCTAACCATTGATCTAAGTGCACTGTTGAGAGATAAATGTGTGTGGTATTATTGTTACTTTTCTGGTTAGTGCCACTATTACTCATCACATTTCCACACCTATGTCATCTGTATATGGGAGTTGTTGTCTGGACTGTAGATTGAAATAGATTCTCATTTACAAAGTATGTTTTTCAATCCAACTCTATCATCAGGAAAAATATGAGGTTACCTGAGGGGAGGTAATATGAAAGAAACTCTTTTAAGGATCATTTATATTCCAATCCCAATTCAACCATACTCCCTGATGATTAAAAAGGTGCCATTATTTTTCAATTGCATTTTTGCCACATTAGCTCCACAGTTTCCAGAGTTTTCATTGAATGTCACCTTATACCCTCAGCTGGACCAAAGCAAATTCTGATGTATATGTTACTCCATTTCTTAATAACCTCCTAAAAGAGAATGGGTTTGGGTGGCACCCCTGAAACACCAGTGATCCCTTTCACCCTAAAACCTTGGCTTCAGAAATTACAAAAACAGGAACTCTCCCACACAGATGGAGGTCAGCTTATCTGAATCCAAAGCAAATATTAGAAGCAAAGGGAAAAGAGGCTTTGCCCAGTGCATATTGTAGTTCAGCTTGGTGTGCTATGAGCTGCTACAGAAGTGTGGTTCAAATTTGGGGGGTCTACAAAATGGATTGAATATATCAGAGTTTTCATCTATTCCACTAGCATGTTTCCAAATATAGACCAGCACAGCTCCCCTGTCAGCCTCTGTGATGCCAAGAACTGGATTCTTCTAGCTACACAGGGTGCAAGGTAAAAACAGCTGCAGGTTGTGCAGTGAAAGGTGGGTAAAAAAGGTGAAAAGATAAAAAAACTAAAGTTTTTATTAACAGAGGGGCCTGAGTTACAGGGGTATTTACTGTGCCCTCTAAAGTATTCAGGACCTGTGTGAACAGGGGTATTTTGGGTACCTGAAAGTCTAGTCCTTTGAACAAGGAGTACACCTAGACAATAACTACTGAAGGAATGGAGGAAATAGACTTACTGATTCTATTTCCTGTCAGAGGTTCTTCAGGGAGTTGTAGGTGGTCCAGAAGCGCTCACAAGGTTGAGTAACAGGTGGCTGTTGGGTGCTGAGAAATTTGAAAGGGTTTTTGAATGAACTTCAGGTATAAAACAAGCAAAAACTGACTATATAACAGGCTATAAGGCTGGTTGATATGGTGGGTAAAAGCTGGTAAATGTAAATGAAGATGGGGATATCATTTCGTGGGAAGGAAGGGCTGTTTATATATCCATTCTGGGGTCTTGGGGGCGAAGCAGAAGCTCTGTTTTGCCTGGTCTAGTCTTCTACTAAGCCCTAGTTACCTGTACAACTGGTTTGGTTACGGTAGGGCTTAGTTACATGTTTCAAAAGGCCCAAAGTGGTTTAATGTTCCCAGAAAGGTGAATACTTTCGTGTCTTCCTTCCTTTTGGACCATTAGTCTATTTACAACTAACCAATTGGGCTATCTTGGCCTTAGTAGGAAAAGTATGGCCGCGGCGTTGGTTGTGGCTTTTATTACAGGGGCCAGGTACATGTAACTATGGAAATGATGATTTAAACCTTATTTATCCATCATACCCAAACTCTATTACCCTTAATTACATAGTCTACTAGCATATATTTAAGGTTATGTAGATCTTCAAGTCATATGAAAACTTGAAGGCCTTGTGAAGGGATATGAAGGAGTAATAATTACAGGGTAATTTTGCTGAGCTACCCTAGGTTAATTTACCTGTAGATTCAGAATCTTAAACAATATTCTAAGTTTTCTTTGCACTTAAGAAGTTATATCTAGATTCTGTGTTATATGTTTTGTTTTAATAATTTCTTTTGAAACAAAAAGACGTAAGGTGTGCATTCTTTTGAGACTAATAATATAAGTTGTATATTGGTACAATTTGCTATGGTCAGGTTGTCTCTGAATTAGTAGCAGGCTGACATCCCCAGCCTGGCAAGTATTAAGTCTCATTTTTGTGAAAATCCTGGGGTTGGGGGAGGAAAAAATATGGTTTCTTCATGGGGGAATTCTATTCAAGCTACTAATTGGAGTACTGCCACTTATCAAAGCAGGATTGCTCCCCAGAATTGCAAGTAGAAATAATATTTTCAAAAAATTATTTATTAAGGGAATTTCACTCCCCTAATTCTAAAATTTGCACAGCAGTTTGGTGTTCTATTTTTGTTACAATTCCAAAATCAAATTGTAGCAGAATTGGCATAGTATATGCAGGGATGTTTCCATGGTGCTTCCTGTTAAGTTATGAAGCCTCCAGTTTGAGCGGCCCCCGGTGATTTGAGTGTAATTTGTGTCCAATGTTTGAACAATTTTTGTAAACCTGGTGCCAAGTTCAGTTCACATGTTGTGCAAAACTCAGGCAGGAAAAGCACTGAAGAAGGTTAAGTTACTAAAAGATGAAATTAGGAAGTTACATACAGTCTTCAATACTAATTTTACCACTAAAAGCAATGAAGTAATAGCCCAATCTCATTCCACCTGTACCGTTAATCTACTTGTCTAATGCATATAAGTTCCATTCATAACCCAAGAAAACCAAATAATTACACATTTCCAGCTTGCTACTATGACAGAGCAACCTGTCACAAGCATTAATGTCAACTAACTGGACTCTATTCCACAAATAGTGGCGTGTACAGTAAGGAATAAAAGGTCTTACACTTAAAAAAGTGTAATAAAAATAAATATAACCAATATTACTTTGGTGTTTTGTTAAAAACACTAAGTATTAAAAAAAACAGGTTACTACCCTGCTGCCAGACTTCTGTTATGGGAATAAATATCCTCAGAAGGGCTAACCAGACTTTAACACGGTTCTACCAATTAAATTAAGAAGTATTAATTAATTGGGGGGATTTGATTGAGAACTCTAACTATTAAGATAGTTATAAGTATAAAAGGCCAGTCCTCCTTACTTACAGGAGAAGGTGAGCGCCTTGGTAGCTTATAATAAGTTATCTAGTAATTGTTAAAGTTGATGGGAGGAGGATATCTTCAATTTGGTGAAGAGACCTCCTCCTTAAATAATAAAATATTTGTATTAATTCCTCTGCAATTTAATTGTCAGTGGGATTGGGGCAATATTGACAGGTGATTCTGATCAGCCTGTTCGTGGTAAAAGGGAAGCATGGTGTCATTGTTAATTAAAATGTCACCATGTTTATTAATTAACTTAATTTAATGTTTATTTTTCTTAATTAAACTAAGTAATTCTTAATCACATGTTACATGCAACTTCCTTGGGGTTAGAGCTGGGAAAAAGCGCTTGCTCTGGAGAGTTTAAAAACATGTGGGATTTAATTTTACAAGTCTTTACTGCATAATTAATATACTTTACATAAAGATTACCCTTATTCATGTGTAATTTTATACTATGAATTACTATGGGTTAATCTTGGATCTTCCAGGATTTTCATGAAGAAACCTATGCCAATAAATGGTTCTTTATCCATTTATTGCATGTTTGAAAATTAATTTTCCAAAGATTTCATAAATTAAAATTATAACTTAATTTTAGTAAAAAAATAGATATAATTTAAATAAATGATTTTTATTCAATGTGGTCATGAGTGTGGCTTGAACTCAGGTCCTTATGTCAATGACAGTTATTACTGAGCCAGTCTCTTACTGTTAGACTATTGTACCATTTGATAAAATGATAAGGTCTAGATCCCGTTTTGTTTAGACTATAAAAATAATAAAGAAAGAATAATAATAATGTATTCAAGCTTGCAGTTTTCAAGTATTACATTTACATGTTTACATAATATTACATGTTACATTATTACATGTTACATAATACATGTAATATCTTGGTGGCTGACAATTAAACAGTCATAAAATAAAAAATAAAAATATAAAAATATATAATATCAAATAAAAGTTAGAATATTATTTGATATTCTAAATCTACGCCAGATTTAACCTAGCGTACCCTACTTACAGGTACCCCTAAATCCCACTCCTTAACCATGTAATCCAAGATTGAACTGTTAGCCAGTACCTTTTGAGATAAAAGTACTTACAGGGGTTTAGGCTTATCTCTATCGACATATATGCTTACACCCCAATTTTAGTCACAAAAGGAAGTGTTGTGTAAATTGGGGGAGACAGTGTATGTCTATCAAGCACGTCTGGGCACAAGCCCAAGTCCCGCTTGGCGCTGCGCACGGGGCTTGGGCTTGTGCCCAGGAGGCTTGGTTGTTTGCCCAGGGGGCTTGTCTGGGCGGGCTGTGGGGCCCGCTGATCTGGCACACAGCCAAGTTCTGCTGGGTCGGAGCCAAGCTCTTGACCGATCCCGCAACCTCTTGACTAAAGGATTGTAGGAACTTAA
>RDRW01000789.1:0-65789 GCA_007896445.1 Puccinia hordei | reverse complement strand
TGAGGTTTGAAGTTTGAACGGTCTGATTTGCAGTTGCAATTTTTGAGAAGGCACCCATAAGTTCTTAGAGTTTTCCGAGACGGAGTGGATCACTCCGTTTAATTCTTCCATCTCAGCTTTGATGACAGAATTTTTGGACTCGCGTACTCGTTTAGCAGGTGCACTGGAAGTTGCAGTTGATTTGACCGGGGAAGAAAGCTCGATCTCATCATCACTGCTGTCATCGTGTACAGTTCCTGCCTTTTGTTTTGAAGCTGGTAGGACTTTGACGGCATCAGTTGATTTAGGAAACAGATGACTTGCTGTTGTCTTGCCGGTGGCAACCTTCCCATCAAAGACACTTGCTGCAAGATCATATAAAGGAAAGGGTTTGCCCTTCAGCTTTCCATATTCGCTCCGAGGGTGACTTTTGAGGAGCTCCTCCCACACAGCATTGTCTGCAGTGACAGTTCCACAATCATTGTCCCACCCGAATACGCTTTGGTTGCAAAGAAATTTGAAGTCAAGATAGGCCTTGCGGAGGTTGTTCTTCTGGTTTTTCACTTGGTCCTTTGTGAGGCTGAGTTTATATTGTTGTTAATATTATTGATGAGTCGTGTCCATCCTTGGGCTTGAGTCCACCAGTATCAGTTTGAAAGCCAGCATCAAAATTTACTGCAAGCTCCTCAAGGAGGGTTTCCCGTTGCTCAGTGGTCCAACTGTGAGATTTCGTCTTGTTTTCCTCTTAGAGTCTTTCTTATTCGTCTTGCTTGTCGTAGTTTTTTTTGTTGGTGGGATTAGAACAGGAGTGGCTTCAGCTGGTGGGCTAGGCAATCCAGAGGATGATGGTGGAGCAGGTGGTGAAATGTATTCAGTGAGGAGTTCCGGATTGATAGACTTGATGCTTTCGAGGTTGAGGGACTTCATACTTTCTGTGATGGTGAGGTGTATGGGATATGGGAAAAAATTGGCTCTCACAAACAGGGTCAGACCTGTTTTTTGAAATGATGGTTTTTGGAAGATAAACATTTATTTCATTCACAAAAAACTGGTGCTATGGTACACGTTTTTGTAATAAATGTTTTTTCAAAAAAAAAAACTTTCAGCCAAAAATCTGTTTTTTTCCGGGCTATGGTACATGCCCTAAGGTGTAGATGAGATTCAGACGTGTTCTAGAAACTTCGATTGAGGAATCGAAATCTTGAAATTCCTGAAAGTTAGAATAAATTCTCATACGAGATGGATCAGAAATTCTACGATCTATTGTACATAGAAGATTCTAGAAATGTTGTGTTTAGAATATTTAAAGAGGATTAGTTGTAGTGTCAGGGATTTTTTTTCCCTGAGACAAAAATCTTTGTATTATTGGTCTCTTGAAAATATTGCAATAACATTATCATTACATTGACACTTTAACGCGTACACTAGTCTTTAAGACTTTCTCCTGCCCCTAATTTCCCCACCCTTCGGATTAAAATCCGTTTTCTTGTCTAGGACCCTTTAGCGAGTCTACCAAGGTCCGTTAGCTTGTCTACCTCACCTTCCGGATCGGATAAAAGATCCTGGGGCTTACACAAAAACCCATTGACTCATCGGTCGAGGCGCTTTGCTCTCCCCCCTTGACGGATTCTCTCAGTTAGAGCCCCGTAGGGTCTTCGTCTCATAGAGAGGGCATCTCGAGCGAGCCATGGGACTTGTCCTCCGCTCTTCCGCGCCCAAGGGGGAATTATCCGAGCCGTTCCTCACGTGAATTTCTGCGTGCAGCTGTAGACTTAGGCAGTGGCCATGGAAGGAAATCTAACTTGATTCCTCCATAGCCACTCCATACTCCACCCCAAAAGCTGATGTCAGAAGGTGGCAGGTGATACTGAGTAACATCAGTTGGGACTGCAGCGCAATTCTGGTAATACCCCACTCACCTTGCAACGACTCTTTTGTTGTCCCCGTGCATTGAGTGTATGGATGGAATAAAGGCTGGGATACGCTTCACGTCACCTGCCAACTACTCACCTGTGCACTTTTCTGATGCTCTGTTCATCATTCTCAGTGGATTCCCCTATCAAAACATCACATGATGGAACGTGGATGTATAAGGCGAACGAAAGTGCTTAACAGAGAGATAAATATATTGTTTTACGATGAAAGCAATGTTGCATGTATTTTGAACATATTTCTATACAACAAGACATTGCGCCGAGGATAACTTATGCTAAATGTATTTAAGACGAGGCGAGTGATTACAACAAAGAAAGCAGAGAATGAACGATGGATTGATATATCTGTAGAGATCAATTTCTATTGAATGGCCAGCAAGGAAGCAGACCAATGCGGCCAGAGAAGCTATTCCCCCAGTAAGGAAAAAGGGGCCCGAGGGGACCAGTCCGAAAGGATCCCGCCAAATGATCCGACCAAGATTCCAAGGCCGCCGCACAAGGAGTAGACGCCGGCTATGGCACCACTAATGTCCTGCCCAGGGGCCCGGTCCGGTTGAGGAGGATCGGAGATGAGTGGGGTTGATTCCGTCGGTCGGGAGATGGCGGACTCAGAATCGAAGATCTGCCATCGACAGCTGGCGCAAAGGCTCAGGGACACAACGATCCCCGTGATCTGTGACACACCAAGCAAGATACATGTAGGCCAGACTAAGAAATAGTTCGGTCTCGGAAGCATCCAAATGCCATGAAACCTAGTGCACTCAGCACATTCGAGATGGCAAGAATTCTAGGTTGGGGTAGACCGAAGCCATCCACCCTACTACGGGAGCAAGTAGAAGGGCAGATAGCTGTTGTGTACAAGAAAAGAGAACGATTATCAATATATTCTTCGGTAATAACAGAGCTTAACCAACCTGGACAGTTCCTGTGAGTGCACTAGCCAAGGCAAACGCAGCATGACAACCTCTCTTCACTTCGTCAGGCGGCGCGTCTGGTCTATCGAGTTGACATTGTCCTGTTGATATGAAGTATTGATTCACAAAAACCGGGATGTATCCGGTGACACCTATCGTCGTGGCGCGAGCCTAAGACAGTAGAACCTCATCTTAAAAATCATGATCATCAAAGGAGCAAAAATGTCAAGTAGGCTTACAGCAAACCCAGCGGCATAGGCTACGATCAAATGGCGATGCTGGCTGATCAGTTTGAACCCTAACGTAAGGGATTGAATAGATTCTTTCCAGCGAGTTGGAGGGTTCGATGATGGGGATCTTCATCGGCCACACACTTTCTCCTCGTCGACAAAGACCGAAAACCATCAAGATACCAGTGAGAAAGGCGATAGTGGATGCGACATAATAAGATGCTCTGACGCCTGATTCTAGACCTTGGCGGAATGGAGAGTGACTCCAGTTGGCGAAATACGAAGGCAATCGTAAGAGAAAAAAAAACTGTGTATCCCCGATAGGAAAAAAAAGGTAAGCGTGACAGCGAATCAATGAATGATGACTGGATTGACCACCTGACCTCCGAATAGAGCCCCTACGCCGCTGGTAAAGCCTATCAATCCCGACAGACGAGATGAGCGCTGACTGACAATCAAAGAACGTTTATTGATCCTGGATATCGAATCTATGCGCTCGGCAACCCTGTCCACAGATTCTTCACAAACCGAAGGTATCGAAGGGGGGAGACGCGAGGCTGTCATCGAGGCGAGAATCGCACTGAGCATCGTCGTCAGTGCCGCAAAACCGATCTACAGAGCCCCTGCGCATACGTGAGAAATATTCAAGACCCCAAACTAGACTTGAATCGCAATCATTTCATTCAGCTGACCGAGAGAATGACGCGGGACATGAACAACTGATATTCGAATCGTGACTGAATGTATATTGATAAAGATATTGCTACACCAGGAGGCCGACCGCGAAAAAAAACATCAAAAGTTGAGAACGTATTTTTAAAACGACAAAATTGATTTTCGAAAATAAAGTGAAGAGAAAGGTTTCTCGAAAACAAGATATGGTCGGAAGTATACCACATACCGACGGCCAGATGTCCGATCACAGTAACTGTACGATAACCGTAAATATCAGCCAATCGACCCCAAACCAAGACTGCAGGTAACGCAACGAGCTCGTCCAACAAGATAAGTGCGCTGTTAAATAAAATCACGAGTTCCCAAGTCAGCAAGCGGATTGAGGAAATAGATAAAGATGGTACAAACCCATTGGTTCGACCGATACGATCGGCTGGTAAGTGGATGACTGCTGTTAAGACGAAGCTTGTTGAGGCGCTAATGAAGACCAAGGAGGAGACCGAGACAAACGCGGAAGCAAGGTACGCGAGCACGTTGATCGGTTTGACATCCTGTGCCAGACCTAAGCTATGAAACAGTTTGGAATCTCGTTGGTTTCCTGGAGATAAAGTCATTTCTTGTCTGGTTGGCTCAAGGTGGGCTCGATGGCCGGCCCAGCGCTAACTTAACACAAGTCCCTTGCTTTGGAGGGCCCTGGTACAGCCTGGGCTGGCGCAAAGCGCCCTCGCGCAACGCGCGACCTCCAAAGGAGGGACTTGAGACTAAGAGCATCCACCCTCGTCTCGCTAACTTTTCCGCAACTGCGGAGAGGTTAGCGAGTGCGATGGTTACCCTACCGAGAAACCACGCCCTCGTGACTCGGTAGGGGGGCTCTGCAGCTGGCTAACCGAGCGTCCCACCCTCGGGGACTCTCCAAGTCGGTCGGTAAGCGGGGCTGTAGGGGGGGATCGAGGATGGCATCGTGGGAAAGGAGGGATCTTACCTTACCGAGCTCGTTAGAGGTCTCTAAATTTAGAGACCTCTAACGAGAATCTTAAAGATTCCTCAGTTAACGAGGCCTAAAGAGGCCACGAGGGTGGTGCGCGGGGGCTTCGTCTCTGTAAAGTTGGCTTACCGAGCCACTTTACAGAGACGAGGGTGGATGCTCTAAGGCCATCTCCACCGCGTGGAGCTATCCGGGTTGCTAAATCGACTGTGCCGGGGCTCCTCGCCGCAGTCTTAGCAACCCGAGGCTGGGTTGCTACCCACCGCAAGCTACGATATATCGTAGCTTGGGGAGGTGAAAGGCTTCGGGTGTAACCGAAGCCTCCCGGTTGTGTGTGGTGACAAGTAACCGGGGGGGGGGGAGGGGCCAGATATCACACTTGTTTGCTGTGTGATATCTGGCCGATGGGTTGCTATCGGGTTGCTATAGGAGTGCCACATCTGGCACTCCTATAGCAACCCAGGTATGGGTTTCTGGGGTATAGCAACCCCGGTGGAGTTGCTATATCCGGGTTGGGTTGCTATATTTAGCATAGCAACCCGGTTTAGCAACCCCGGTGGAGATGCCCTAATGTCAACTTTTTAGCGTGAGCATCCAAGGGGCCTTGGTGGAGGATGTGTGCCATTCAATGTTACACATCCTTCCTCTCATGCCCGGGGCATGCCCTTGGCATCTTGAGACTTGTCTCACCTGTGCCCACCTTTGGGTGCCGCACCCATCACCAAAAGCCCAATGATTCTTGATGCAATGGACTTCAAAATTTGGTCTTTTCCACCGCTCCAATGTATACAACAATTGTATGATGTGCATACACATACAATGCTTGTCACATATTCCTGTATCCTGCATGTACCAAGGGGTAGTATGCAAATTGAGTATCAATCCAAAACAGTGTGAGGTTTGCCACGAATTCCATGATCCTAGTTGTTGTTCAAAAACCCATAAAGGTGGCATCACATAGTATGTGATGTCCTGTCACGCTCTGTGATGCCAAGGACTAAGATCCTTCTAGCTACACAGGGTGCAAAGATAGAAAAGGGTGGTAATATGGTGGTGATATGAGATATAAAAAATATAAGGATATATTTTTTAAGGAGGGGCCTGCAAGCAGGGGTGGTTTAGTTCCCTCCACAGGTTTTCTTGCAAAAGCAGAGGAAATTGGTGACCTGTTACAACTGGGGCCTGCAAGCAGGGGTTGTTTTGATCCCAGTAAAGATGGCTAGAAGGGCCACAACTCCTGAAAGAAAGGACTTACTGTTATGGTCTTTTCTGGAAGGAAGGGGCACTTCTATGGGTTACTGGACAGGCTGAGGCGGTTTGATTGATGGGCTAAAGACTGGCAGTTGGTGAAGAAAGAGGACTGATTGATCAGGTCTATAATAGACAAGCTTACAGGGCAGGACACTGGTTACTATGACTGGTGGAATGCTATGTATGTATGTTGTATGTATAAAAGATGATGGGGATTAAAGCAAGGGGAAAGAAGAGCCTCTTAAATATCTTCTTTGAAGCCTTGTTGGCGAAACAGGAGAGCTAGAGAGGGCTGTCTTGTGTCATGATTCTTAGTAGTAACTACTAAGGATGAGCCATGACAGATTGGCAATGATGTCAATGGTTGACATGGGAGTATTACCACAGTTACTGTCATGTAATATGGTTCAAGTGTGCGCTTCAGAGTGTCCAACTGAAGTGGTAACCATGTAGAACATCTGTCATGATCACCATTGGTAATATGTCATCCCAATTGGGCCACAAATGTCAAATTATGTATGTAGGGATGTTTACATATGTTTCTTTTGAGTTGTACTATAGTTTTACTGTTGTATGATGATTATTCTGTTCGTCATACAGGTTGTATATTCTACTATTCATGTTTATACTTATTATTATAGTAGTTTAAGGTGGATTTACTACTAGAAGGAGTAAAGTTACAGGGGTACTTTGGCTGAGGTACCCTATGTTATTTTACGTGTAGAATCAGAATATTAAATAATATTTTAGTATTTATATGTTTTATATGTATTTTTCTCTTTTTATGGCGTGAAGAGTAACAATGTCTCTTTCATAAGTAACAATGTCTCTTTTATTGTTGTTTTGTAATAATGTCTCTTTCATTGTTGGTTTGTAATAATGTCTCTTTCATTATTATATATTTATATATTTTGTTCAGGTTGTCTCTGACATAGTAGCAAGCTGACATGTCCCAACTACCCCAGGGTCCAAGCACTTGTTAAGAAGCCTTGGCCAATCCGGTAAACTGACTCAATTTTGAGTTGGAGCATGGCAAATTGTGGCCAGAATTCCAGGCTAGTCTGTCCTCTTGTGGTATCCCACGAAGTTGTTTGGTTGAAGTTTACTAAAGCATTGAATGAAAAAAGGCTCAAAAAAGCCACAAAAACTCAAAATGCCCACGCAAAAATTGTGACATAAGGCATAAGCCTCTCCTATGGAGAGTCCCTTTGGGACGCGGGCCCCCCCTCCATTCAAGAGGCTTAGTTAGGCTAGGGCCCAGCGGTCTTTGGAACTTGAAAGTTGACCACCAAACTTTGAGCACATGACACCAGGGTTAGGATGTTGTGACATACAGCTTCATCAAAGCTTGCCGTTCCCTCAAGCCCTCAAGCCAGCAGATGTGAATGTCGCCAGAGAAATGCCAAAATTAATTTGGTTGCTAACTAAAAAAAAGTTCTACTTCAGTGTTGAAACTCTGATTCTGTATATTACTTCTTCCTGGTTTTAATCTCTTCTATCTTGAATGCAATTACCATGATTGTTGTTGGACATTTGTTGATCATCCCCAGTAAGCTAATTAGTGGGCCTGCTACACTAACATTAGCTTACAGAAAAGTCACTATTAGCTGCAATTTTGACCAGCCAACACTACTGCAATATGGTTTTGTTGAAAAGAAAAAACACAATAGTGTGGTGTTAGCATGGAAATATCATGTTGGTTGGTCTTTTGATGTTCTAGTGCTCTTCTCAGCTATCCTAATTGTTATTGTAGCACTTTTCTCAGCTACCCTAATGGGGTATCAAATATGACCAAATCCACAATTAAAACCAGTGAATTAGAGTTTTCCACAAAATTTCATTTTTGAAAATTCTGAACCATTTTATGTAGATATCCATGGGCTTTAAAAATGGTGGATTTTCAAAACCAGTTGATTAGATAGTGGTGGATTTAGTCATATTTGATACCTCCTAATGGTCACGGTCAATGTGGTGTCTAATGATGAAGTTAGAATCACTAAAAGCAATGTTGATATTTCCCAGATTGTTTGGGATGTTTTATTTGTGGTGTTCAAAATTGCATAAGATGTGTTTACATAAAATCATAAACTGCAATTTTGGCTGGGAGATGTCAGCGTACATAAAACTTAAAATGACATATCCCAGCCAAAATTGTAGTTTATGATTTTATGTAAACACATCTTATGCAATTTTGAACACCACAATTAGTGTCAAGCTATGATGCCAAGTACTGACATGCTTCCACCTACACACTGTGCAGGGCAAAAAACAATATATAATAGGAGATATAAAATATGACCAAATCCACCATTATCTAATAGGGGGTATCAAATATGACTAAATCCACTATTAGGGGGTATCGAATATGACCAAATCCACAATTAAAACCAGTGAATTAGGTTTTTCCACAAAATTTCATTTTTGAGAATTCTGAACCATTTTATATACATCTCAATGGTTTTTAAAAATGGTGGATTTTCAAAACCAGTTGATTAGATGATTGTGGATTTGGTCATATTTGATACCCCCTATTATCTAATGAACTGGTTTTGAAAATACACCATTATTACAAACCATGGATATCTATATAAAATGGTTCAGAATTTTCAAAAATGGAATTTTGTGGAAAAACCAAATTTGCTGGTTTTGATTGTGGATTTGGTCATATTTGATACCCCCTAATAACTTATTTTTGGTTGGAATATATATATATATATATATATATATATATATATATATAATAAGATATAATAGATCTAGGGGTGGTGGGGCTGCAAGCAGGATGGTTTAGTTCCCTCCAAAGGTGTTTATGCTAAAAGCAGGGGAACTTAAATATCCTGGGCCCATTGAGATCCCAGTGGTAATAGTGGCTAAAATGGCCACAACACCTGGAAGAAAAAAATAATTACTGTAGGCATCAGTGGGAGGAGTGAAATTTTTGGGAGCTAGCTAGACAGCTGAAAGTGGTTGGAAGGGTGGACTTGAAGACTGGAAAGAGTTGAATACAGGAAAGAGAGGATTTGATTCTTGAAGACTGATTTACTGAAGCAGGATGCAAGTTGAATAGACTGGTGGAATGCTGGGTGTAAATATTGGCACAAAGCTGAACAAGAAAGCCAAGGGGGAAGAAATGGTCTCTTAAATAACTTTCTGGAGCCCTGTTGGCAAAAAATAAGAGTAAATTTTGATGGTGTGAATCCCAAAGGCAAGGAGTCAAGCTTAGGATTGAATGAAATGTCATTTGTCAAATTCCTAAATGTACAAGCTTTCAATAAATTATACAGCTTGTTTGTTGTGTTATTAGTTCTCATTGATGGGCCCCTGAATTGTACACTACAAGAAAAACACTAGAAAATGCCAGCAGTTCAAATGCAGAAACTCAACAGGAGCTTGTAGTGATACTCAAGACTTTCTCAAAGCTTGTTTCAACCAAGCTTCAATGTACAGTCACTATGAACATTGCAGTGACTGTTTCTGAAAGGGTAGTTAAAATGGCTACACTGGAGTAGGCTGCATTGAGACTGCTAGCAGTTTCTAGAGTTTTTCTTAGAACCACAAACTCAGAAAACCAAGAATTCAGCACATTACAGCTCACCACTCTATAAACAAACCAAAGGCCTCTTTCACCCAGTCCCTCAGGTATTGTCAGTCAGTACCCTTTTTAAACCTTGAAACCTGTTTGTTGCTCTTCTCTCTCAGCTGCTTGTTTCTCTTCTCTGCCAATCCCTTTTCCCATTTCTTCTCTCTTTCATCAACCATATTGAATGAAGCTTCAGTCATCGTACTAGATCAATCATAATCTAAGAGAATAAGAGGCGAAACTAAAGGATTTATTTCAGTAAACAAAAGAGAAGAAATAAACAGGATAAGAGAAGAAAAGTACCTAAAGGATTGCTGGTTTGATAGACGAGACAATTAAGAGAAAGAGAAAAAAAACAAACAGAAAGCAAGAGGAGGAGACTGTACAAGGAGAGATCAGCAACAATAAGCTATGAGAGAACAAGATGGATAGAAAATTACCACTACTTGTCCAACTTGCAGCAGGTGATCTTGCAATGACAAAGGGCAGATGATTTTGATTTATCAAATCTTGTTTGTCAAGTGTTTGAGGAATGTGTAGGTTCCGGGCAAGATGAGGAAGGTTCAGCACTGGGTGAGATGAGTTGCTTTAAGTTGAGCCATCTGAGAGTGCAGAGAGCGTGCACACAACTTGATGCTCTCATTATAATTCTAACATAATCATCCCAAAGTTCCAGAAGCTTCTTAACAGGTCTTTTTCTGTGGTTGTTCCTTCCATGTTTCCATTTTGAGAAGATCTTGTTGCATTTTTCCAAACTCTCTTGTGCAGCTGAGCCAATGTTTCCAGGTTGTGCTTTATCATTAAATATGAGCACTTGGATCATCAAACTCAAAGAATATTCAGGGGCTAGATAAATGCACACCCCTGGCTGCACACCCACAACAGGGACACACCCTTTTTTGGGTGCCAGCATGCCAATGGATGGGTGTGCAGGCCCCACACCCATCCACAGGCTTGCAACAGCTGTCAATGGATGGGTGTGCAGCCACACTCCCCTGTAAAGGAAAGGGTGTGCAGCCACATTCCCCTGTAAAGGAAAGGGTGTGCAGCCGGCACACCCTTTCTATATAAATATGTATTGCCCATAAATATACACAGCAGTGCTTATGTAAGCAAAACAGATCTGTGTGTTCTTACATAAGCACTCCCTTCCTATATGGGCTTGGAGTTCAGAGGGACTCCCTCTAGTACAAAGGCTTCATAGCCTTTTTACCAGAGGGAATTCCTCCAGTCAAAAAGCCTCTTCAAGTGGAAGGATTTCCTATGGTCAAAAAGGATATAAAGCCTTTCCAACTGGAGGAATTCCCCCAATTCAAAAAAAAAATGGCCTTTTTGACCAGAGAGAATTCCTTTGTTCAAATATAGGCTTTTCAAATGTAGGAATTCCCTCTGTTCAAAAGGCTATAGAGCCTTTTAGACCAGAGGGAATTCCTCTGGTTGAAAATTCATATAACATTTTTGACCAGAGCAATTTCCTTTGGTTGAAAAGGCTATAAAGATTTTTGACCAAGGGTATTTCCTCTGGTCATACAGGCTGTACGGCTCTGTATTTAGAATCATACACAAAAAAAGACAAGAAGTAAGAATATTATTACATATTCAGAACTCACCCAAAATTAAACTTGAATCCTGCATTTTCACTGTGTAATCTTACATGAAAGAAGTGATATGTATCATTCACAGGAATTTCCCTGGAAATTCAGGGCTTAAGTCAAACCACCTGCCTCAAATCCCAAAACAAAAGGATCATGCAAAAACTAGATTGTTTCACCAAGAGCTTCTGTGAAGGAATTCAAAAGAGTGCCATGAATCTCTGTGTTTAATACCATATGAAAAAATACCACCAGTTCCCCAAAGTTTTTCTGATCAAAATGTGTCAGTGGTGTGTTAATCCAGAGAGGTTGTAAATCCACTAGATAAGTTTACTGGAATTGACCAGTGGCTCCAAGTCATAGATGGTTGAAATTGATCCACAGAGTTTATGCCCAGCCAGTGATAGTTTTTGAGAGGTTCAGGCTTGAGGATCCAGACAGTTATATGTAGGTTTGAGAGGAGAAAGTAATCTGGAAGTAGTGATAAGTGGATGTATCTTCAATCTTGAGAGGAATGAGTAAACAAGTGGGTGGTATGATTATCTTCTCTTCTGACAGTCTGGGGACCAAGAGAGTTCAGAGGGTACAACTTTATATGAGGCTTGCTGAGGTTGACTAAATACAAGCATATGTAAAGTATGTTAATAATGAAATGAGTGAAATGAATGTGAAACTTAAGGAAATTGCAGGTGGTGTAGCAAAATAATATGTTGGCCAGTCTAGGGGTGACTATGTTTTACTTGCCAGCAGACACCAGCTTTGAACAACTATATCTTCTTGGGTATTGACATACCAATCATGAGCTACTTCCTCAAATATTTTGAGAAGTCTGGAAGCAATGATATCTTCAATGGCACCATGTGTTGTAATTGGACGATCAACTTATTCAATGAAAGTTGTGTGATCACATTCGACTTGACCCATGAATTAAGGCCAATCAAAAAGAGATGGAATTAATTTATTGATGGTAACCATTTCCAAGTTACATTTAATCCCAGAATTATTCTTTACTGATTCTGTTCGTGGGTTTACACCATTTTTGGTTACGCAGGGATATTCAAACTTGGGAGTAGCTGTTCATAGTTCCCCACTCTGATTGAACGTTTAAGAGGAATACTCCAATACTGAAACCTGATGATAGCTCAAGCTGGGCTTGTTCAATGTGAAGTTATGTGTTCACAACAATGAACTTCCTTGCTGATGGATTAACATTCAAATGACACAGACCAAAAGGTGAGGAACACAAGATTGACTACAAAACTATTGATGGATGTTGACAAGGTACAAATGGATCGGAACAAGGGCCATGATTTGGAAGGTAGCAAATTCAATCTTGTATTTCAGCCAAGTCCAAGCAAGTCGGCCTTCAGTTGTCCACGACAAGCCCTAGATGTCAACAAAAAGGACAGATCCACCAGTCAGTCCGTTTTGTACTTTGACTATGCTTGCTCTATATACTATATAAATGTGTGAACAAAAACTTACACCAAAATAGATAAGGTAATATTAATCTGATATCACGAACAACATGTAGTTCCCCCTTTATGCGTCTCACATGGCTCCGGGATACATGTCGCCTTTGGCTGTAATGTGTTCGGACGATTTGGAGCGGGGGTGCCAATAACTGCTTGGACTAGTATGGAAACTAATACTATTGCTGACATCGACCTGGTGTACATTTTCGAAATACTTGATGATGATGATGATGATCTTTGGGGGTGAAGCTTTCTGTTTTGATGATACAATTAGGTGCAGTGTCTAAATGTACGAAGGGGACAAGGGTGGGTGAAGCAATCGATTGACCGGTCTATTTTATGTCTCTCTTGTCCCTTCATATTGCTGAAGCTCATAGCCTCATTATGTAGACAGGATTAAATATCAATACAGACCCCTCGTATGTCACAGTCTTGGCACTCCCAGAAGCTATCACACAAATGTTATTCTTCTATTTAGACTATGCTTTCGTTTCCTTTTTCATGAAATCTATCAAGCATTCAGTTGTGTCACTTTAAGTATGAAGGATAATATTCAGAAGTCAAATTTGGCTGATGACAGGCTTATAGACGCAAGATCTCCCAATTGTATAACATCTTGCCTCTGGCCAAATGGGGTCAAGACAGCGATGCGCGTAACTATTTTGGATGTATTTAGCAACAAGAAGTACGCTTCAGTGAGTGCCTGTCTCATGATGGCCAAAATCGGTCCCTGTAACACCGATTATGTTATCCACAAAATCCCCACGTTTTTTTTTCTTGTCGGACGTTCTCTTGCCGCATTGTAATGACTTAATATTGCAATCACGTTTATGTAAGGCTCTTAGAGCATCTCCAATCGTTTGGATAAATCTTCGACAACTGTCGAGCTCTTAGCGAGCTTGACAGTTATTTTGTCAAGAGTGTCCCCACTCGCGGCTCGATAACCCGGCTCTATTGCTGGGTTATCGAGCCGTTCCACACTCGTGCTCCTCTGCAACTCGAGTTGCAGGGGAGCACTACACGGGGTGGGTTTTTTATGGGTGGGGATCTCTCGGGGGTGTCGAATGGGGGGGTTGGTAACTTGTGAAAGTTATTCACGAGTTAGCTTATCGAGCTCAATAGAGGTCCATAAAGTTATGGACCTCTATCGAGAAAGTTATCGAATCAACAGTTATGGAGCGCTATTGAGCGCACGACTGGGGCTCGTCTTGATAAAGTTGGCTTATCGAGCCGACTTATCGAGACGATTGGAGATGCTCTTAGGGCATCCACCATTGTCTCGCTAACTTTTCCGCAACTGCGGAGAGGTTAGCAAGTGCGATGGTTACCCTACCGAGAAACCACGCCCTTGTGACTCGGTAGGGGGGCTCTGCAGCTGGCTAACCGAGCGTCCCCACCCTCGGGGACTCTCCAAGTTGCTCGGTAAGCGGGGCTGTAGGGGGGGATTGAGGATTGCATTGTGGGAAAGGAGGGATCTTACCTTACCTAGCTTGTTAGAGGTCTCTAAATTTAGAGACCTCTAACAAGAATCTTAAAGATTCCTCAGTTAACGAGGCCTAAAGAACGAGGGTGGCGCGCGGGGGCTTTGTCTCTGTAAAGTTGGCTTACTGAGCCACTTTACAGAGACGGTGGTGGATGCTCTTAGTTACTTAATCAACAGACTACACCACAGAAGCAATTGGGCACCTCCAATTTGTCCTGCTAGGTGCCTGGAAGGCGTCAAAATCCTATTCAGTAGCATAGGATTTTGTCTGCCAGGCGTCTTTTGAGGCGTCACCCAGGCGCCCAGTAGTAAGTCCTTGACTTCAAGTGAGAACCAAAGGCGCCCGGGAGCCGTCTGCTGAGACAACTTTCAAACGTTGTGGATCTGCCTTGATGAAAACTGAAAGCCGCCCCGGGAATGCTTGAATAAAGAGCGGGATCAAACCGCAGAGCAGCAAAAAGTGGCCAACTGAGCTACTAACCGCTGAGAGTCAAAGACTGCTCAAAAGAACCAAGTGACTTTCAAACATATATATGTAATGGCTGGTGGGGTTTGGGATGAAAGGACTACACTTCAACAGTCCTTTCATCCCAAACCCCTCCAGTGAAGATGGGCAAGTGACCCCATCAATGATTGGGCAACAGCTCCAACTTGGCCTTGAGCAAAAAGTTTTCAATCCGGAGCTCTGTGAGCTTCTCCTTCAGCTTGTTTGATTTGGTCTGATCATCCATATGCAAGCGGTTGTTCTCTTCTCAAAGATTCTCAACCGTTTTCCTGGTGTCTTGGAGTTGAGTTGCATAGAATTGAGTCATACTGTTTTCCATGTCGCGTTTCTGTTGTGCCGCTGGATCAAGCCAAGCAGTCAGGTGTTACTCTAAGGTACCGGAAGGCAAAGCAGAAGAAGTGCAACTGGCTGCTCCAGATTGGTTGGTAGATTTGATTGGGCTGCTTTGGCTTGCAGGTCAAGAGCTAGCCCTTCTGTGGGGCCCAGTTTGAGGCGCAGTAGAACCAAATTCATTCAAAGCCGATGATTGAGAGCCCACTGGCTCATTGTTTCTGGGAGCCCAGGATGAAAAGGATGATAGAGCAGGCTAGTTGGGTGATGGGTTCAGGCTGTTGTTTGCGCTGTTGGCTGGGAGGAGATATCCAGACTGCTCATCTTCCTCCATGAGTTCCACCTCTTGTTGAGTGGACTCAACCAACATTGGGATAGGTGCTCCGAAACCATTTCTAAACATACAAACTTAAGATTAGCAACTTGAATGAGTGTATCAGAAGAGGAAGGAAACATATCTTACCGGTCATCATCACTTTTGGCATCATAATTACAAGCAACAACATGAGCTTGGTTATCCATTGCTTTCTGGTTCAATTTGGCCTCTCGGACATGGGAAGGACAAGTCAGATCGCCAGTTGGCTTTGGGTGCTTCACTAAAGCTTGGAACTTGATTTTTATCCAGTCTTGTTTGCAAATAGCACCTTTGGTAACAGTTGCATAAGTATTGTACCGCTTGAGAACATCTACCCACTCCTGAGATCCCAGGGGAAGGAGTTCTTTGACTGCCTCAACTAGTGCCACACAGTCCTCAGTACTATATCCCTGTGATCCTTTGGCTTGACCAGGGTGCCTTTGCAAGTTATCACCTGGAGCTGAGATCTGAGTTTGTTGAGTTGCTGATGCCTCATTTTGCTGAGTTGATGCCTGGGTGGATTGTTTTGGTGGCATATTTCTTGATATTGAGTTTGAGGAGGGATGGGTTGGGAGGGATGTGTTGGGAGGGATGGGTTGGGAGGGATGGGTTGGGAGGGGTGGGTTGGGAGGGATGGCTTGGGAGGGATGGGTTGGGAGGGATGGGTTGGGAGGGATGGGTTGGGAGGGATGGGTTGGGGGGCGTTGATAAACGCACGCCAAGCGCGCACGCCAACGCCAACCCGCACGCCAATTTTTTTTGGCGTGCGGGGCCTACACGCCATTTTTTGTTGGCGTGTAGGGTCTACACGCCAAAATAAATTGGCGTGTGAGACCTGCACGCCAAAAATGGCGTGTGGTTCCCACACGCCATTTTTTTTTGGCGTGTGGGCCCCGCACGCCAATTGTTTGGCGTGCGCTCTCACACGCCAAACAATTGGCGTGTGGGAGCGCACGCCAAACAATTGGCGTGCAGGGCCCACACGCCAATTGTTTGGCGTGCGCTCTCACACGCCAAACAATTGGCGTGTGGGAGCGCACGCCAAACAATTGGCGTGCGGGGCCCACACGCCAATTTTTTGGCGTGCGGGTCCCCCCTCGCTCACATAATCGAGTGGGAGGGGCCACTCGATTACGTGAGCGAGGCCGGCTGACGAGGTTGTACAACCTCGTCAGCCGGGAGGACTTCCTCCCGGCCGGCGAGGCTATACAACCTCGTCGGCCAGGAGGAAGTCCTCCTGGCCGACGAGGTTGTATAGCCTCGTCGGCCGGGAGGACTTCCTCCTGGCCGACGAGGTTGTATAGCCTCGTCGGCCGGGAGGACTTCCTCCTGGCCGACGAGGTTATACAACCTCGTCGGCCAGGAGGAAGTCCTCCCGGCCGGCGAGGCTATACAACCTCGTCGGCCAGGAGGACTTCCTCCTGGCTGACGAGGTTATACAACCTCGTCAGCCAGGAGGACTTCCTCCTGGCCGACGAGGTTGTATAGCCTCGCCGGCCGGGAGGAAGTCCTCCCGGCTGACGAGGTTGTACAACCTCGTCAGCCGGCCTCGCTCACGTAATCGAGTGGCCCCTCCCACTCGATTATGTGAGCGAGGGGGGACCCGCACGCCAAACAATTGGCGTGCGGGGCCCACACGCCAATTTTATTTGGCGTGCGGGGCCCACACGCCAAAAAAAAATGGCGTGTGGGAACCACACGCCATTTTTGGCGTGTGGGTCTCACACACCCTTTTTTTTTGGCGTGTAAACCCTACACGCCAAAAAAAAATGGCGTGTAGGCCCCGCACGCCAAAAAAAATTGGCGTGCGGGTTGGCGTTGGCGTGCGTTTATCAACGCCCTGGGTTGGGAGGGTTGGGTTGGTATAGGTATATGGTTTGTGTTTGTATGGTATAAGTATATGGTTTGTGTTGGAAAATCTGTAGGTTACAATAAAAGCTCCTGTAAATCTAATCTTGCTTCTGGACTTTCAAATCTGACTCTGTGGGCTACAGAGTCAAAGGGAAGTCTTCCAGTCTTCAGTCCACATCCCCCTCTCCCACCCCCACAACACACACCCCAGGCAAATGCAGGTCATGAAAGGCAAACATGTTACATGTTCCTGTTCAGTACAGAACAAATTCCCACGCCCTGGGTCATGCAACAGCTGCATGACAGGTCTTCATGTTTTACACCTGCTGGACACCTACCAATCACTATGCATTCTACTTTGGCCAGATGACATGGCAGAAATGTCCAAAACACATTGTGTCACTGAGCTCAAAAGGTGTAATTAACCCATCATAAGTCAACCTCACTCTATGTACATAACACACCTGCAATACATACATAAGAAAATATAACCCCCCGCCCAAAGTCTGCTAGTCCAAGTCTATGTACATACATCACAGCATAACAGCGCTGCCCATACACCTATGCCTTGCAAACCAATGCACAAAATTTTCCAACTAAATCCATAACATGGAAATGCAATCCACACATGGCCCCCTACAACAGCTGCATACATGTATGTAGATAAATAGCACCAAAGTTTTGGATGTGATTACCCAGCTTGTCTCTCCCTCCATCATCAGTCATCACCATTCAAGGACAGCTTCAGCAACAGATGTCTCTTCAAAAGTGTACCTGCGTGGCCTGTAAAGTCAAATTCAACGGGAACGGGCCTCTTGTCACCCAGTGAACTATCCAAAATCGTCTTGTCAAGCAACATAAATCCGTGACGGTTCCATCAACCATTGATTTGATTCAAAGATTCAAGGGAACTACGCCTACTGTCACGCTTCAAGACGGCTGGGAGCTGCAGGAGTGCTTGAGTTGTGGTTTGCAGATGGGGGGTTCTGGAACAGTTGAGAAGCGTGATCTGAAGAAGATGGGCCGGTGAAAAATCCTGGAGCACAGGTGGATGCACGGTTAAAGTTGGGATTCATCTTCAGTAACAAGGAAGCAGTTTATTTGGGCTTGGGTTTATGTGTATCTCAAATTTCATGAGAGGGGTGAGGTTGAGTGTTTAGGACTTTTGTGCTTGTATGTATGTATCTATGCAATATAGGTAAAGCAGTCCAAGCTGCTGGCCATATTTATTTATGTGGGCTAGTTCTCAGAAGACCTACTCAAGTCATGGTGTTAGAGTAGACGTGGGAGTATCAAGAAGATTCAAGATTACATAAACTACATACAACATCATCATGCATTTATCTATGAAACCTAGTTAGTGAGACATAGTTATCAAACCTAGTTAGGTCTTTGTAGATAGTGTTATAACCTGGTTGGTCCCGCGCCCTGGCTCCAATCTCTTTCCTCACCAAGATTGGAGACGGGATTTGTTAGTGCCAAGACAGCTGACAGCGACGGGACTGTACCAACCAGTACCCCTTTTTTCCTGAGTCACAATACATGGTATGTATTTTTTAATTATGCAAATGATCAAGTGGTTATTATCTACATAAATATTCATGTAGCATGCCAACTTCTTGTTGATGACTGATGTTGTTGCCGGGCCCAATATTGGTCACCAAGAGAGTAAACACTCTCTTGACGGTGTGGGGGAACTTATATACCAGAGGTGCAGCACTGAAGCTGAGCCCGCAGCCGCGGGCTCAGCGGCAGACTGAGGCTGAGGTAAGGGGGTATCTACCAAATGTCATCGGACATTCCGCGGGGAAAAGCACGGGGCGCAGCATGTGACATTCTATAGTTGGCGCGGGCGATCGGTCGAGCGGACGAAGGCCGCTTCAGTATGCGCGACGTAATGGACCGGGCGGAACCACGGGGTTCGGGGCGCCAGGCCGCAAGCGGAGCGGGGGCAGAAGAAGCGGAGTCGTGCGCAGGGAAGCGACAGACGGCTGCGGGGGTCAACGGGGTATAGTAGTCGGGGACAGGCTGCGGTGCGATGCGGGATCAAGGAGACAGGCAAGTAGGGCTCCAGGGACAGTACCGGGGAATGCGGGACATGATCGGGGGGACTGTTGTATAAATAGAGGGTTGTACCAGGGCTGCGGATCTTATCTTATCTTATCATCACAGTAGATAGCTATCAACTACAGCGTACATAAGAAAATCTCAGTGTTTTAGAGTTCTCTCAGCGATTATTCAGCGTGTGCGGACAAGCGGAACTGCGTAGGGCATCATCAGGACGACGAACGCAAGAGGAACGGTCCCCTTTCTGAGTATCAGGTGTTGCAGGGAAACCAGTTGATTATCCGCTGACAGTGTTTATCCCGCAGAGGAAATCAAAGAACCACCGGAACCAACCAGGAAGAAGGGCAACCTACCATTTCTGTTACCAAGGTTACCTTTATTTCCACAACGGCTTCTGTTTTCCATTGAGAGAGAGAGAGAGTTTATACTCTCTTGATAGCTGATATTAGAGTGTGTACTCTATTGATTGCAGCTATTGGCCATTGAGAGAGAGGCATACTCTCTCAATACCTGCTTTTGGCCATTGAGAGAGAGTGTGTGTATACTCTCTTGATGGCCATTATTGGCAATCAATAGAGTGTGTACTCTATTGATAGCTGCTATGGAGGGAGGTGATGGCATCTATAATAATTGGCAGAACTAGGAGTTTATTTCATGTTAGATAAAAATGAAATGGAGGTAAAACAGTGAAAGGAAATTTGCGCCTGGTCATACCTAGGAGCATTCATGCAGGTGCTGAATAGAATTTGTAGTAGGATGGAAAGAAGATACAGTAAAATATTTAGAGAAGAAAGAAAATTGAGTAGAAAAGGGCAGTAGTGTAAGCGGAAAGGAAAAAAAGATAATCAGATCCACAGAACAAGGTTGTTGTGGTATCTGCAACTAATGAGGATGTGATGGATGGTTGGTGTGATAAGATGGGTGAGTGGTGGAATTGGAAAATAGAATGGGAAAGGAGTGAGAGAGAAATTTCTAGATGGAAGGGGATGAGTTTAAATAATCATGCAAGGAGCTTATCTCTCCACTGTGGGAGGTAGAAATACAGAGGGTCCGTGCTTACATAACACGGAGTGGTTTAGTTCATTGGGCACGCCCTGCCAAGGGAATTCAGGGCGCTGTGGTTACTAGGCCTAGGCCAAGCTGAGAAGCCACATCCATTGTCAATTCATTACCTGTGGGGGATGGTAGGAGATGGGTAATGTAAGATCTTCATCAGTACAATTGTACTGGTGTGATAGGATAAGGGAAAAGAGCTAAAGGCTTACCAATAGGGCGTAAAGGCTCTCTATCTGGAAATGAAGCTTGACGTTATCAAACTCATGTGTAGCCAGAACACGGTTTGTAGGCAAACAGACCAGTTGATTGTGGATTGTTTTCCAAGATCCATTGAGAGTGCAGAGGAGGCAATCACATATTTTCTGATCAGAAGGTGATGCATTCACACTTGATAGATTGTTGAAAGCTGTACAGAAACAAGCAATAAATTGATACGTTTGTTGATTGGGTTCTTGACAAGCCATTCAACATGATCCTCCCAACCAGAGATGCCACAAAAAAGTGTTGTTTTCACATACATTGCACATTGTCAATAGATTTTGATTTCTGGATTAAAGCCTGTTTAGAAAATGGCCAGATCCACCAAGAGAGTAAGCTGAATATTGAAGAAAGACATAACCAAAAATTGTGTTACAATATGCTCTCCTTTGTTTCTGAGTTGTTAGGTAAAGGGAGGGTATTCTTAAAATCACTGAGAAAGCCATTGATTTTTAGAACATTCAGTAGCCAATATCTCCAAGAAGGGAATGTTACAAAGCTTCTTTTAAGTTGAGGTAACAATGTGATCAGATCCAGAGGCAAAGCCTTGCTGGTTTTTTGAAAGGGGATGTTTTTCAAAAGATAAATTGAGGAGGAGAAATAATGCAAATTGTTTGGGTAATTGAAAGCCAAAGTCTTCAAGGGGTAAAATAGAAACAATAGTTCTTGTAACCCGTTGAGGTGGACCAGGCTAAAGAATCTTAGAGTCACAAAGTTTTAGTCTTGTGACAGACAACTGAGCACAAAGATAATAGTTTTTCGTTGATTCAGTGAGAAATTGTGTGAATGGAAACCTACATAGAAGAAATAAAACTTTGATTTTTAGAAGAACACTAGGCTATAAGCCTATCTCAACAGATTCACCGATAGATTTGGAGTCAAAGATAGAGCTGGAGTTATAGATGGATCTGGATTCAAAGATAGAGCTGGAGTCAAATTTGGGACCAGGTTCAAAGAAAGAGTAAGAGTAAAATCCAGAGCCAGATTGTTTGACACAGTAGATGCAACATCAAATGATGGGGAGGTTTCTGGAGTCAAATATACCATTTTTTCTGCAGTATTAAGCCAAGCTCAAGTGGCTAAAGGTCTGTCTAGGAGAAACGGTGGGCCAGCTACGCTAACAGTAGTGTTAACGTAGCGTAGCGCAGCAAAAATGCGCTAACTGGTAGCGTAGTGTTAGCGCATTTGCGCTAACGCTACGCCAAAAGACCCTATGCCAAAAGACGGTTAGCGTTAGCGTAGCGTTAGAGCAGATGCGCGCAATTGCGCTAACGCTACACATGCAGGGCGCAAAAAAGGGTGCGCTACGCTGCGCTACAGCACTTTTAGCGGGAAAAAATGCCTTTTTTTCCGCTAAAAGCGCTGTAGCGCAGCGTAACGTAGCAAAGCGGCTGTAGCGGCGCGCTAACGCTACAAGAAAAATTGCGCGCCGTTAGCGCCGCTAACCGTTAGCGTAGCGTAGTGGCGCTAACAGCGCACTAACGCTACCCAGATTTGCGCGGCGCTTTTTGCCGCTACGCTAACGCGTAGCACTGAAATAGTGTAGCGGCCCATTGTTGCTAGGAGTCAGCCATTTTTTTTTTTGGCTCTTTTTCTAGCTTTGGGTGGCACAAAAATTTGGCAATAGAGCAAGTTGATTGATAAATTTTCAGTTAATGGGAGGATAGATAGTCTTTTTGAAGTTGAGATACAGCAAGCTTGCTGTATCTCAGAAAAATGAAAGTTGAAAGGAGCCTTGTAGAGGAAAATTCAGATATTTAGCTTACAAAATTCCAACTTTTGGTTTTACTGGTATCTCTTGAAATGAGGTCAAGTAACTTCCAATTATCTGGGGTTATTCCAGGGCCTGGAAGGTAGCTGCAAGATACCCCCTGCATGTCAAACAGCCCTTCAACTTCTGTAGGGGTTACTGCTTGCTATTTCATGGCTATCTGGATCTCATTCAGGCAATTATGGGGCACTAGAGATTATTTCCATCAAGTTTGCTTTTTGGAATGTGAATTTTTCATGTTCCAAAGACCTGAACAACCTTCTGGAAGGCAAGTTTTAAATTGTGAAACCTCCTATTATATTCTTCTCTCTCTAGTATAAATTGGTCTTGGATAGAAGAGAGTATGCTCTCTTCCCTTCAGGACTTATTTTTCTTAGAAAGCAGTGAGCATTCCCTCTTACCTCAAGGCCTGATTGGTCCTGGAATGAAGATAGTATAATTTCTTTGCTCCATAGCCAAGGGCTTATAATCTCTTTCCTCAATGATCAATACGGAATCTATTATAAACTTCCCCCAATCAAACAAAAAATGATTGGAGAAGCAAAAGAACAGAAAGTTGATTACAGATAGATTAAATTGTTAACACTAGATTTCTCTCCCTTCCCAGAATCATTGATATGATCTCTTTGAAGAAGCATAGCACTCATACCAACAAATCAAATATTGGGTGAGTAAAACCAGTGGATTCTTATTACAGTGAAGCAATAGCTGATAGCTTCAATCTTACCCAGAACTAGCATTGTGGCAGTCTTGAAGACCTCAGGCACATTAGTGTCAACCAACTGAAGGTTGAGCATATCAATCCACAATGTTTCACAGACAAGACAGCTGATGGAGAATGTGACCTCAAGTGAAAATTTTTATAGGATTAATAAGAATTCAAGAAAAGAAAGAAGTGATTGAAAAGGAAAAATGTAAAAAATATATTATTTCCCCCTTTTTTTAAAAGTTCCTGGAAGTAAATATTAATACTACAAGTGTTTTTGAGAGTAATGAATATGTATTCTTCATAAGTAATGAAATCTCTTTCATAAGTAATAATGTCTCATAATTTTTTAGTCTCAACTCAAACTACATATTTAGTTTAAAAGATACATTATTAAAGATAAATAATAAAATATAAATAATAAAAGCAAGACAAGGCATTCAAATTGTGTTAAGATCAATATCAGGAGGAGGTGCACCCTTGCGCATACAAGGTTTGATCCATGGTACTAGTCCTTCAGTAAAGGACCAGTGGTGGAGGAAATCTCCCAACACCTCTTTTGCAAGGCGGATCTCGTTGACTTCAGTTGAGCTTGCAATAAGATTCAGCTGTACGAGCTTGGTGATATAGCTGAAGGTGCCGTGCCAAAACGGCTCAATATCTGCATAAAGGAATGGAAAGTTAGAAGAAAAATAGGCTTGAGTGATGAAGTGGAGCGAGGAAAAAGACTTGCCTGAAGGAACATTGCCGGTCAAAGCGATCAAGTGGATGTGCTGAGAAGCAGCAGAGGAAGGGCAGGCGCGTGAGGTCAATGGCCCAAGGAAATGACCACGGATGCCTGCCACCAAGAAGCATGCGAGGGCGAACAACATGAGCGCCTCGGTTCTCTTTGGCAGAGCTCGCAGTGCTTGAACCGCGGTTACAATTGATTTCATGCGTTCCAAGAATGTAGCGTAGAATAATCCTTTGACATACATCATCAATGACTCCGGAAGGGAGTCGAGACGAGTTTCAGTAGCCGCCACCATCAGAGCCCCGAAGACAATGTGAGCAACGCCATTCTTTGCAGAGGGCCCAGGCTTGAGGAATCCTTTGGCAACCCGCAGAAAAATTGACTCAGGAAAGGGGACTTTGTTGTCTTTTGAGTCCAAGAGTTCCATGAGCGTCGTCGTGTTTACAAAGCCCGATTCTTTGAGGTATTGAGCGGAAAGCTCAAATACTTTGGGATCTAGACATTGAAAAATGAGAAGTCAGTCACAATTCAGCCGGAAAGAAAGGAGAAGCTCAGACGTACAGTGTGAAGAAACCAATTTGATCCATTTGCCAACCCACACGCTGGATTTGGCAAAGACTTGCTCTGGAATGGGAGTAGTCGTTACCTCAATGCTCGTTAAGGTGGGCAGAAGAGCCAAGCAGTCCGCTAGTAACCTTTCTGTGCGTGGAAGGCTCAGATGCTGGCCAAAATCCAATAGGGTGGTCGGGGAAGCCTCCGTGAAGATCCCGGTAGTTGATCTCGGCTCTGCGGAGCCATTCCTCTTGCGCTTGTGAGAGTTTGATCCCAATGGTAATGCCGACCTTGAAGGTAAGTCTAATCCCAATGGTGAGCGCGATTCCGGGAGTAGATGTTGAGATGGTGTCTTTCTATTTTATCTCATTTCTCTTTATGCTTCTCACTTTGTCTCATTTATTTCACTCAACTGTCACAGATATTGTAGTATACCTGGGTCAGAGCTAGTGGAAGGATTCCTTTCCTCATCCTTCCACAATTCGTCACACCTCTGCCCCAGGTATGTAGTTCATTCTTTTTCTCTTTCTCTTTCTCTTCATTTTTCTTTTTCTGCTCATTGTTTCTCTCTCTGATTTTACTGAAATAAAATCATCCTTCCACAATTCGTCACACCTCTGCCCCAGCTGAGCTCAACAGGTTATGAGCCCTGCTACCAACTAAGCTCAATCATCTCGCGGCACTATAGGTGACAGGAAAGGATCCGTCGCTAAACGATAAAGCTATTTTCCTAATCTTTATATGGGAACACCGCCGTCACCGTTTTTAAAACCCCTGATCATGTCCTCGACTACCGGAGCCGAAGTCTCCAATCATCCAACCCTTAAACTCAGCGGAGTCGAACAATTGAAGCCTCCGGGTCCGGATTCCAATTATCTCAACTGGTCGTGGATACTAGAGATCCATTTCAGTGCGACCGACGTTGATTATATCATTAGCGAACCTCCTGAGAAAGCAAGATCAAATCCCGCATGGTCCCGCGACAACAAGGCAGTCTGCGGCATTATCTCCCGAACGATCCATCCAATCAATATAAGGAACGTTCGTCATCTCAAGCAGGACGCGCGGGGTCTCTGGGACAGTCTAAAGCGCGCTCATCAAGACTCGACGGCTGGTGGCGTCATGTTCTGGCTCCGAAAGCTGACAATGTCACGCATGGTGGACGACGATCTAATCTCCCATCTCAATGAAATGGCCAAGACCTTTGAACGCCTCAGCGCCCTGGTCTCGATGGACAATCCTCTCACGCCGGAGGACATCTATTCGACTTCCATCTTAACTTCCCTGCCATCCGATTGGCTCTCGTGTGTCTCGTCGATGTTAAACGAGCCACGTGTAAGCCCGTCAAAACTTATCGAGGCCCTCAAGGCCGAACATCTCCGACGTAAGACCCGATCCGACGATGCTCTCCATCAGGAGTCGTCGTCCGCAGCCAAGACTACAACCTCAAAAACGAGGCAATCTTCTCAAGGGCAATCCCAACAGGTCCGCCACTGCACTTTCTGCAACATGGACGGACACGACTTAAATCGATGTTTCCATGTGGGCCGCCTTATTGAAGCCCATAAAGGAACCCAAAAATCAACCCTCCCAGCTTCTTCAGCCTCAAGAAGGACCTCTACCAGGGGTCGCCGCCAAGCAGACACGCAAGCGAAAGCGGGCCGAACTTCGGCGGCTGTTTTTGACGACCCGCCGGAAGAGGAGGAAGAAGAGTCGGACTACTCAGGCTCTGAACTGCAGGTCGTGGCCTCGCATGCAGCGGTTTCTCTCTCGTCGACCACCACCGCCGTTCCGTCGGCCGATGCAAACTTGGATTCTGGGTGTTCTGTCTCCATGACACCAGACAAAGCGGCGGTATCCTCTCTACGACCGGACAATACGGCAGTTCGTCTCGCCGATGCGTCGTCCGTTGAAGCAACCTACAAAGGAGTTACGAAACTTCCTTTGGATGTCGACAAATCAATCACCACCCTGGTCGTTCCCAGTCTCTCTGAGCCTCTCATTTCCATCGCCGGAATGTGCGATGTTGGGCTCACAGTCGTCTTCACGGCCGATTCTTGCGACATATACTCTGCGCCGGACTCCCGCGTCCAAGGCAATCTAGTCGGGAGAGGCTATCGTCGGGGTAACCTCTACTATCTGCCGTCAGGGCCTGTGAGCTCTCCTTCTGCTTCTTTCTCATCAATCTCCGCTGCCACATCCAAAACAGTTGACACCACACTTATGGGGTACCACCAACGTCTTTCCCACATAGGCCTAAAACCGCTAAAGCGATTCCTCAAACTTCAAGGTGTGAACCCCTCTGTCAACAACGAAATCGAGGTTCAGAACTGCCCCACATGTCTTAAATCCAAACTGCCCCGCTCTGTTTTCAAATCTAAATCGCCCTATCGCTCCGACAATCCAGGGGACCTAGTCCATTCGGATGTCTGCTCCTACGAGGTTCCCTCTCGCGAGGGGTATAAATACTTCGTCACATTTATAGATGATTGTTCAAAATCTGTTTTTATTTATCCAATGAAATTGAAATCCGAAGTCCTCAACTGTTTTAAAATTTTTCGAGCCAAGTTTGAGAAATCGGGATGCCATACCATTAAATCGTTTCGTACGGATAACGGCGGCGAATACGTCTCCAACCAGTTTGAGACCTACCTTAAGTTAGCCGGCATAGAACACATTGCAGGCCCTCCTCACTCCCCACAGCTCAATGGTGTGGCGGAAAGGACGAATAGGACCATAAGCAACCTCGTAAGATCCTCTCTGATCAGTGCAAATCTCCCCAAGTCGTTCTGGGTTGACGCCGTGCGCCACGCGTTCTACGCTTTCAATTCTTTTCCATGTCATACTCCATCCGGCTTTTGAACTCCCAACTCCATTCTTGGCCTAACCGATGTGAAGCTAGACTCGATTCATCCGTTTGGATGTCTTGTCTACTACAAAATCCCTGAGGCCAACCGCCGAAAACTAGACTGCAAGGGACGGGCGTCAATTCTTCTCTCCTATCTCACGGACGGTGATGGCTACAGGCTGTGGGACCTGGAACAACGCTCCGTGGTCAAATCCCGGGACGTTCTCTTCAATCATTCAATTTTCCCTTACGGTACCAAGCTCTCCGCCAGCCCGGCCCCGGTCATTGTCGAAATTCCCTGGCCCTCACGCTCTCCCGCATCTTCATTGCCCAAGCCTACGTCATCTCCTTCGGGGGATCCGACTCATCCGATAGCACCTATTCAGAAGGACCTGCCCCCACTGGATATCCCCCTGAAGCCTCGGTTCGACCGTCGACTGCAAGCCTCCATTCACGCCCCGCACAATGCAGCTCGTTCTCCCTCCCCTATCCCCTCTGATTCTGACCCCCAATCCCCTTCCCTTCCTTCTTCCACCTCTTCATCCCTACCGTCTCCCACGTCTCGTCTCCCTTCTCCTTCCCCTCCTTCTGTTCCTTTGCACGTTTTCCCCTCTCAACTCTTCCCTCCTGCTCCGTCGCCCGAAGTCACCCCCATCAGGCTCCCTCCGTCGCCCTCGTCTCCTCCCCCTGTTCCTGAACCTTCCAAAGCCCCTACACAGCCGGTTCCCACTCGTACCTCCAAGCGCGAAAAGAAGCCTCCGGTCCGCTATGGCAACTGGTCCAAAAAGGCACAAACTGACGACAATCCAGACACGCCAAAGACGTGGAAGCAACTTCTCCGATCCCCAAACAGGCACCGCTGGCTGAAGGCTGCCGAGGACGAATTCGCCTCTCTCCTAGGCATGCACACATGGCGGCTAGTTCCTCGACCGGTGAAGAGGAAGGTGATCAAGTCAAAGTGGGTGTTCAAGGTCAAGCGAAGACCGGACCACACCATCGATAAACTAAAGGCCCGCCTAGTTGCCATGGGCTATGCTCAGATCCATGGTCTTGACTTCCAGGAAGTCTTCTCCCCAACCCTTCGACTGGAGACATTGCGTCTAATCCTCAGTCTGATGGCGGCGAAAAGCTGGATGGGGCGCCAGGTCGACTTCAAAACGGCGTTCCTGAATGGACATCTCGACCATGAAGTGTACATGGAACAGCCGCCAGGCTTTGAGGATCCCCGTTACCCCGATCATGTGTGCCAGCTGGACCGCTCAATCTACGGTCTCAAGCAGTCCCCCCGTCAGTGGAACCTCGAGCTACACAAGGCACTGAAGGAAGAAGGTCTAGAGATCTCCAAGTACGATCCCACTTTGTACTTCAAAACGCGGAACGGCCGGCTTGTTGGAGCTCTCACGGTGCATGTTGACGACTTAGCTATCGTGGGAGAGCCCTCCTTTGTCACGCCTCTCATCCAACATCTGGGTAAGCGCTTCAAGGTTGGCGCGGATGGAGAACTAAGTCACTTCCTCTCGCTGAAAATCACTAGAGACATGTCGAACAAGCTGGTATTCCTTAATCAGGCACACTATCTAGACGAGCTCGAAGATCGTTTTTGCGAAGGGACTCCTATCAATGTCTCTACCCCCACCAACTCGTCTTTCAAGTTTCTGTGTCGTCGCTCTTCGACAGACCCTCCCTCGTCCGGCCCGTATAATCAACTAATCGGCTGTCTCCTCTGGCTCTCTCAGTGCACCAGACCAGATGTGGCTTTTGCGGTCAACAAGTTATCTCAATATCTTCGTGATCCATCCGACGCGCACTGGAAGGCTGGTCTACGCATCCTACACTATCTCATCTCGACAAAGGATCTCAAACTGAGGCTAGGCGGACATCTGGATTGCTCGGGTTTCTCGGACTCGGACTGGGCGGAAGACCGCGATGACCGCAAATCAACGTCGGCCTACACATATAGGATCGGTGCGGGTTCCATCTCATGGAAGTCGCGCAAGCAGGCGACAGTGTCTCTCTCGAGCACAGAGGCGGAATACAAAGCCCTCTCCGATTCGTGCAAGGAGGCCGTGTGGATTCGAAATGTCATGTCGGAACTACACATGCGTCCTCTAGTCCCGATACCGATTCATGTAGATAACGAAGGAGCGGAAGCGCTCGCGAGAAATCCAGAACATCACTCAAGAACCAAACACATCCATGCGCGGTATCATTTCGTCCGGGATTGTCTTCAAGATCAGCAAGTCTCACTCCTCCACGTTTCCACGAAGGACATGTTGGCGGATATGCTCACCAAACCGTTAAATCGTGTTCTGCTGGAAAAACATCGACTCATGTTCGGCCTTGTCCCTTGATTTTCTACTTTTCTTTCTTCTCTCTTTTTTTCTTCTTTTTTTTTTTTTTTTCTTTCTTTCCTTCTTCATTTTTTTTCTGAAAGTGTTCAGCAAGGGGGGGTGTTGAGATGGTGTCTTTCTATTTTATCTCATTTCTCTTTATGCTTCTCACTTTGTCTCATTTATTTCACTCAACTGTCACAGATATTGTAGTATACCTGGGTCAGAGCTAGTGGAAGGATTCCTTTCCTCATCCTTCCACAATTCGTCACACCTCTGCCCCAGGTATGTAGTTCATTCTTTTTCTCTTTCTCTTTCTCTTCATTTTTCTTTTTCTGCTCATTGTTTCTCTCTCTGATTTTACTGAAATAAAATCATCCTTCCACAATTCGTCACACCTCTGCCCCAGCTGAGCTCAACAGTAGATTCGAATCTGGCGGTGCCAAGACGAGTAACCTTTGGATGAGACGATCTGCCTTGGATTGGCGGGTAATCGGTACCAAAGCCAGGAGAGAGGAAACAAGAAAGTCCTGACTTGCATTCTGGGGAGGTGATGGAGACAGAGGTGATGGTGATGGTGAAGGAGGTGGTGTTGGTGATCAACGTGGTGATCCAGCAGGTGTGGGATCAGGCGGGGGAAGGGTGTGCTTGCGTGGTCTACCCCGAGGCCTCTTGGGTGGAGGAGTTGAGTCAGAAGGGGGAGGAAGGGGGTGCTTTCGGGGTCTACTGCGAGGTTGCTTGAGCTCAGACATTGTGATTCTAGTTTGGAGATTGTGAGCCAGCTGAGAGGAAGCGAATCAGGACTTATACCTGCTGGAGTCTGCTGCAGATGCTGAGCCAGCAATGCATTTCCAAATGCATATGTAGGCATTTATCCGCAGAAGGAAATCTTAGATGCAGGGGCTGAGCCGGTTCAGTCCTGAGCTGTCTCAGAGATAAAATCAAACAACATGAAACTCCGGAGTGCTTTTGCCCGATCCAACCCAAAGGCCGCCTCCCCTGCAAAGCCCAAGATAGCTAAAAAGGCAACCTCATCCAACACTACCAAGCCAAACGACATACTCAAAGCATGCAAGGTTGGTGCGGCCCCACCCGCATATCCATTGGCTTGCTTTTGGGCCGCCAAGAAGCATGCCAATTTCCATTGGCGTGCTTTCAAAGCACGCCAATTGCCATTGGTGTGCTTTCAAAGCACGCCAATTGCCATTGGTGTGCTTTCAAAGCACGCCAATTGCAATTGGTGTGCTTTCAAAGCACACCAATTGCCATTGGTGTGCTTTCAAAGCACGCCAATTGCCATTGGTGTGCTTTCAAAGCACGCCAATTGCCATTGGTGTGCTTGCAAAGCATGCCAATTGCCATTGGTGTGCTTGCAAAGCATGCCAATTGCCATTGGTGTGCTTTCAAAGCACGCCAATTGCCATTGGTGTGCTTTCAAAGCACGCCAATTGCCATTGGTGTGCTTTCAAAGCACGCCAATTGCCATTGGTGTGCTTTCAAAGCACGCCAATTGTGAAGACCTAGTCTTCTACCCTTATCCGGGTACAGTTCCTTATCCTCTATAAGCGGCTCTCGGCTAACTTTGTATCCCTTTTCCTTGACTCATAACACTTGTATTACTATAACCGTGTCAATCCTGATTACTTAATCCGGATCACTCGTTCCTATCCCAGCTTGTAATCAACGGGTCCCATCAGATGGAACCCGTCCGGAACCGGCCTCTCTCTATGGCTGGTAACTTCTCTCTTGTATCATCTCTCTCTATCTTATCGACTATAAATAGACTCCTTGCCTTCAGTAATACAATCCTGAGCTTAGCTACCTCGCACTTTCCCGTATCTGAAATCCTGCGAGATTCACACAATTGCCATTGGTGTGCTTTCAAAGCACGCCAATTGCCATTGGTGTGCTTTCAAAGCACGTCAATTGCCATTGGTGTGCTTTCAAAGCACACCAATGGCAATTGGTGTGCTTTGGAAGCACGCCAATGCCTGTTGGCATGTTTCCAGGCACGCCAACAGGTTTGGTGTGCGTGTGAAACACACCAATGGCAATTGGTGTGCTTTCAAAGAACACCAATTGCGATTGGTGTGCTTCCAAAGCACGCCAATTGCCATTGGTGTGCTTCCAAAGCACGCCAATTGCCATTGGTGTGCTTCCAAAGCACGCCAATTGCCATTGGTGTGCTTCCAAAGCACGCCAATTGCCATTGGTGTGCTTCCAAAGCACGCCAATTGCCATTGGTGTGCTTCCAAAGCACGCCAATTGCCATTGGTGTGCTTCCAAAGCACGCCAATTGCCATTGGTGTGCTTTCAAAGCATACCAATTGCCATTGGTGTGTTTCACACGCACACCAAACCTGTTGGCGTGCCTGGAAACATGCCAACAGGCATTGGCGTGCCCGCCAAACCCGCCAATTTGGGCTGGCGGGGGGCGTCAAAACACACCAAACACCCCTGGCGTGGGTGTGCGCCAGGGGTGTGCATTTATTGAGCCCCCCTGGGTGTTTTTAGTCATTTTCTTTCACAGAGGCAGGGTTTTCCCCCATAAATACTTCTCCACATTCAGCCAAAAGAGGTGAAAACCACCTTTGGAGTCTCACAGTGGCAGTCAAGTTTGGCTCTCCATGCACTTTATGAGGTTATTTTCCTTAAATCAATCATCAAGTCCAAGCTTATTCATCTCTACTAGATCCTTGTTCCTATCCTTGGTTCCTTGAAGATAGTTCCTCCCTCTTCACCTCATCTCCTTCAAGACCTCAAATCCTGACAGAATGAAATTTGGAGTGCATTTCTTCAGCAATTGTCTTGTAATTTGATCCTGAATCAGTAGTATGGCTAAGAGTTTATTTACAGGGAAAAAATATTAGTTTTTTTACAGAAAAACCATGATGGATTAAAGAGTGCTGATCTTATCATGTAAATCATTTTTATTCAACATGTTCAAAACAGGTTCAGCCAACAAGCTTCCCTTGTGGTGCCAGGAAGCTGGCTAGAGAGTCAGATGCAGCACTGGAGTATTTCCAATCTGTTTTTGCTGAGAGAAAACATAGAAGAGGAAAAAACCTTGAGTTCTTTGCTCCACTTCACCCGCCTCTTGTCTACCCTGTACTCCAAATGTGTTTTTTTTACACTCCACATCACACAATACTTATTGATAAAAGAGATAGAGGCACCAAGAAATCCAAAGAAATTTCCTTTTTTAGTCCAAAAATCATGTATCAAGCCAAACTTGCTCTCTGTACTTTAAAGGAAAATGAGTGTAATTTTTAAATGTAATTGAATGCAATTAGATAGCTCACCCTCAACCAGTGTATCATCACCTTGTTTAAATTCAAGTATACCACTTGAAGGCTGAATCATTCCTGACTGCCTCATGGGAGTGGTGAATTTTGAAGATAATTGGGTTGGTCCTGATGAATATCTTATGTCTCCTTCTTGGTTGTGCATTTGCACTGCTTGGCTAGAATGAGGCATTTTTAATAACAGGATATGCAATGTGAAGATTGTTTCTTAGGATACAGAAATGAGAACAGGCAGATTGGCTTGGAACTCAGGATTGAATAAAATTCTCTTTTTTATTTTTGGCTGTGATTCTGTGTCACATATTAATTGGAAATAGTGACATTGCATCCAATTCAGTTCCACCACCCACATGATTCCGGTAAATGTTTGGGATTTTGAACCAACAGGAGATATTAACTGTTAACACATGTTTAAAAAGAGGCAGAGGAATTGGAGATCATCCCATTTCTGTTTAGCTAGATCCTCAAACTCAATAAACTCAACAATTGCCACAAACTCACTAGCTTGTTCATCATTGTCAGCTTGCTACTAGTTCAGAGACAACCTGACTAGAACAAAAATAAACATAAAATAAAAAATATAGTATTACTCATTCAACAAAAGGTAATAAATGAATAAATATAAGATAAAGCAACATAAAAAAGTAATATGTAAATAATAAATACATTATTAGGGGGTATCAAATATTACCAAATCCACAATTATCTAATCAACTGGTTTTGAAAATCCACCATTTTTAAAAACAATAGATATCAATATATGATGATTCAAAACTCTCAAAAGTGAAATTTTGTTGAAAAACCTAATCCACTGGTTTTAATTGTGGATTTGGTCATATTTGATACCCCCTATTACATAGTAAATTAATAATAAATAGATAAATACAATAATAATTATAAAACAGTGAATATGTTAATAAATAATAAGATAAGTGGAAATTTTATTATATACTCTTGAAGAGCGTGTAAAAAAACCTAGGGTACTTCAGCCAAAGTACCCCAGATAACTTAAAAAATCTAGTAGTAAAACAACTTGAAAGAATATTACCACTAAAGCGCTGAAATAATTATTATACATTAAAATACAGAATAAAAAACATAAATACATATACAAAACCAAGAAATAACAATGTATTTAAATAGGGCATTAATAAAAAAAATCCGGTTTTTCCGCGTTTACACCCGGTTTTACGCAGCGGCGACATAAATTTTGCTGTGCAGTACACCCGGTTTTCCGCGTTTACACCCGGTTTTTTTATTTAATTTTTTGCGGGCGGATTTTCATTGTTTTTCAGAATTTTTAATTTATTGATTATATTTTCAGGGGTGTAGAATTTTATGGTATTTTTTATTTTCCAAAAAAACAACATCTTCTATTTTATTTTGCCCATACACCCGGTTTTTTCAAAAAAACTCCCCACAGCTCAATTTTCAGGATTTCTCAAAATTTTAAATCTTTTTAAAGCACTTTAAGGGGTTTAGAATCTAATGTGACAAACAGTTCATTTTTAAATTCACTATTTTTTTTTATGATTTTTGGAAAGAATTTATTTCTAAACACCTTCACGCCTGTCTTTTGAGATATTTGGGGAGTTTTTAAATGGATTCATACACTTTGGAGGGTGAAAAATTCATTGGAAAGAGATACTGATCATACAATTGACTTGTTGTCACAATAAAATGGAATTGTTATCAGAATAAAATGGAAATATAGGAAAATGGAAAAATAACTATTCAACATCAACAATCTTATTAATCCTGGCAGATCTTCTTATTGGAGGGAAAAGAAATTTTTCCCCAAGTTCCAAATTGGGCTGAATCCATTCTTTCCACAACAGAGCTTCCTCTTCAGCCCAATTTTGCCAATATGGATCAATCCTAGTGTCAGCTTGCTGTACTCTACTCCACTTATTGTGGCGTGTACAGTAAGGACTAAAGAAGTATTTTACACTTAAAAGTGTAAATAGACAATTTCCAATAAAAGCAAAGTACTTAAAGTGTTATAAAACACTAAGTATCAAATAAAACAGGTTATGACCCTGCTGCCAAAACTTCAGTTATGGGAACACATCCTCTGAAGGGCTAACCAGACTTTAACACGGTTTTTTTCAATTAATTAAAGATATTTTAATTAATTGAGGAGGGTTTGTTGTGAAGAATTTTAACTAATTTAGATAGTATATAAATAAAGGCCAGTCCTCCTTACTTACAGGAGAAGGTGAGCGCCTTTGTAGCTTATAATAAGTTATCTGGTGTATGTTAAATTTGATGGGGGGAGGATATCTTCAATTTGGTGAAGAGACCTCCTCCTTAAATAATAAAATATTTGTATTAATTCCTCTGCAATTTAATTGTCAGTGGGGATTGGGGCAATATTGACAGGTGATTCTGATCAGCCTGTTCGTGGTAAGAAGGGAAGCATGGTGTCATTGTTAATTAAAATGTCACCATGTTTATTAATTAACTTAATTTAATGTTTATTTTTCTCAATTAAACTAAGTAATTCTTAATCACATGTACTTGTAACTTCCTTGGGGGTTAGAGCTTGAAAAAGCGCTTGCTCTGGAGAGTTAATCATGTGGGATTTAATTTACAAGTCTTTACTGCATAATTAATATACTTTACATAAAGATTTACCCTTATTCATGTGTAATTTTTATACTATAAATTACTATGGGTTAATCTTGGATCTTCCAGGATTTTCAAGAAGAAAACATGTCAATAAATGGTTCTTAATCTATTTATTGCATGTTTGAAAATTAATTTTCCAAAGATTTTCATAAATTAATCAGACTATAAAAATTAATAAATAAAGAATAATAATAATTATTCAAGCTTGCAGTTTTCAAGTATTACATGTTACATTATTACATGTTACATAATACATGTAATATCTTGGTGGCTGACACTCACCCACACTAAAAAAACAGAAGAAAGGCTAATGTCTTTTTTCTACTCTATAACTTCTAAGTAGAGAATCATTATTAATATCTTTAGCTTCCAACCATTTATCTTTATCTGCTAAAGAGTTCTTAAATCTGACAAGGTATTGTCTAATACTCTGATTATTTTTCATAATTCTTCTATCATTAATGATTTTGAGAGGAATTAGATTCTCCTCATCTATGATAGGTGGAATGGGTGTATTTTTCTTAACAGGGACATTGTTATTGTCTTTATCAGAAGTGATATATTTCTTAAGAAGACTAATTGGAAAAGTTGGATGTTTCCTATGGAATGGTTCTGTCAGTATTACTTCCACTGCATTTGGGCCATGGAAAGCTTTTACTACAAAGGGACCAATAAAGGAATCTCTAAGTTTCTTAGGACCATCCATGTTAGCAAAGTTTACTGTGGATATCAATACTTGATCACCAACTCTAATGTTAGCTTCTTTATGGGTCTTATCCCATCTTGACTTATTATAGTCAACTGCTTGTTTGATACAATCTTGAGCATGTTTCTCAGCTTTATTCATCATATTCAAAAATGATTCAGATGTTGGATGAATGTGTACTGTTTTACTAAGCACACTGGTTACAGGCATAACAGGAGTCCATCCTCTTTCTAACTCAAAGGGAGTTTTTCCAGTAACTGAGTGTTTACTTGAATTATATGCATATTCAAGGGCTGGTAATAAAGATATCCAATCATGAGTAAATCCATCTTGGTCTTTATAACTAAGGCCAAAGGCACAATATCTTCTGATCATGTCTTCCAGAGTTTGTATCATTCTTTCAGCTAAACCATCTGTCTGAGGGTGATAAGCTGTAGAAAATGCTAATTTAGTACCCATCAAATTGAACAAATTATCCCAAAATTCAGAAGTGAATTTTGGGTCTCTGTCACTGATAATGACTGAAGGACAGCCAACATCAGCAATAATATGATTCCAAAATAATAGAGCTACATCCATTGCATTATTTTCTTTAAAGCAAGGAATAAATCTTGCTCTTTTAGAGAATCTGTCTACTACAACTAAAACACAGTTGTAATTCTCTTTACCTGCTGGAGGTAATCCAGTTACAAAGTCCATGTTAATGACTTCCCATCTGGATTTTGGTTCATTTATTTCTTGTAACATACCATGTCTTTTACCAGTAGCTTTATTAGCTTTCTGACACCTGTCACAAGAAGAACAGTATTCTATAACATCTTTTCTCCAATCAAACCACCAAGCTACAGACCTTACTCTTTCAAGGGTTCTGTCAGTAGACATGTGGCCAGAAAACATATTATCATGGCATTCAAATAAAATGTCATTAATATGATTTTGTGAGGTAAGTACAAGACTACAGGCATGGTTACTTTTATAATAAAGGAGCCCATCTAAGAGTACAAATCTCTTTTCATCAAACTTTCTTTTCCAAGGTGGATCTAAACCATTTAAAATACCAATGTCTTTGAAGTCTGACTTCAGAGCTTCTACAATGATTGTAGTGTTTTTGTTATTAGAGTAACTGTCTACAATTGTTTCAAAGAATTCATCTTTGAGGCTAGTGATTGTTATACCCATGATGGGTAAATCTCTTTCCATATTTTCCTCATCATATGCAGGATTGTCTGGAGTGTTTGGTAAAGACCATCTACTGAGTGCATCAGCATTCTTATGTATTAATCCTTCTCTATGGGTGATTGTCATAGAACTTCTCCATTCTTGGATTGAGATTTGCCATCTCAACATATGTCTATTTGGTGACTTAAGATTAATAAGACTTTTAAGAGCAGTACAGTCTGTGATGACTTCAAAGAAGCATCCATCTAGATAATGGTACAATTTCTCTAAAGCCCAAACCAAACAAAGGCATTCTAGCTGAGATGCACCATATCTTCTTTCAGAATCCTTCAATTGTCTAGATATAAAGACTACAGGTCCTTCAACTGGTAAATCATCCTTAATTTGAACTTGATGCAAAGCTGCACCTAATCCTTCCATACTAGCATCTACATAGAGTTTGTAGGGTTGAGTGGGGTCAGGATGGAAAAGTACAGGAGCTGTAGTTAACATTTCTTTCAAAGTATTATATGCATCTATTCTTTCTTTAGTCATTTCAAATACTACACTAGGACTGATAAGTTTTGTCAGGCTAGAAGATATAGAAGCATAATTCTTTAAATGTTGCCTGTAATAACTCATAAAGCCTAAAAAGCTTTGGAGTTCTTTCACAGTAGTGGGTACTGGTTTAAGTAAAACAGCAGCCACTCTATTTTGGTCTATTCCCAAAGTAAGACCAGAAACTACATGTCCCAAAGCTTTGAGTTCATTAAACCCAAAGTGACATTTGGGCAGAGAGATTTTCATATTCATTTTAATGGCCCTTTTAAGGACCAAGTCTAATCTAGTAAGATGTTCATCCCAATCTTGGGAGAAAACAATAATATCATCTATGTAGATAATTAACCATCCTTCTCTGAGTTCATTGTAGAATTCTACATCCATCATTCTTTGGAAATGTGAAGGTGCATTTTTAATGCCAAAGGGCATTCTTAAATATTCATAAACACCTAAATAGCAAATAATCCTCAGATATTTTCTGCTCTCAACACTGACAGTGTTTTGATGAAAACCTTTAAGTACATCCATTGTAGAGATATATTTGGCTTTGGCCAAATTTGTAAGTGATTCATTAATTTTAGGCATAGGATACCTGTCTGGGACAGTAACACTATTTAAAGCTCTAAAATCACCACAAAGTCTTGACTTGTTATTATGCCAAGCTATTATTACAGGTGTAGTAATATCCACTTCTTCTCCTGGAGAAACTTTTCTAAGGACTTTCAGTTTTAATAAAGTGTCTATGTGTTCTTTAATAGCTTCCCTGCTTCTGGGACTAGCAGGATAAGGAGATCTCCTTAATATTGGAGGAAAAGGTTTTTGAATGGTCAATTGAATGTTGACTTCATGTCCTTTTATTGCTCCAAACTCATCTTTAGGAGTATTGAATGCACTAATATTCATGTACAGGGTATTGTACAACTGAGTAACTTGATCACTTGACAGTTTCTCATATACATGAGCTTCTTCTTTTATTTGGTTTTTAAAAGGAATGATATTATTAAAAGAAGAAGAACTTCTAGTATCATAATGATACTGTACTGTACTATCTCCAATTGTAACATAATTGGAATCTGAGTTGATCAGATTAATTTTATAAGCATGTAAATAATTGTTACCAATTATGAAATATTGAGCTTTAATATCTTCCATTACCATGAAAGTCATGTTCATAGAAACTGTACCAAGTGTAATATCATAGTTAATTTTTCCTATGTAATTAAGTCTTTGATTACAACTTTTGTAAGTCTTGTTGTCAGGACTAATCAATTTAGATTTATAATCTTTATCTATTTGGGACAAGTATCTAGTACCAACACAAGATACATAAGCACCTGAATCAAGTAAAGTGTTTATAATTATGTTATTTAATTTCATTCTCATAACACTACTCTTGCCTTTGCTTTCATCTATATGAAAGATATTACCAACAACATCTTGAGACTCTTCTTCAAGTTCAGAGTCCTCATCAATTTCTGGATCTTCTGATTGTTCAGAATCTTTATTTTCAGATATAGTGTTAACAAATTTCTTTCTTCTGCAGTCTTTAGCTACATGTCCTTTAATATTACAATTTGTACATTTAACATCAGAATAAGTCTTTTTATCTGATGTAACAGGAGGACTTGCAACAAATGGTTTGTTTTGGTACTTTGATCTTTTACCAAGATTAGTCTGATCAACTATTTCTTGTAAAACATTTATAAATGTACTGATATCAGCTTGAGTGGTGTCTAATGCACATTTAACTGCATAAGCCACTTCCCCATCACACAAGTCCAATAGTTTAATATTGATTTGTTCAATATTCAAGTAGGGTTCAATTGACTTAATCCTTCTGTATTTTTTAGTAACCCAAGATGATACAGAAGGATTATTAGCATCAAATCTTGAAGTATAGAAGGCTGTTTGTACTCTTCTTCTCCAAGTAGCATTACCAAACTTCTGTTCAATTTGCTGTTTCCACCATTCCCATGTTTGAAGACCAAATTGGTTTTTAATACCTTTATAACATTGGTTGGCAGAATTCTTAAACAACAAATTTAATCTTGAGATGATAATTCTATCATGTAAATCTATATCAGATCTAAGGGTGTCAATCCATTCAATGAATTCTGTGTGATCATACTCTCCTTCACCTGAAAAAGTGGGCCAATCAGATGTTTTGGGAATTGAAGCTAACATCTGTTTTCTAACTTCTTTATCTACATCAATTAGATGGGTATCAGTTTGATAATTGTTTAAATTATCAGAGTGTTGTATTTTAACATGAGAATTCATGTTTTGATTTAAATTCTTATGGTCAAAGGAATTTAAGTTCTTATCTTCACAAGAATCTAAAGGAAGATCTTCAACAATTAAAGATTTAACATCTTTATTCAACTGGTGACTAGACTGATTTAGTTGAAGTGATTCTAAATTTTTCTGAATCAAAGATTGATTAATTTGTATTTCTGATATATCAGAAATAATTTTATCAATTTTTTGTTCAATTGATTTAACTTCTTTACCTTTAAAACTTAATGTTTGAACCTCATTCTCAAGTTTATGTGTAACATGTCTTAAATGTTCATTAAGGGGCTCAACATCTTTCAAGAAGTACTTTTGTATTTCAGTAGTGATATCACTACACATGTCCAAAATGTCAGTTTGATTAGAACAGACTTCCTCAATAAATTGAGTTTGAGAAATGATTTTCTCTTCAGTTTTTAAATTATTTTTATCTACAATTTGTTCTATTTTAAGGAACATGTCAGATAAAGTATTTAAAAAGAATTTCTTTGTTACAATATCATCTATTCTTGATGATTGTTGTTCTGGTCTCGAGCTCTCTGGTCTTGCCGGGAGTGATCTATGTACTGGTAAGTGCCCTGAATCTGGCGCGCCAGGCGGAACATTTCGCCGTAAACTGAGTTGCGGTACTCGCGCCTGGACATGCGGCGCTGCGTGTTGAGTCGCTGCGGACCGGCTTGAGCCTGGTTGGGCTGCTGGCGGCGGTTTTGCGCTGGAGGCACTGGTGGCGCTGGCTGCACTGGGGGCGCTGGCTGCACTGGGGGCGCTGGCGGCGCTGGCTGCGGTTGCGGTACCCGTACTGGTTCTAGCACCGGCTCGGCGCGCGGCTCCGTGTTGGGAGTAGTTGGCGTTGTGGCCGGTTGACTGGTCGATTGACTGGTCGAGGCCTCTGGGGCCTGGCTCTGACGCAGAGCTTTTCTGACGACGAAGGGATTCCATCCCTCCGTCAGGATTAGAGTTTTTGAACTCCCTAATATCTTCGTCGAGCTGCGGTGTGTAGCCAAAGCTTGCGTCAAGAAAAGATCCCTCATCTCCGAGTTCTCGGACGTAGCTTCCTGGAAGCCGCGGAAGTTGGCCTGATGCTGCTCCAGGATTAACCTGGTCGCCGCGTTTAGGCTTCTGTGTACTAGGTTCAACCGGTAAGTCAGCGATCTTTCCGGCTAAGCGGCTACTTGTACGGGAAGGAAGAACTGACTTTCTTCCCGCTCCGCTACTTGGGCTGGGGTTTCTATTATTAGACATAATAATAAAAAAAACAAAATTTAATATATTGAATATGTAATCCTTCGATTAAAATGGAAAAATAATAAAAAATTATTTACGCGGGGTAATAGGAGTCCACGCGTCGGCGGTGATCAACCTAGAATCTCCTGGGGCAGGAGAGCTTCGAACCTGGATGGGTTCAGCGTCAGGGATTACTGTATCCTCGTTGGGAGGTACAGCGGTGGATCTAGTCTCGTCGTTGGACAAGCGGGATCAACGGTTAGAGGTACGGCCACGGGGGACGAAGACGTCTGACACTACAGACGGGACAGATATCAGTTTAAAGAACTGATAAAGACGAATGTTTTGATCTAAAGAGATCTTACTTTTGTTGAGTAATAAAAAAGTTATGATTTTTCGAAAAAAAAGTCGAATTTTTGATGATTCTTATAATAAGAATATATTTTTGAGAGTGTATTTTTGGGTTTTTTTCTGTGGAAAAAAACTCAAAAAAAATAAAAGATAAGGTCAGTTTGATAATATTTATCAAAGAATATTTTGTGAAATAAGGATAAGGGATTTATCAAAAAAAAATTTGATGAAAATTTTCGAATTTTATTTTTTGTAAAAAAAAATAAAATAAATTAATAAATTAATTTATACAAGGCCAAAAAGAATTTATGGCCACTGTTGGGACACCAAATGTCAGCTTGCTGTACTCTACTCCACTTATTGTGGCGTGTACAGTAAGGACTAAAGAAGTATTTTACACTTAAAAGTGTAAATAGACAATTTCCAATAAAAGCAAAGTACTTAAAGTGTTATAAAACACTAAGTATCAAATAAAACAGGTTATGACCCTGCTGCCAGAACTTCAGTTATGGGAATAAATCCTCTGAAGGGCTAACCAGACTTTAACACGGTTTTTTTCAATTAATTAAAGATATTTTAATTAATTGAGGAGGGTTTGTTTTGAAGAATTTTAACTAATTTAGATAGTATATAAATAAAGGCCAGTCCTCCTTACTTACAGGAGAAGTTGAGCGCCTTTGTATCTTATAATAAGTTATCTGGTGTATGTTAAATTTGATGGGGGGAGGATATCTTCAATTTGGTGAAGAGACCTCCTCCTTAAATAATAAAATATTTGTATTAATTCCTCTGCAATTTAATTGTCAGTGGGGATTGGGGCAATATTGACAGGTGATTCTGATCAGCCTGTTCGTGGTAAGAAGGGAAGCATGGTGTCATTGTTAATTAAAATGTCACCATGTTTATTAATTAACTTAATTTAATGTTTATTTTTCTCAATTAAACTAAGTAATTCTTAATCACATGTACTTGTAACTTCCTTTGGGGTTAGAGCTTGAAAAAGCGCTTGCTCTGGAGAGTTAATCATGTGGGATTTAATTTACAAGTCTTTACTGCATAATTAATATACTTTACATAAAGATTTACCCTTATTCATGTGTAATTTTTATACTATAAATTACTCTGGGTTAATCTTGGATCTTCCAGGATTTTCAAGAAGAAAACTATGTCAATAAATGGTTCTTAATCTATTTATTGCATGTTTGAAAATTAATTTTCCAAAGATTTTCATAAATTAAATTATCCTTATTTTTAGTAAAAATTAGATATAATTTAAACAAATGATTTTTATTAAATATGGTCATGAGTGTGGCTTGAACTCAGGTCCTTATGTCAATGACAGTTATTACTGAGCCAGTCTCTTACTGTTAGACTATTGTACCATTTGATAAAATGATAAGGTCTAAATCCCTGTTTGTTCAGACTATAAAAATTAATAAATAAAGAATAATAATAATTATTCAAGCTTGCAGTTTTCAAGTATTACATGTTACATTATTACAAGTTACATAATACATGTAATATCTTGGTGGCTGAAACCTAGGGGAAGGCCATATTTCAGCCTTAAACGTGAAGCTGATGAGATGAAGAAGACTGGGAATGAGTATGAGACATATGGGAGAGAGGGTGGTGGGTGGATAAGAGAGAGGAAGATAAATGGTGGGCATTAGACCAGAAAACAAGACCACAGGTCTTTTATAAGTGTCAGCCATCAAGTATCCATGAGCAGGGAAGGTCATCCAGTACTTCAGTGGGGCCTGTGCTTTTCCATCCCAAGAGAGTGCATCAATTAGATCCTTGTGTTTTGAGCCCCAAATTTTTTTTAGCATCCAATGGTTTGAATAGAAGGGGTTTGATTCAAGTTCTTCTTTCATTTTGTTTTGAATTTTCATCCATTTGTCTGAGGAACGTCCCATGCTGACAGCAGCGGCTCAAAATCCACAATTCCCATTGCCTTTGAAATCAGTAATCGTAAAGAGATGTTGGATGGCTTCTTTGGGATGAATATGGTCTTTGTACTTGTAATGAAGGATAAATTGGGAAAATACTAATTTTATATAAAAGGAACACTAAATAAAAGGAAATTACTAACCAAATGAACAGCCACATTATTGTAAGTACTCCAACTGAGTGCCTCAGACATATAGGTGTCAGGATTAGAGATTGAGCTGGCAGTCATTGAGGTCTATGAAAGGGGTAACCAATAAGTTCAGAATTAAAGATCTCTTCAAAAGAAATTAGACAAACTCACATCAAAAGGCCTATAAGCATCATTTTCTGCCAAAGTGTTTTCATCTGTCTTGGTCCTTTTAACTGATTCAAATTTCACTTGTTTGAATATTTTTCCAGACCTCTGATGTATCAAAAAATCATTAACTTCAGTATAATGTACTCAAGATGGAAATAAAAACACTTACAGTCTTCAAATTTCCTCCTTCATCATCTGAGTCCTGTTGAATGAGATCATTGACCTCTGGAAGTTCTCCACTTGATTCTGACTCCTCCTGACTTTCCTCTTCTGTTGACACGGCCTAGAAAACAAGGAGAAAGAATTAGATTTCATATTTGAGCGTAGAATAAAGATGAATCATTACCTCTGATTCCACAGATTCATCCCTCTTCTTAGGCCTACCACGTCCTTTTGTCTTGGCCAAAGGTTCCTACAAGTTCACAAGAAATCAATAACCAAAGACAAAAAGACAAGAGGTAAATGAATAAATACCTTGTTCTATATCACCTGCTTCCTTGGCCTTCCTCTTCCTTTCTTCTCCAATTCTGTGTATTCATATCCTGAAGGATCCCTTTTTGTTGAAGTAGTTGATTTGTGTTTCCTTTTTGCGCCCTTTGGTCTTCCTTGTCCTTGGTGATCCTTGCTAAAGAGAGGTTCCTGGATGGCCACTGTGGTGTAGTTCCCTTGAAAGAGCTTCTTGATTTCGCCAATGTAGAATTTTTGTTTGCCAGGTTGAAACGTTTGGAATTCCTTAAAGAGATCTGTTAAGAAAATTTCCTCATTATTTTCTTTGGTGGGAAGTAGAACGTCACTTGATCCATTGTTGTTGTCCTCTTCAATGAATGTCTGCTCATAAATGGAGGCAAAAAACAAATTAGAACTATCAAACTATGAAAGAGAAACAGAAACCAGGGAATTATATTAGCCAACTCACTTCAAGATCCTTTTTAACATGCCACTGAGAATGAAAATTTTGATGGGTGAATTTGCTGCCTAGGCCTTTTGCTTTGTGAACTTGATGAATGCAAGGGATTCCCATGTGAGAAGTGTAGTTTCCAGTGCAAGTGGTAGTTGGGGGTTTAGAAATGTGACGAGAATGGATGATCTTCAGGGCATAGTGGGAGATGGTGCCATTTAGATCACCAACACAAGGGGGGAGGCCAGTGAGGAGTTTGTATGAGTGCTGAGAGGATTTGATGTATCGTTTGTGAAGTTGATTGGTAAGAGCTTGGTGAATTTGTTTGACAACAGCAGCAAATGAGGCAGTGGAAGAGTTGATAAATTGTTTGATTTATGCGTGAAGACCTTTGACTCTAGAGGTGATAGTGTTTCCAAAGTGGGGTTTCTTGTTGAAAAAACAGGCTATGATTTTTTCTTTGGAAGGGAGGATGTTGGAGATGATGTAGTCGGCAGTAGGTGGATTCCAAGAAAGCTGAGTGAGGTTTTTGTGATATTCAGAAATAGTTTTAGAATGGAGTAATTGATTCCAATGTTTTTGAAAGGTGGAACATTCTTCTTCAGAGTTGAAATGCTTGTGGCAGTTGGATTGGATATTCTTCATGATGTGCCAGGAGCAGAGGAGATGTGAGGAATTTGGGAAGACTTGTTTGATTGGTCTGATCAGGGCAGCCTCGTTGTTGGTAACTAGTACGGATGGAGATTGATTGTCCATTGAGATGCAAAGCTGATCCAAGGCCCAAGAGTAGTTGGCTATTTTCTCAGCAGAAAGGAAACATAAAGCCAAGGAAAAAGATTTGTTTGAAGAGTTAATACCAACTATGTGAAGAAGGGGCATTTTAAACTTGTTGGTTTTGTATGTGGTATCAAGGAGGATAGTAGTGGGAAATTGTTTGGCCAAGTCAAGGGATTTCTGATGAGCAAAGAACAAAGAGGTCATGTGGCCTTCAGAGGTATTGATTGTGTGGTAGAATTCATGATGGCGGATTTCATGAACAAGAGCTTCAATGGGTGTACGTCCTTCAAGTTGGGTGGATCTCAAGAGGTTACAATGATTGTAGATGGTGTTGAGGGTGACAGAAGAGGGGGCATTGGTGTCTTGCAATAAGGCAGTCTTAATAGTTAACGGATGAACTCCAGAATGGGTTAATTGGGTGACAGCGGTTTTTTGATCATTGGTTAATTGGCAATGGACGGCATGGATTGAAGGATCTTCAGAAGCTGGGTGGTTGTGGCTAGGATCTTTAATCTTGATTTGGAAGTAGCCTTTCTTCTTATAGAAGTTTCCAGTAAGTTTGAAAGGACAGGCAATCTTCTTGGTCTTCCCCAATTGAGTACCATCTTTGGGCTGAAAAACCCCAGATCTGTCACATTGATAAGTGGATCTGTTCTCCCCATTTTCCATGGAGGAATGGGTTATGCAGAGGGCATAGCCATGCTTCTTGGCCCAAGTTTGGACAGAGTTATGCATTTCCTCCTTTGTTTGATATGTTAAGTCAGGAGGAGGAGCAAGGTTGGGTACTTTGGGAGTGGTGGCATCATCTTTGGTGAGGAGGAGGGGGTTGATGTGAGACATGATGGATTTTTGGGTTTTTTTGGATTGGAGGAAAGGTTGAAAAAATTTGTGGGGTATGGGAGATTCTGAGGTGGCGTGGAGAGGGGAAAAAAAGAAGTTTTTTGGTGTTATTTTTAGTGGGTTTGGGTGGAAAATGGATGAGAAGTGGTGGTGGAAGTGAAAATGGGTGGTGGGAGGAGTTGAGAAAAATTGAGGAAAAATTGGAAATTTGGGGGCTTGGGTCGCAGAGAGGAGGAAAAATGGGGAATTTTGGTGTTTTTTTATGTGGATTGGTTGAGTGGTTGATGAGTTACGGGGGGTTGATGATTTAGGGGGGGGTGGTGTTGGTTTTTGATTGTGGTGAGTGGTTTTCAATGTGGTTAATGTTGGATGTTGAGTGAGCATGGCTGGGGAGTCTGTGCGCATCAAATCCCACCCTCCATATGCATATTGAACAAAAACTCAAAATTACAAAAAAAAAAACGGGTTTGCGCGCGGAAAACCGGGTTTGCTGCGCAGCCGCATCTGCGCAGAAAACCGGGTGTAAACGCGGAAAAACCGGGTTTTTTTATTAATGCCCTTTTTTTTCCTTTTTTTTTCCTTTTCTCTTTTTTTTTTTTTTATAAACTAACAGCAGTTATTGTAGCGCTAAACTCACAGTTAGCTTACCACAAACGGGTGCTCTGCTAACAGTGAGCATAGCTGAGAAGAGCGCTACGCTAACAGTTAGCATAGCTGAAGGGAGCACTACACTAACAGTTAGCATAGCTGAAAAGAGTGCTACACTAACAGTTAGCGTAGCATCTGTTCCAGCTAACACCGCTAAAAATCAGCTAACAGGCAATTTCTGTAGTGTTAGCTTGTTTTTTTCAATGGTGCTAATGCTACACTACCCGCTATTTTTTTTTTCAATGAAAATTTTTTAGCGTTAGCTGAAAAAATCTTCAGCTAACAGTAATGTTGTGTTAGCGTAGCTAAAAAAGCTAAAATTACGCTACACTACAGCTACTGTTAGCGTAGCTGGCCCACCGTTGGACCGTATCAGCTGATCTGTCTGCCAAATAAAATCTTGGCTCTGCATCTGGTAACCAGCTTGTCCTGACTCCCTGATGAACCAGTCCGGCTGGACCACTTCAATCACAGAGGCTCCTAGAATGATCCAACAAATTTAAGTGTTTGATTCTGCAGAAAGGGCCGTGTCATCTTCTATTGGCTTTTTTTTGGTGTAGCATAGCGCTGCAGATGTCAATACATTTGGAAGCTGTTTCTCCAAATCTTGGGTCTTATATAACTAAGCCCCATATTTTATTTCAAATTGTTGATTTCTTGCAAGCCTTTGGAAGATCTGGTCAGTTGAACACACCTGCTATGATCAAACTATTTTGTTTGTATTGAACTGGAGTATTATTATTAGGGTAAAGGGTCCGAGAAAAACAAGGAAAAATCAAATCAAAGAACATGTATCTTGGAAACAAAACAAAAAAAACAATGTCAATCTATTTATATACATTCATCTCGAATCTTATTAATTTCAAACAAAAACAAATTCTAACTTTTATCTCCACTTTTATAAAACTCAAAGCAACCTGATGATAATCATCCTTACAGTTACAATGTTACGCAAGAGAGATTCGGACAAGCTACTGGAGGACTTCCTGTCGGATAAAATGCTGGTCCGGAAGCCTATTCACTGGTGAAAACTCAATTTCAATCAATTCTCACCAGCAAAAAAGGTTGAGTCCTTCCCTAAAAATGTGGACGATGGGAAGTCCTCCACTCACACAAGGGGAGAAAAAATGGAGTAGAGCAAAACCTGAACAAACACAAGTTTAAGGAAAAGATGTACAACATTCTACAAGGGTCAAATACTTCGTAGTTTAGTCCGGATCCAAGCTGTCCGAAGTCGAGCCTCGAGGGCAATGTAAGTTTCAGCATGTTCAAGCGGACCCAAGTAATCAATTGCCTTGAGCAGTTCGGCCTCGGAGAGGTGGCCGTCAAGCTGGAGTAACCTGATCGCCTGGACTCTTGGGCTGGGTCTGGTCCTGAGGTTGTCGCCGATGTCTTTAAGATGTTGGAGGAACATGTCCTGGTGGGTTATCCGACGCCTCTTGTTAGAAGGAGGCGCGGAGAGAATCGGTCGGACGAGCTGGGGGTGCTCGTCCTCGTCCTCCTCGTCCTCCTCTTCCCCCTCCTCTATGTTGGCCTTCTCCGTCTGCCATAGTAGCGGGTCAAAGGGATCGCTTGGCGGGCTTTCATGATCTGTAGTTGACCCTCTCGAGGCCGTGTGCACGGCTGCCCCAGGCTCCTTCGGTCCGTCGGACACCGGCAGATTTCCCTCAACCAGGTCGCTGACCTGGTCATATAAGGGGAACCGCTTCTGACGCCATCGATACAAGCTCCTCCCCTTCTCACTCGAGTTAGCCAGCAAGCTTGCCCATACCTCTTCCGATAGGAGTACCCGTTTTAGGTGCTCGTCCCACCGGGCTTCGGCCAAGCTACGGAGATGTTTGAGTTCAAGGTAACTTCGTTTAAGCTGTTTTTTTTATAATAAAGAGAAAGCTGATTTCAGTTGACACGATGGCGGAAGGGAGGAAGCAGAGAGACATACTGAAGAGTATCGACTACGGCAACCGGTTGGGTCTTTAGCTTTCGAGCCCGTTTTCTCCTCGGAGCCAGCGAGTGCCTTAGCAGCAGCGGGCCAAGTGGTGCCCTTGAAACCATTGGTGGGTGTAGGATTTCTCTGCAGTTCAGCCTTGAGCACGGCGATCAACGTGAGGTCATCCTGCTCAGTCCAACGACAGATCGGCTTGACCATCGGAGGACCCGGCGAGTCAATCGGCCGGACCCACCGTGGTGTCATTGGTTTCATCAGTTCCGTGCGTGACTCTTCGATTTGCGACATCTTTGGTTCGGGACTTCACAAAAAAAAAAAGCAGTAGCAACAGAAAATAACTATGGAGGTATAGGCGTCTAGACGTAATGGGTGGTGCTCAAGGCGGAAGGTTGGTTCAAAAGGTCTCTGATCATCAAGGGGTGAACAGTTACTACCGAGGAGGGATTTTACTTTCACGTTCGAAGTTGTTTTGAGAAAACGCCATCACCGGAGACGGTTGCTAAGAGAGCAACAACGATACATAAACATACATAGAAACTGCCCCGTGCCCTCAGAGCCATCTGATTCAGTGTTACAGCTCGGTGCGGATGGTAACCAGTTTGAGTAACATGTTTATATTTTTTTGTTTCTCTTACGGTCACAACGAACTTCTCAGGGATGTGACGATCTTAGCGTCGGTCGAAAATGCTTCCATCTTGGATCAGGGACTTAAAATTTTTGCTCTTTGCGCAGCCGAAAATGCTCTGTGCCTGTTACACCGAGGCTTTGATAGGACCCACGAAACCCTCTGAAGATGCCAGTCAAGTCCCGGATTTTTGGAAAATTCCATTTTTTAGGCTCATTCATAATGCATCAACCTAATTGATAAATGTAATACTTAAGTTGTCAAACTGGTTTACACCAGTGGGTGTGCTCTCTGAGCTCAATTTGTGTATGGAGCCCAGAGATCTCAACAAACTGATTCCTCTTGGACTCAAGGTGTTTGTTAAGCATCAGCCTCCCTCAAAAATCTTGGTTCCCGCCTGCCCACTTATCTGCTTAGTCCACTTACATCACGTTGATGTGTTACAATTCTATGACAAAGAACATCAACACATAGTTATCAGCCAGGACTTGTCAGCTTGCTACTAGTTCAGAGACAACCTGACTAGAATAAAATAATAAATAAGTATATAATACATATAAAATATGAAAAGAAAGAGAAATTATTACACAACTGATGATGTGTAATAAATGAATAATAAGCAAACAAAATAACATAATACGCAAAATTTAACTAATAGAGACATTATGACATAGTAATAAAGCAATAAACATATGAAATAAATAAATAATACAGAAAAAATTGTATCTCATTAATGCATGACACAAGTAAAAATATTATTACACATTCTACAAGAGCACCTGAACTAACCTAGGGTACCTCAGCCAAAGTACCCTAGAAAACTTACTGCTTCTATTAATAAAATGAACTCAAAGAATTTTCCTCCTAAGCACTAAAACTACTTACCAGGTATAAACATATGTAATATAATGTGCTAGTATGTAGATATCAATAAAGACACAGGAAAACAACTCAGTTAAACTCTTTAATTATCCCTTAGACCTAGAAATAAAATATTCAATAATATTTGAAAGAAATACCACACTGTCTATAGCAGTTTAATATTGTTAACTGATAAGAATACAAACTGTGTAAGTTAACCAATATTATAATCCACAGAAAAAAAGAAAGGAAAAGTGAAGAAAAAATTATATACCTTCAATAACTAAAAGAACACTTGTCTAATTGAAACAGAAATGAAAAACTCATAAAATCATGGGAAAACAATGAATGCAGTCATCTTCTCCCAGGATACCTGATTCAAAGGTTAATGAATGTATAACTGTTGAAGCTTGCACAATTCAAGTAATCCAAGGATTCCCAAGTAAAATAACAGTACATTTGCATAAACAAATTGAACACAAAAAACACATTGGTATAGTAATTTGAGCATTTGCTTTGGACATTTAATTAAAGAAAAAGATCTGGAAGCGCCCTCAGAAGGTCTCATTATATGGTATACAGGCTTTGATATTCATTGGTAGCCTCTACATATAGAAATTTGACAAATTGCATCATTTATTTCTACCAAGGTCAACTCCTTTCTTCTAAAATTCCCATGGGGGTTGATACATGCACACCCCTGGATGCACACCCACGCCAGGGGAACACCCTTTTTTGGGTGTCAACCCACCTGTAGATGGGTGTGCAACACCCCCAAATATGGGTGTGCAGCTGCACACCCTTTCTTACCCCTGTATTTAGATTCCCCAGCTTTATCATATTTACACTGATCATTCCACCAGTTATACCTACTGGGGTCCTGCCCAGTAAATAATTCCTCAATACTCAAAGCCTCTTTTCTCTCAACTAAAATGCTTCCCAGCTCTCAAGCCACCTTTCAAACCGCCTTAAGCTTTCCATTGACCTTCTGTCTACTCCCCTTAAGGCCTACAGTAATTATTTTCCATTCAGGAGTTGTGGCCCTTTTCAGCCACTATCACCATCGGAATCTAGATCTTAAAATACCTTTGGGGTGAACTAAACCATACTTGCAGAATACTCCTAAAGAATTTATATATTTTATAGCAATAAAGAAAATATAAAACAAAAAAACCAAAAACGTATATTACATACTATTTTTGACTTTGAACCTTGTGTAGCTAGAAGGATATTAGTCCTTGGCATCACAGAGTATGAAAGGACTATACTCAAATTAAATTGAATTCTCTATAAAACTTGCTATCAGATTTGAAGAAAGAACTGCAAATACTTCCTCATGAAATTTTAGAAAGCTCTCAGAATCCCACTCCTAACTTTTTTCCAACAATTCAAGTATCAAGAGCTGATCTTACTCCAAACCAGAGCCCATAATCCCCTTTCTCCAAAGAGTAATTTTCTAAAAATAAACCAGCACCAACAAATCATTACAATCATGTATGAGCAGCTTTAACCCCATCAAAGAAGGTTTTTTTGTGTAATGATAATATCATCAGCTGGAAAGTAAAACTTGTTCACCCCTAGATTGGCCAAATTATCATTTTGCTACACAATCTGTTTTTTTTTTGCATTAATTTCACAAATTTCATTATTAAAATACTTTCAAGCTTCTTGTATTTATTCAACCTCAGCAAGCCTCATTGTCAGCTTGCTACTATGACAGAGCAACCTGTCACAAGCTTTTACACTACTTACTACAAAATTAAATATAAAAAAACATAGAATACCAAATAAAAAGTTGAGATATTATTTGATATTCTGAATCTACACTAAAATTAACCTAGGGGTACCTCACTCATAGGTACCCCTAATTCCTACTCCTTCATTATGTAAATTAGCAATTAATAATTAGCAATTACCTTTAGAAATAAAAGGCACTTGCATTAATTTATGCTTATATATATATATATACATATGCTTAAACCACATTTCCAGTCACAGAAATGAGGTGTTGTGTAAATTGGGGGAGATAGTGTAAATCCACTGTGTTTTACTCAAACCCCACATACCACAGTCCGCATACCTTGAATTCAACCCGCGTGACTGAGAGCCCGCTCCAAAGTTGGAGTATAAGCCCCCGCGCAATCATCAGACCCCTTACAGGCTCTCAGCGTGGCACGCGGACACCAAAGTCAACAATAGGTACACTCAAAGCAACAAAAAACGCCCCAGGAACTTCATTACATATGTTACATATGTAATAAAGATTACTGGGGACTAGATTAAATAATTATTTTATTTTATTATTATTATACACACAAAATAACTACAGTATTTACTGAACAACAGTATAAAAAGTACTGTGGCTTATTATAAAATACAAATAAGCCACTGGTACTAATCAATATCAACCAGTACTAATGTACTATAAAATGTAATTAACACAATAAATAATAAAATAATAAAATAAAACAATATGGTGACGTTTACTCTAAGCAATAGCCGCTGTAGCGTCACCAATAAAGCCAAAATGGCCAAAATGTGGTCAAAGCTCCCACAAGTTGGCCAATAATACCTACAGGGTCCCCAGAGGGATCTCAAGACTATTCAAGGAGCTCTTCAACCGCCCAAAGAAGGCTCCTCATGCTTCCCAATACCCACTAGATTACTTACCACCATTTACTTTAGATACACATCTTAATAAACAGTCTGGTAAGTTCCTTAGTAGTTATTCCTTAGCCTTGTCTTTCCCAACAACACTACAGTGTCCAACCAGCTCCACAATCAACTCATCAAAGCGCCCAAAACTGTCTTGTTTAACCCAGAATATCCTAAAGCTCTCTCTAGGATTATTACTAGTAAGTAATAACCCTTTTCTTGAAGATATTCCCCCATTTCCTTTCCTGGGATTAAACCACCCCTGTGTCAACAGGACCCAGTGTTCCAGGTACCTAAATCCTCTGCATTTATTTGCAAGATACCTTAGAGGGATCTAAACTACCCCTGATTTACCAGGCTCCTCTGGTTGTAATTATATTAAATTTATTTAATATAATTATTACTCTTTTTCTCTGTTTTTTACGTCACAATTCCCCAATAATCTTTGGGAATTATAACCATTTATCCATTGACCTGAGTTTCTATAATCTTACCTTGTACTTTGCACCATGTGTAGCTAGAAGGATTTATCCTTGGCATCACGTAGGCTGACACTCATGTAAATCTGTACCCTGTCAAATCTCTTGATCCCCAGACTTTCAGAAGAGAATAAAATAATGAAATCCTTTATTCAACTCATACATACTTATTTGAAGATAAATCCACATTGCTACTTCAATATTCCAGCTCCCCTGATATAAAGAAATCACTATCTGGAACTCCGGGCCTGACTGTGTCAAAACTTGAAATTGGCTGTTTGTAAACTCTTGGTTCAGATTTGATCCCGTATACAATTAGGAGCCACTGGGCCGCTCCAGTAGTTTTCCCTTGAGTGGATTATATTCTACCTGGAGTAACCCACTGCTGATAGATGATGGCAAGATTATTAGAGGAATGTGGCTAATTTCTAGAAAAAATAATGATTTTGTACAATACCTTGAGAAAATGAATGTATTTCATAAAGATAAGAAAGTAGAAAGGTGCCTTTGTAATTTCACATGTCAATTATCTGCATTTTCTTGAGTTTTTCAATTTTTTTGTTTTTTCATAGTGAGGGATGTAAGGAGTGGTAAAAACTCAGATTTAAAACAGACCATTTGAGAGTAAGTTTGAAGGTGAAGTTAGAGAGGCTTTTCAGAAAGAAGTGTGTCAGCTTTCTACTATCTCAGAGAAAACCTTTCATAAGTCAAAATATTACAAATATAAAAATAATGCAATAAATTAAATCAAAATACATAAATAAAAGTAAATATAAAATAAAAACTTAGAGTATTACTTGATAATCTCAATCTAAAACAACAGGAAGCCAGGTTATTCACTTACAGGTACCTCTAATTCTTACTCCTTTACTATGTAAATCAAGATTAAAGGTTTAACAGTTAACTTTCAAAAGAATAAGTAACTGTATGCTTAGATTAATTTGAATCTATTCTTAAGCCCCATTTTCAGTGATAAAAATGAGGTGTTGTGTATATGTAGAGGGATAGCACAATGAGTTGCAGGCATCTCCAAGCCTGTGTGCCACAGGTTGCGCAGCCTAGCAACCAATGTGCCTACCTAACAGCCCAAATTGGGATCTATCAAGCCCCTGTGCAGGTTTACAGAACCCAGGAATTCCCTCCATGTAGCATGTGGACACCAAGTCCTGCACAAGGCCTTCTAATTAATAAAAAGTACCCCAGTACTCTCATTACACATGTTACATATTTAATAAATAGTACTGAGGGTAGACTAAAGGCATAATGTAATTTTTAAATACAGGCAAAAAAGTGTTTCCATATACATTATGTGTACCAAGCATGAAAATGAATCCTTTCACTGCAAAAAAAAACTGGCTCAACTGCAGGCAGTTGAGCTAGTTTTTTTTTTGCAGTGTTTGGCTTATTTGATGGCAAATTTTCACAGGATCAAGCCACCATTGTTACTACATGACAATAATACAAGTACAACAAAGGAAAATTATTGTTTTAGTAGATACAATACTATTATAATAATACATAGTGCCACTGGTGACTGATACCCAAGGCCCAAGCCTCTGTAGTTTTTCCAGATGGGATAAAACCTTTTCCAAATCACCCAAAATTTGGCCTTTTACCTACATATGGTCCTCAGAGGTATCCTAGGAATATTTAAGGAGTCCTTCATCCACCCAGAAACGGGTCCACATGATTTAAAATACCTACTAGACTCTTACCCACATTTTAAAATAGTATTCTCTTGTTAAATTGCCAGGTCAGGCCCTTACTGGTTATTATTTTATCCTTGAAATTCTCATAGGAATTCCACAGTGACCATTCAGCCATCCAAACATCCTTTAAAAGTTCTACTGTTAAAACCCTCAATATTTCTACCCTGAAAACCCTCAAGACTTTAAGGGATCATTCCTAGTAAGTAAAATACCCCTTCTCTTGAGAGTTTCCACTATTCTTCTCCTGGGATTTAAACCACACCTGTCTACAGGCCCCAGTGCTTCCAGGTACTTAAATCCTCTGCTTTTGAACAATAACTTAGAGGTATTAAACCACCATTTATCAGGCCACTTGGGGTTTATCTATCTATATTGATTTGATTACAATAATAATTACTATTTTTTCCTTACTTTTTGCGCCACAATAACCAATTATTCTCTGGAATTATCTCCAGGACTTTTTTCCCAGAGTTTTTACCTTTACTATTAATGTTTCACACCACATGTACCTGGAAGGATTAATCCTTGGCATCATCAAGGCTGAAAAGATTACTAGGAAAATTTATTTCAGATAGGCATCCATATAAGGGCTATGAAAGTGGGGAGGTATCAGGTGTTGGAATCTTCCACCAGACAGGTAGGACCAGGTTTGAAGAAATATTGAGTAAGAGCTTACTGGTGGAGGAAGCTTTGGGATTAGGTTCATAATTTCATTTCTTGGAGGGAATCTTAGTTATAAACTATTCTATTATACAATATTTTTAAAACATTGTAGCTTAGAGAGGGAATTTTTGTAAGGTTTATGACTTCACCAATTGTATCTAGTATTTTATTTACATTATATCATTGACTGCTACAGAAATTTATCAGACTAAAAATACTTTCCAAGAAAACAATTGTGTGTACAGTTTGAGTTAAGGAATAAGACGCCAGAGGAGAGTGCAAGAGAAAGTAAAATGGAGTATTCAAATTGTGCTGCCCACGGTGTGTGTGAAAAAGACAAAGAATGCTTGTATTTTTGCACCCTTGCTTCTGGTAAAAAACCCAAAACTGAGGATATAGAAATGAAAATCTGCATATGTATCTCTCAATTTCCTGCGGCTTGAAACTTTGCAGTATTTACGGTAAGCATGGTTGAACCAGGCCTTGACCGGGTATCGTTGCAAAAGTGGACGATATTGTGGTCTGTTGCAAAACCTCTGAAACCGGTGGGATGCATCTCATGCATCCCAAATAGACCCCTACGCCCAATTCCCAAGTAAGATGGTTGAGTCTGCATTTCCTACGATAAATTCCAAGACATCAAGGAACTTCGACTCACAAAAACGGGAATCTTGAGAACTCGGCAACTCCGCATGACATTTTTATTCATCTCTGGGCTACCAGCGAACAAGGTTACTGGTAGCAGGGCGATACCAAAAGTTTGCCAGGATAAGCTCAGGAACAATTGTTTGATGGACAAAGAAACGGCAAGGGCGCACCTTCAGCCGCCCAATTCCGATGGAGTTCGTCCAGGAGTCCAACAATGTTCGGTCGACCTAATGGCCCCCGAGTATCATATATTAATCTTCGGTCCTCTGGGATTTTGTCACAGACTAATTGCATGATTTCTTTGCCGTAGGTTTCTTCCAAATTGGGGCCAATCCAGATGAGGAACCAATCGTCATGTTGAATGCATGTAGACGCGACTGCTCCAATCCCAGAGCCTGTACAGATGGCGACTCCACGTTTGAAAAGTCTAGAGAAGTAAGGCAGACCACACGGCTGGGAGAGACACGGTTTATCTACGGTTCTGAATGCGGGGATGAATTATTTTTCCTGACAAGATTTAGCTAGCTAACCTTCCAACGTTTAGTGTATAGCACGGCTGGCTTGTCCACGTTCAACATTTTTGTGAATTGCCCTTGTACCGCGGCTACGATGTAGTGGCAATCGGCGTGTTTCCCCTCGCTTGAAGAATGAAAAATCAACCAGACCAGTCGTTCAACAAATGTCCTCCAGAGTGGTAAATATCAGTTGATTCAAGCAAAATACCTAATTGATCCGAAGATATGCCATTCACGCAAACCACCCAATGATACCCGTGTATGCAATCCAGACGTCAAACCGCCGGGCACTCGGATAATAGTCGCCTTTTCTGAGCTCTATTCAACAAGCGCAGTGTTTTCAGTTTAAGATACCCCAGTTGGCATTCGGAATTATCTTACTGCATATATTGTGACAGGAACTTTTTGAATTGTGATCCACGAAAAAACAGTCCTAATCATCAAAGTAACCCCCTTTCTCAGATGCTTGTTTTGGACTGTTGCAAGAGAACGAAGATATTTTACATGATGACAATTGCTGTTAAAAACCAAAGCGCCGGTTTTGTGATTAGCCTAGAGGCCCTTGAATCCCAGTGCTGTTGCTCAACGCTCCACAGGGAGTCCATAATGACAAATAATATTGTCGATACGATTCCAACCCTGGATGCACTTTGTTTGTCAACTTTCAGGAGAACTGCATGGTTTCTACACGTAGATGTTAGAGCCATCGATGAAAACAAATGTCTCACCAACCCACAAAACGATGAATAATCTCAAACAAACTGCCCAGGAATAAAACACAACATTTGGGTGCTAATTACTTTCGGGGTTTTGTCAGGTTCTGAGACTAGCTTACTTGTGATGGCGCCCGCGTACACAGGGAAAAGCCGACAAGCACGTCATGGCAACGCAGGCCACACAGACGCACAGGGCAACCAAGGGTATGATATGATGCAGGTTTGCTTCTCGGAACTGATTGTTGGAAGCTACAGCAAGCCAAAGCAAGGTAGATAACCCGCACCCGCTGTGCACGCCACCTGGTTCGATTCCATTAAACATTAAGCGCAAAGTCAGTAACCATCAAAAGCCAGCGCCCCCACAGGCTAGCTTGCCAGAGACCAAAGAAACATCCTTCACTGTAATCAGTTGAAAGCATGTTGCACATGTAGATAGCCAAATACGCATTATATCTCTGCCTCATTAATTGTACTGTCAATCTACATGTGCAACATGCTTTAAACTGATTATAGTGAAGGATGTTTCTTTCGTGTCTAGAAAGCTAGATTATCAGGTTCCTCACAGGGACAAGTAGAAACACTCTTGGGAGGATACGCTTGCTTACCAATGTGGTAAAGAATCCCCACCACTTTGACTCGAATCCATATTGGAAAAACGTGTGGGCGAAATATTTTTACAGCCACCCAATAGATAAAGCGGAGAACCCATTCACTTCGTATGGCAATGGCTACCAAAATATTACCGACTACGAAGTTTGTTGCTTGCCTTTTTTCCCAGGGCCAACGGTCTGATGAAGCTAGGATTATACCGGTGAGATTGATACAAACGAAAAGAAAAAACAACTGTCTATACGGCGTAAACCAGGTTAAAACGGCGATCCACCGGTTGATCACGGGCGCTATGAATGGGTTGGCATTTTCAGGCTTATGGTTGTTAGCCACCTCAGATATATTTTCCTCGTCCAATTTGCCAACATGAATTCCACCTTCGTGCGCAGATATTGTGATTTCGTGATTGACAACTGTCTGTTCATTCCCTTGGTCCGATAAGGGACCAGTTGTATCTGGGTCTGAATACAAGACCGGGTTGGGTTGATCAGTTAGGAAGGAAAGAGACGAAAAGCTTGATGAAGGAATGGAAACCACGATGGTGTAGCGATTATCGCCATTAGAAGCATCCATGGCCCTGGTCGGATAAGGGAATAATTGGCGAACACTCTTACGACCGAGCAGGGACTTCACTTTAATATTCGAAGGTGTTTTGTGAAAATGCTATCACCGAAGACAGTTGCTAAGCCAGCAACAACGAGACATGAACACACATAGAAACTGTCCCCCCCCCCCCCCCCTTGGAGCTATCTGGCCCGGTGTTACAGCTCGGTGCAGATGGCAACAGTTTTGAGTAACACGTTCATGCATTCTTGTTTCTCTTACGGCCACAACGAAATCACAGGGATATGGACGGCCTGGACCTCACTCATTCGACCTCCCTCCTGAATCAGAGGGTTTTTGAAAGATTTCCTCTTTGCCCAGCCTACCCGGACAGCCAACAGTAGGCTGCTACGCTATTTGGCACTAACTGTTAGTGTAGCAGGCTTTTGTTGGCCAAGTTTTTCTTGTAGTGTTAGCTTAAGCCATCTCCGCTAAACTTACAGCCAGCCTAATAGGATGATGTACAAGCTTGGTAGATGAGCTACAACCATGTATTGTTCATATTATCTGGTCATTAAATGATGTGTTCCTGGTGAGGGAGCTAAGGGGGGTCTGTTCATGGCCGAAAGGGGTGTCCCAAGGGGCAGGATCATCACTTGGCTGCCCAGGTAACCCGCAGTTCCGGCCATCTTGTCCTCAACCAACTTGGTCAACCACCAATTGCAATCTTGATCAAGCAGCTCATCGAAAACATTCCCAGACTCATATAAGAAGACCCACACGCGCATTAGGAATATCCATCCCAAGCTCAGTTTCGACCAGAAAAGAAAATTATACATATCCACAAAATCAATCAACCAACACTCAACCATGTCTGCTTCAAGAAATACCCTTATCCCAATACCCAGTTCATCCACTTCCCAACAACTCATCTTTCCTTTCAAAAAATCAACCGATAAAGATAGTGAATTGAAAGCTTGGCTGGCGCTCAATCCCAGTCGACCATTCCCCATCGACCGTCTACCAGAAACCCTGATTCTTCACATTTTCAGCTCACTTGATCTACCAGACCTAGCATCGATAGCCGCGACGGGGAACGGACTATTGACGAGTCTATCAAAGGATGCGGTACTCCATCGAGCCAGGCTACGCTTAGTAGGCCCACAATGTATATCGCCCCACCTCAAGCGTCGACCGAACATCCTCGAGCTGGCCAAGTCAGGCAAAATGAAAGGACTCAATCTAGAGTCAAAGATCCAGCGCGGATGTTATCTCTCATCGCCCAACTCGGTTAGATTGCTCGAGAATTCTCACAGGGTCGAGCGGCTGATGATCCGCGAGAAACTTAACAGACTCCTCAGCCGTCGTCCCTCCTCCAGATCGAGTCTTTTACCCCTCAACCTCATCGATAGAGAACTCCTCTTCTGCTCCAACATCCTTGCCCCTGTTCTCCGTCGTCTCAAGCGCCAGCAAGCTAAGGACCTCCTTGCTCGCAAACTCAGATATTCGTCTCCCGAGCCCGACCACTTTACCCTCAGAGTCTGACTGGCCACTCCGACATGCCCCCAATCGATGACTTCGCTTCCACAGACACATTCATCTAGCTGATCGCCCCTCTCAACACGTCATAGCCTTTCTTGAAATGTCAACCTGTCGAATTCCTCTTTCTTTCCCAAAAAAAAGGTCCTAGGAAGATTTATCATTTTCTGGAAGATTTCAGATACTTCAAAAAACCCCAGCAGACAAAGTCTTACCCTTTTTTCAAAACAAGATCCAACAAAAACGCGGATACACTAGCACTTGTGATTTTATTCAAAGGTACACATACATCACTCACTGACTGATGTTGATGATACCGCTCTTCCCTCTCCCCTAAGAATCTCCTCTTGTTTCTTGGACAACCAACACAACATCCATACCTCCATTTCCACATTATTATAAGTGTTTTCGTTTTTTACGTGTATCTAGTCCGTTCTACATGGTTGTTTTCTCTTGTTTTCTCTTGGTTTATATTTTTTGTTTTCTTTTGGGATCCAGGTACATTCATCAATACTATCAAGCAACAATCAGAATCCACGTGATCTGAGCCTTGACCAACCAGTTCAACATTCCAAGTGCTCTATTTAACCTAATCATTTACTTCTACTCAACACAAGGTTAACTTAGTTCTCAGCATACCTATCTTCTCTACCACTTTTTACTATCAGCATGTTGGTCCTCCACATGTGATTTCCTTTTCTCATTTGGGGTAGTGTTTGTTGATTTTGCAAACAATGTTAAATTCGAGTGTCTATCATTGGATGCTCACATATGGCTTCCCTCATGATGCCAAGAGCAGTATATCTAGCAGCCATGAGAATCATGATTGACCTCAAACCACACATATAACATGCCAAGGGGTTCAACATGTCCTAGATGGCTGGATTTCAGAGTCTGCGCACACAGTGGATTATCTAAAGTTTCTAGCACCTATTTTCATGGAAGGAGAGTAGCTATAGAGGATGCAGAGGAAGTTGAGAAGAACAAATATGACAAAACATTTGAATAATGTACACCATTTACATTTTTCTTTTTCTTTTGAGCTACTACTGAGCAAAATGTATTGCTGGGATAGTCAGTTTTCCAATCCTGAGATTGGGCCCAACAGAAGTTGGAATGGTCCTAGTTTCAAATGTGCATTTTCCAAGGTGGGTTTGTGAGTCAAGCTGAGGTTGGTGGTGCAAAGAAAAAAAGTGTGTAAACTGATAATAATGTAAGAAGTCTGCACTTCTCTGTCAAAAATAGTTTGATGTCTGGGTTGTTGTAAGGTGCATCCTAGACCTGAGCCCTGCAACCAGGTAACAATCCCTCCAAATTTTTTGTTGAACCTTTGCTACAAGTTACATGATACTGAGATTCTCTCCCTCTTGGAGCACTCCACTAATCTGCCTTGGTTAGCTCCGCACTTATCCTCTGAAGACTCCACTTACACACCACATACACACAAACACACACTGGGTTTGAAGAACAAATAAGAACTTTACACTTTACAGACAGGTTTTAAAATAATGGTGGTAATAATCCCTGCCATTCTTTAAGGTAGATGAGATACTCCCAAAAACTATGGTACATGAATTATTATCAATTACTTCCCCCAAAACACCCAAACAAACATTCCTGTACCATCCCAAAATATTCTGACCAACTGCAAACTATTTTCTGGTACCTGTCTGCCCTTTACATCAATGTTTTCACTTTCAAAAACATCTCACCTTCCTCTGGTCTCTCAGTACATCCTCTCCCAAAACTCACTTCTCAATGTCCAATAACCATGCTATCTCCTCTATCCCCTTCTCTAATTAAGCTATCACAGAAGGTACTGCCTTCAAATGTTTAAAAATTCTCTGATGTACCATTCTCAGGCCCCTGAGTTCCCTTAAGGCTGTGACTCTCCTATCTAGTTCACCCTTTGATACCCCTTGTTGAGTTGTGTCCAAAGGTTTCCAATTATCCATCTCATCAGCACACAATCCATCTTATTCAGAGGGATTGATTTCAATTCGGATTTCTCCATGCATTTGTTACTTCTATTGTTTGACAGGAAGTGATTTATTCATATTCTTTTCTTTCTCAATGCTTCAAGCTGTTCCTCACTTTGACTTGTGCCTGTAGCAGTGTTTGGGGGGTTGCATCTCACTTTGACTTGTGCCTGTAGCAGTGTTTGGGGGGGTTGCATCTTGTTTCTGGCTAAAACTTGAGGAACCTAGGATGACACAAGATTTTATTGAGGACTAATATGACATAGGATGCACAGGAGAGCCAAGGAGCTTACAGTAGAAGGGTTTCTTCAAGGAGGAGAAACTGAAGAGTTGAGATGTATTGGGGGATCATTCCTCAAACAGGAAAGTAACAGAAGATGTGCAGGTATAAAGGGGAGTACGGGGAGATCTTACCAGTTTAAAGGGTGCAAAATCCCATAAGGTTATACTAAAACCAGGAAAAATCTATTTTCACTTTTCTACAATTTATTTCAAAAAGTACAAAGGAACCTTTTTACTTTGCAACATCACTTGTATACAAGCAAAAACAGATTTTTCCTAGTTTAAGGGTCAAGGATTAAGTACTGTAAGTTGTGATGTGGTTCTGCTATTCATAGATTTATCACACCTTCTTTTTTCACTAAGGTTTACCTCCAGGTCTGGGTCTCACACTCAATTAGGGTAGTTTATGTGACACAATTAGAGCTCATTGACCCACCTGAATTCATTCATATCTATGTTTTGTTTGTGGTAATAATATTTTTTTTACCTTGGTGATGATTTCTGGTTGATCTGTAGTTACACACAGGAACCTACTCCTGAACCTAGGAGAAAATCACCCAACTCCACTAACTTGAACCTTTTCTAAAAACTCCAAGCCTCTAGGATCCTCTGTGCCTTCAGGTAAATTCCTTGCTGATTAGCTCTGCACTTTACCTCTAGACCTGACACAAACACTTACACATAAAATAAGTAAGAGAAAGGGAAATATCAACTATATTTTGTGCTCTGCAAGAATCAAATTAAAAAACCTGGAAATACTATTTCCTGCTAGTAACATGTAAGCCCTGCTCCTCACAGGCTTACACAAACATGTCACAATATTACATAAGGCTAGTTATGCTTTGTATTTAGTCTCACCCTTCCCCTTAACCGAGACAGTAGAGATTGTTCTCTCCTGTCTAGGTAAGTATCTTTGTTCTTTCCTTCTCTTCTAAATCCCCTTCCAAATTTTCCTTCACTTGTAGATACTAACAGAGAGATTGTTCTCTCCTGTTTAGACTGAAATTCACCCTATCTTGGTACTAGAATCGTCTCTGTGGAAGCTATTGAGCTCCTTCTCTAGGGCCTCTCCAACATACAGTGAAGGGCTCCACAAAGTACTTACATAAACCTCTGATACTCTTGCCAAGATAATTATAGCATAAAGATGAAGATAATGATAAAATGATAAATATAATAATTCATGATCTGAAACTGAAAATAATTGAGAACCCCTCCAAAAATCCAAAACTTCCAATCTCATGACTCTCCCTCATCTCTTCACCATCATCACACCTTTATCCCCACTATTCTTGAAAAAACCTATCTTACATCATTATCACTAGCTTCTTCTCATGCACCCCTTCCTTGCTCTGCTCCATGTCATATCCTTCCCCAGCATTTCCCTCATCTCAAAGTACAGTCCCCACTCCCTCTCTGCTTGTGCTACCTCCGGCCTGCCTACGCTCCTACCGCTTCCCCAACCCATGTGCCACAACATAACCGCTTTGAAACCTCAGTGACTCTACGTCCACCTTCTCTTTAAGAAGTCCTCCCTGGTGTATCCCTCTTCAAAATCCATATCCAACCACTCCATGTATCTTCCTCCTGCAACACCAGTTGTCTAATCCAGGGGCGCGGATTGACCTTAATTCATCTTCCCTTAATGCTGCATTGTATTCCTTTTCCAACCAGAAAAAACCTCAATTCTTCTTTCTCTGTGCATTCTGTCCAGATATGTGGGTTTTGTTTGTTATGAATGTGTGGCCTGCATTTGGTAAGCCATTCCCCAGCCCTTCTTATTCCTGTAGATACCTGTGCTGTTATATATATATATATATGGTTATGCATATTTTTCTGCACAGGTTTAATCAACTTTTATTTTTGTTTCTCTATGGGCCACCACACTGCCTATGCCGCTGTACTGAGAAGCACATGTTTTGACCTCTTGGTGAGCTTAATCCTGCTGGTCTCTAGAGCATCTTCCCTAGTGTAAATCTCCTTGAACCTTTTCCCACTTGCCCTGCATATCTGTCTCTTCCACACCAATTCCCTGACCTTGCTGACAGTGTTTTTTGTGTTTGTAGATGTTACTGCATATGCATATGCAGATGTCTCCATGCAGAACTGCCCAGCCTGGATTGAGGGTGCTACATAAACCACCGCAGTGTCCTTAGTACAGGAGCTATTACACTTTGGAAGTACATCAGAGACATAGGTTCAACTCCCACAGAACAAATTATATTTTATAGGGTTTCATGCTTGGTGGTTTGCAGGGGAGGAACAAGGAGTACATTCCCTGTGTTGGATTTCTACCCGTAAGGAGACAACATCAAACAGAATAGGTATACTTTACACATTATGAAATAGACTTCCTCCTTACAAAATATATGACCATTAAATAAAAAAACACTTCTCTGAATAATTGCTTGTTGTAATGGTACAAGGATGAGAAGGATTTTTTGTTGTTGTTCCTACCACCTTAACTAAGATAATTATGAAATATTACTCCAGGGCAGAAGAATCTTTCTCTCAATCAAAAAAATAACCAAGCATGATTGAAATACTCTCAGGGGAATATTTTTCTCAGATATGTCCTCAGCTTCTCCCGTTTATTTTTCCCACAAACACACCCCCACAAGCACGCTATCTCTCTCATCAAATTGATAAATAAAATCATGTCATTCCCGCATGGTTGAAAGTCATAGTACTTGACAGTTTAGTCATAAGTACCCAGAAGAATTATTTAGTCCTTACGCTTGATGGTATAGTTCAAGACAATTTAGTCCTATTTCCAATGTAGTATCACAGAGGAAGTGTTTGTCCTTTCATCAGATAGAGTTTATTAAAATGACCTCTCTATCTTCTCATATATTTTGTATCTTCTCAATTTTGAAATTAATCATTGAAAATCAGTCAGAGCACATGTTTTTTTTTTTTCAA
>RDRW01000338.1:0-42262 GCA_007896445.1 Puccinia hordei | reverse complement strand
TTGTCTCTTGGAGCCCTTCAACTTGTTCTTACAGTGGTATTGGCTTGAATTTCATCTGAAAGATTCAACCTTGGTGGTTCGATTACACCTGTTTCAGGTTGTGATGATTCCAGGTTGGAGTCATTCACCGAGAGTTGAGACTTGGGATTGATTTCAAGGATGTCAGAACACTCATTGTTCCATTCTTTGAGACCAGGAAACTTTTTTGTCGAATGTAACATTCCTGGAGGTTACTGCCTTGCGATTCGAGGTTTTGTAGATTCGATACGAGGATAGATCATTTTCAAAACCCAGGAGAATGCATTTCTCCGCAGTGGGCATCAGTTTGAATGTTCGTTTTTTCCATTGGGACCAGTGAGTACCCCAGACATCCGAATGGTCGCAGAACATCTAAGTTGGCTTTCCTCCCGTTCCAGACTTCATAAGGTATCTGCATTTTTCTTGTACCGGAGGGAGTCAGATTTGACAGCAGTGTTGCTGTTGTTGATTGCTTCAGCCCAAAACGCATTAGGTAGGTTGGATTGTTTGAGGAGACACCTCGCTTTGGCCAGAATCGTTTGATTTGCCCGTTCGGCCATGCCGTTGTTCTGAGGATTGTAGGCAGGAGAGATGTGATGGATGATTCCTTTGATGTACAGAGGGATTTGAAATCTTCATTGATGAATTCACCCCCACCGTCGGAGACAAGCATGCGAATTGGACGACCTTTTTGTTCTCAGCACTCGCCTTGAACTCTTTGAACTTCGCAAAAGTCTTGGATTTGTTCTTGAGGAACTTTACCGTTCGATATCCACTTGCTTGGTCGATTATGGTCAGGAAGTAGAGATACCCAGTTAGCGAACGGGTGGAAAATGGACCCACTAGGTCCATGTGGACTGATTCTAAGACCTCGTCGACTCTTTTGAATTGGCCATTGAAGGGAAGTGCTTTCTGTTTGCATTCCTTGCATATGGCACAGTCAACTCTCACGGATCCAGGTCTCATAATACACTCATACTTATGGTTTGGATGTCCCAGTCGCGCATGCCAGTCCACAGGATCTGGACTTGATAAATAGCATGAAACATTTGGATTTATTTCGTCAAAACAAGCATCTAACAATTCTAGTAGATTATTTTTAACTGATCCTTTCAAGTTCACGGTCTTGTCGATGGTGATATTCACGTTGAAATCGCCCTTGGTTATCACAAAGTCGTTGTCAAAGAGCCGTGGGATGGAGATTAGTGAGCGATTAAGATTGGGCACCAGAAGTACATTGTCGAGCTTGATCTTGTCACCTCAATGATTCAAGAGGACAGCGCTGCCGGTAGCTGTTGCTCGAAGGTAGTTGCTGTGTCCCCCGGTGGAAATTCGAATGTTTGTTTCGCCGGTGCCTTTGAACAGGGTAGGATCATTGACCATGTGATGGGTGGCGCCTGAGTCCAGAACAATCGGTTTCGAGCTGGATTTGGTGAGTAGCAGTGAGACGTCGGATTCATGTCCATCATCTACCTCAACAAGCTGGGTTGTGGCCGCACGCCAAGCGCGCACGCCAACGCCAACCCGCACGCCAATTTTTTTTGGCGTGCGGGGCCTACACGCCAAAAAAAAGTGGCGTGTAGGGTCTACACGCCAATTTTATTTGGCGTGTGAGACCCCACGCCAAAAATGGCGTGTGGGCCCCGCACGCCAATTGTTTGGCGTGCGCTCCCACACGCAAACAATTGGCGTGTGGGAGCGCACGCCAAACAATTGGCGTGCGGCTCCCACACGCCAATTGTTTGGCGTGTGGGAGGATCCCGCTCACGTAATCGAATGGGAGGTCCCATTCGATTACGTGAGCGGGCCGGCTGACGAGGTTATACAACCTCGTCAGCCAGGAGGACTTCCTCCTGGCCGACGAGGTTATACCAGCCTCGTCGGCCAGGAGGACTTCCTCCTGGCTGACGAGGTTGTATAACCTCGTCAGCCGGGAGGAAGTCCTCCCGGCTGACGAGGTTATACAACCTCGTCAGCCAGGAGGACTTCCTCCTGGCCGACGAGGTTGTATATCCTCGTCTGCCGGGAGGACTTCCTCCTGGCCGACGAGGTATACAGCCTCGTCGGCCAGGAGGACTTCCTCCTGGCTGACGAGGTTGTATAACCTCGTCAGCCGGGAGGAAGTCCTCCCGGCTGACGAGGTTATACAACCTCGTCAGCCAGGAGGACTTCCTCCTGGCCGACGAGGTTGTATATCCTCGTCGGCCGGGAGGAAGTCCTCCCGGCCGACGAGGTTATACAGCCTCGTCGGCCAGGAGGACTTCCTCCTGGCTGACGAGTTTGTATAACCTCGTCAGCCGGGAGGAAGTCCTCCCGGCTGACAAGGTTATACAACCTCGTCAGCCAGGAGGACTTCCTCCTGGCCGACGAGGTTGTATAACCTCGTCGGCCGGGAGGAAGTCCTCCCGGCCGACGAGGCTATACAGCCTCGTCAGCCAGGAGGACTTCCTCCTGGCCGACGAGGGTTATACAGCCTCGTGCCGGGAGGAAGTCCTCCGGCTGACGAGGTTGTATAAACCTTGTCAGCCGGCCCGCTCACGTAATCGATGGGCCCTCCCATTCGATTACGTGAGCGAGGGGGGACCCGCACGCCAAAAAATTGGCGTGCGGGGCCCACACGCCAAAAAAAAATTGGCGTGTGGGAACCACACGCCATTTTTGGCGTGTGGGTCTCACACGCCATTTTTGGCGTGTGGGTCTCACACGCACTTTTTTTTGGCGTGTAGACCCTACACGCCAATTTTTTTTGGCGTGTAGGCCGCGCACGCAAAAAAAAGTGGCGTGCGGTTTGGCGTTGGCGTGCGCCGTTGGCGTGCGTTTATCAACGCCCTTGGCCAAGTGAGCCTCCTTTATTTTGGATGTACCTGCCAGCGATGTTCGGCATCGTGGGATTTGACTGATTCGTTGTTTGTGTTTGCCTTTTTCGCAGATGGATAGTTGCGTTTGATTTCGAATTGTTCTTTCTGGAAGATACATTCAGAAGCGCGGAAGCTCCATCGGAGTGTTCTTCAGAGATTTGACGGCATGGTTTGGTTGGATTTCTTGTTCTTTCGAGATTCTTCTAGGTGAACTATTTCCTGGAGTTTTGTTAGAGTGGCGGAGGGGCTTTCACAGATTACCTCCTTCATAATGATGTTGTTGACCACGTTGTAAAGATCTTCGCTTAGTTTTGCCAGTATGGAGAAACTGAGAATGTTTTCAGGCAATCCCAGTTTGCAGACTGCAATTTCGGTGAGGATCTTGTGCATATCTGAGATAAAACCAGCGAGATCCCCTTTGTATTCGTAGCGCATAAATTTAAGCCACACACGTCCTTTGTTGTTAACGGTTGTGGAGGCAAAACGAGAGATGATCGCGGTCCAAATTCCATGTGGACTTTCCTCGTTCTCCGGAGTGATGACCGTCTCGAAGACGGTCTCAGTCATATAGTTCATGAGAATATCGACAGCTTCGTTGTGCTTCTTTGCAACGGAATCGGCTGGAGCGCCGGATAAGGGTACGGCAGGTTCGAGCATATTTGATGAGTCCTCGATGTCGAGATGTGTGAGATGTAGTAAGAAAAATTCTTTTCATCTAGTCGAGGGATGTTCACCTTTCCTGCTCCGCTTTCGTTGTCGGCCATCTCGATCCTTCAGATGTTTTCGTCGCTGCGAGACTGTAAATCTGTTTGAATAAGAGGCGAAAACTGAAGGTTTATATTTCAGAATCAAACAAACATGAACAGGAAGACATACAAGAGAGAAAGACAGTGAAAGAGTTATACCTGAAGGACCGGATGACTAGAGATAATAAGAAGACTTTAAGAAACTACTAGGCACCACACTGCACTCTAACACTATCAGATAAGAGACTGGAATAAGAAGTTAGTAAAAGATGAGACCAACATTGAGAAAGAAAGAGAAACAGAAGGGAATTCTTGAAGTTACCAAAACTCTTGATTCTGATGCTGATGATCTCGAGACCGTCGATGAGAAATGTTGCAGATGATAATTGCACAATTCGACGGATGTTGACTTGGGACTTGTTGGTTCCACTCGAGATGAGGAAAAGATTCAGATGGCAGTGAGGCCCGAGTTTTGTTGCTGGTGGTGGCTGCGCGCTGAGCGCGGGCACGCTTCCGAGATCTGAGAATTCTGACAGCATTGTGAACGCCTTCCCCGGAACATGAACCACTTTGAAAGAAAACAATTGAAGGTAAGCCACCCATTGAGTCATTGGAGCATTAGGAAGAGTAGGAGAATTAATCATCCTCGCCAGCGCTTCCGCATCAACTAGGAGTTCGAAGAACACCCCCCACAACACGTGTTGCAGCTTCCGCACCACCTTGGTGACCCCGCACAGCTCGAGCTTCGGCTGGGAGTATTGCGACTCGGTTTCCGTGAAGGTGATCGACTCGTAAAGAACCGGCCGATCTTTCCCGTCCTCCTCTTGCGTCAGCACGCCTCCCGCACCGAATTCGCTGGAGTCAACCGCCAACCGAATCCCATCCTTCCCGTAATCGAGATCCTTGAGCGTGATCTCCCTACCGACGATCTCCTTCAGCCGAGTGAACGCGCGATCACATTCCTCGGTCCACTTCCACTCAGTCCCCTTGCGAGTGAGCCGCCTCATCGGGCTTGCGATCTCCGCAAACCGCTCGATGAACATCCGCACATAACTACACAACCCTAGAAACTGAAGGATATGAGTTACGGTTTTCGGAATTGGCCACTCCAAGACTTTGTTCAACTTAGCCCAAGTGATGCTCCTCCCGCGAACTGAGACTTCATGACCGAGGACCTCCAAAGCCGGAACGCAGACCGCAAACTTCTTCCCTGAAACCGTAAGACCCGCGGTTTCGATCCGGAACAAGATCCGCTCCAAGGTGACCGCATACTCCCAAATGAAACGCCTGATGCCCGGGTTGTCCACCAAGACAGTTCCGCCGTAATCCGACTTCGGTCCCTTGATCCCCGCGTCATCAATGAAGATCTGGACAAGATGAGGCAAGTCGTCCTGGAGGATCCACGCCATCTGCGCTTGGTACACTGCTACCGAGTTGGTGGCTCCCTGCGGAAGACGAGTCAGCTGCATACGCCCCAACCGAGTCTCGAAAGCCGTGAGTGGCCGCGACTCGGGGTGCAATTCCCGCTGATCGTACCCGCCCATGACATCAACCAACCCATAGCAAACCCGCCCTGCCATGGACTCCACGAACTCATCGACACGCGGAGGAAGCCCTGCATCCAGAATGGTAACGGAATTCAGTCTCTGAAGATCATGAACAATCCTCAAGCTTGTCCCATCCTGTTTCAGCACCGGAAAAATTGGGCTGGAGTAGCTTGAGCAAGACTGCTCATACAAACCCGTCCGCACCCGCTCCCGTACCAACTCCGTGAAGGTATCGCGAATGGTCGCCGGAACCGGAATTGGCTTGATCTGCCACGGTTTGTGGGGTATCACCGGAATCCAATAAGGCTCCCCTATTCCCCTGTCCAACAGCCCACGCTCTTCAGGGGAAAACGCCAAAGCCTTCACCCGCAAAGTGACGACCTGGGCTAAGAGCTTCCACTCTTCCTGGCTCACCCACCCCGGAGGTCCGAAGTTGAGGCTCGCCATCCGTTCCTCCGTGATACGCTCCGTCAGCACAAATTCCGGAGGCCGCACCCAAAGTGGGGTAAGATAGGGGTCTCTCCCCCACTGGATGGGCTTCAACGGTGAGTTCAAGCTTTGCAGCATTGGCTCATTCCGCGGCCTAACCTTCCGCACCACCGGCTTGTACTTTGCCCCGCACGATTCCACCCTCCGTAGAACAACGCCTCCTTCCGCTGAGATCCTGTGGACTGGGAAACCAAAGACTCTTGATTCGCTCACGACCGTGGCACAAGGTAGGGTTTCTCGAAACGTAGTAGATACCCTTGGCGGTGCACAATTGGGAGGACTTACTTCTGCACTATTTGCCTCCGCCCCAAAAGAACCTTCCTCCGCTCTTCCCTCCAAAACCTCCTCATCCTCCTCCCAAACCTCCGTCGCCTGATGCGGACCGAACTCCCGAGGTTTCCACCTATGATCGGGCGGAAAAGGATCGCTCACGTATGTGGCACTCGGTAGGGTTTTTCGAACGGTAGTAGAAACCCTTGATGGTGCACAATTGGGAGGACTTACTTCTACACCTTTTGCCTCCGCTCCATCGTGTTCCTCCTCCGTCCCCTCACTCCACACCTCCACTTCATCTTGCGGACCAATTTCCCGATAACTCCGCCTATGGCCTGATGAAACGGAATTGCTCACGTACGTGGCACTCGGTAGGGTTTTTCGAAAGGTAGTAGAAACCCTTGGCGGTGCACAATTGGGAGGACTTACTTCTAGACTGGTTGCCCCCGCTCCATCACTTTCCTCCTCCATTCCCTCTCTCCAAACCTCCGGCTCCGAGTGCGGACCGACTTCCCAGGATTTCCGCCTATGACCAGACAAAAGGAATTTGCTCACGTACGTGGCACTTGGTAGGGTTTTACGAATGGTAGTAGATACCCTCGGAGGTGCACAATTGGGAGGACTTACTTTTGGGTCTTTTGCCTCCGCCCCATCATCCCCTATTCCTTCCCGCTCTTTAGGATTCGACCGTCCGCGCAATGCTAGAGCTGACATCGTGCGGATTGACCGGCCGACACCTAAAAACCCCGTGCCAAGGGGGAAGCCTCCTGCTTCTCCCTCCCTCGGCACTCGTCCTCCACTTCCGGCCCCAGCCGGGTCTCCCATTGTCCGCTCGATGGCCGACAGATCGTCGTTGCAAACCTTCGCCCTCGGGAATCCGCCACCGAAAGGACCTCCTCCTTGCAGACCGAATCGAATCGAAGGCCGGCTCGGAAGGCAAACAAAAACGGCCGTCCAAGGATGACTTCGGCGGACCTCACCACCAAGAATGAGACCCTCCGCCTGGTCTTCGCCACCTCAACCCACTCACTCTCCACCACACCCGCCACCTTGCACTCATGGCCGCCGATTCCTCGCAAGGCAATGTTGGCTTGTCGGGTAACGAGATCCGAGTCTTGCGCCACCTCCGCCGGCAAAAGGTTGACCATCGACCCGCTGTCAATCATCGCCCATACTTGCTGGTCCCCGATGGTCATCTGGACATAACCAAGGGGGCAAGAGATGGAGTCCGACGGGAACTCCTCCGAATGGTGTCGGCACGAATGTTTGGCCTCCGCTGAACTCACGTCGAAGGCCACCCGATTACCTTCCGCCTTGAGGCCCGCACTCTCCTTAAGAGACGCTATGAGCTCTTCCGCCATTAGAGGGGAGACCGAAGCCAATTCTTTGATGGAAAGAGTCAGCGGGCCATCCCCGTTCAGAGCGCGCTTGGCCAACTCCACCGCCTTCTTCTTCCCGGTGGGCACTGCCACTCCTCCAGGCTGCAAAACTTCCTTTGCCTTGCCCTTCTTTGGAGGATCCACATCCATGCGGTCGTACCCGCCGTAGCGGGCCGTCACCTCATCGGAATGGATGGCCCACACCTCTGATTGGACAGCCGGGGGAGTCCATCCAGACGTCCCGACAACTATACCCATTGAGGATTTGACCTCCGCCTTCGGACCTTCCGCCGTCTCCCCCTGCCCTGCGGCCGCTGCACGGACCACGTCGCGCGGCACGGCCGCCTCGATTGGTTCTCGCGATCTAGGGAGGAAATAATCACCGTTATAGATCCTCACCCGCCTACCATTTAAGTCGTCCGTCAACTCTTGACATCGAGACTTATAATGGGTATTCGACCCGCAATAAGTGCAATGAAGCCCCGGAGGCCCCGCACGCGGAGGACCGCTCCGCTGACCGTCGGCCGGTGCCGACGCTTGAGGCTGCGACCCCCGTTGAACCGTCTTCTGCATGAACAAACGAAGCTCCTTCAAGGTGTCAGCCAACTCCGCCACTTCAGCGGGCGCCACCGGCGCCGTGTTCCGGGAAGAGATCACCGGCCCGATTCCGCTCGAGATCGCCACTCCCGAATTCTCGGCCACCAACTCCATCATGTCGAACTCCGCCCGGACCACTCCCCTAAGCAACGCCAAGTCGGGCAACAGGGTTCCTCCATCCCTCGACCGCCAAATGAGGTTCTGGTCGTACAGCCTCCGCTGCACCCGCTCCTGAACCGGCGTGGCGAGCCCCTTGAGGAAGCTCCGCTTGACCGACGCCGGTTCCCCAATGATCACCTCATTGCGGTTAAGGTACTTCACGATGCGATCAAAGGAAGTGACGTACTCATCGAACGCCCTTCGATCGTTGACCCCACCCAATGCCGCCTTGCTCGACGCAAGATTCTCCAAATCCGCCTCCCGATAATGTTGCTGACGCGGACCCCACTTCTCCAACATCTCCTCCCTCAGACGCTCCCAGTTCTTCGCCTCGTACCCCTCCATCTCCTCCACATCGCGCAACTCTTCTTCGGACTGAATGAAGTTGACGATTTGACAAACCTTGTCGCCGTCAGACGCCCCTTTGGTTTCCGCCGCCAATTCAAAGCAACTCAAAAATCGATCAACCGCATCAACACTGAATCGGACTGCGGGAAAATCCCGCGGCCGAATCTTGACGCCCGTCGGTGGGTCCGACGCCAACCCTCGCCTCCTCACCCCTATCGGCGCTTCACCAGCCACCTGCTTCCCCTTCCGATTCTCCTCCGTTCCGTCGTCCATGTTGACCTCCGACGTGATGCCGTAGGTACCCAGACCTCCCCCCTTTGGAGGGGGAGGGACGAACTTGGCGGGAGGGAGGGTGAACTTGGAGGAAGACGCTCCGCCCGATGCAGTCGTAGGAAGATAAGTGTCAGAACCACTCATCCTCGAACAATGATCAATGATATAAAAAAAATAAAGAAAAAGACAGATGTCTTGAACCGTCCGCAGGTTGGAAACAGAAAGAAGTTCCCGGCCAGACCCCCAATATGTGGAAATAAAGACAACCTCGGTATCAGAAATGGTAGGTTGCCCTTCTTCCTGGTTGGTTCCGGTGGTTCTTTGATTTCCTCTGCGGGATAAACACTGTCAGCGGATAGTCAACTGGTTTCCCTGCAACACCTTATACTCAGCAAGGGGACCGTTCCTCTTGCGTTCGTCGTCCTGATGTTGCCCTACACAGTTCCGCTTGTCCGCACACGCTGAATAATCGCAGAGAGAGCTCTAAACAATGAGATTTTCTTATATGCGCTGTAGTTGATAGCTATCTACTAAGATCATAAGATAAGATAAGACCCGCAACCCTGATACAACCCTCTATTTATACAAAAGTCCCCCAATCATGTCCCGCAATCCCCGGTACTGTTCCTGGAACCCTACTTGCCTGTCTCCTCAATCCCGCATTGCACCGCAGCCTGCCCCCGACTCCTATACCCCGTTGACCCCCGCAGTCGTCTGTCGCTCCCCTGCGCACGACTCCGCTCCTTCTGCCCCTGCTCCGCTTGCGGCCTGGCACCCCAAACCCCGTGGTTCCGCCCGGTCCATTACGTCGCGCATACTGAAGCGGCCTTCGTCCGCTCGACCCATTGCCCGCGCCAACTATAGAATGTCACATGCTGCGCCCCGTGCTTTTTCCCCGCGGAATGTCCGATGACATTTGGTAAGTGCCCCCTTACCTCAGCCTCAGCCTGCCGCTGAGCCCGCGGCTGCGGGCTCAGCTTCAGTGCCGCACCTCTGGTATATAAGTTCTCCCACACCGTGTAGGTTTGGCTATTCTTTGTCTTTTTGGGAAAGATATAGCAATAAAAATTGCTATTAAGCAGCTGGCAAGCACTCAAGCTGATTGGCTACTGTCAGAGGTGGTAGTCTTGCAGCAACTGCTTTCTAAGGAACAGATCAAGGCCAAGAGATGGAAGGTAACTTGAGACTATTCCAGTAATAAAGGTTGGGTTGGATATAAAAGGGATACACTACTCTAATAGTAGGAGGAGAATATTCAGAGTACTTACAAAATGGTACTGGGGGAATATGCTGAGGAACCAATCCTAGGCCAGAAATGGCCTCCTTTTATATTCTAGAGATTCCTTGAGGAATGTTCTAGAATGTTTATTCTAAATTCTGCTCTAATGTATTACAATTCAAATGTACAATGATGTAATGGGAATTGTATTGAATTGAGCACAGTATTTTCTATGTCCCCATGACCTCATGACATGTATGTATAACCAATCACATCATGGGCCAATTCATTTAATAGAACAATACTGGGAAATTACCACGCACTTAGGTAATTTCTTTCTTATAAGCATAACTGTATTATTATTATACTTATGCAAATAAGTTTATTGTCTCTCAGCTTTTATGACAATAATTTATAATTTATATTTTTATGGTTATTCCATCTCCTACTAAGTACCTTTTGAGATATGGTAAAGTAGTAGAAGGAGTTGGAATTTGGTGGTGGTTTGAGTGAGGTACCCCACCTAAATAGACATGAAAAGTTGATTAATTTAATAATATTATAGTATATGTTATTGCTAATACAATATTTTATTAATTTTTTACATTGAAGTCAGTCTTTAGGATACTCTGGAGTATCTCTAGGGCTGACAAAGAACACCCCTCTGCTATGGTTGGACCACAGCCTTGAACCTGAAGAGTTTCATCAGCACTCACACACCATTTTCATCATTAATAATTATCAAAAATCCATCAAAAAAACTGCTTGAGTTTTGCAGTGATGAATTTATGCTCATATAGCTAAATCCCCTTTTTAATTGGTTAATATCAAATTGAAACCAGATGAAATTCCCCTATGTATACTAATAGACATATTCTGTATGCAAATAAATATCCACATTATGAAAACTAGTTGTCTGAAAGAAAAGTTTGAATAGATTTTTTTTTTTTTTTGAGATCACATCATTAATTTTTCTGAAAATGTCAAAAGAATTTCCTGTTTATGAATGCAACTCAATTAGAAAGGACCAGGATGAATATTCCAGGTTTTTTCAATACAGCTAACCCAAATTTTCTAATCTTTTGTGCCTGAGGCTTGAGATATACATGCCCGACTATTACAGATGCCCACTTTTTGCTGATGTCAACTGTGATTTTTTCAATTTAGATTCTGAAACAGAAAGCTGTGCAATAATCCTGTTTTCATTTTTTTGAAATTCAAATTTCAAGCTCAATCTTGATTCAAAACATACTTTCTAGTAAAAAACTTCTTGTATGCATTTTGGAAAAAATGAAATTGGAGTTTAATTCTTGTGGAATTCAAACATAATGATTTTTTTTTTTTTTTCAAAAAATGAGTAGTGCTGGTTGCTTCCAGGTGGGAAATTTTTTGAGACTGATCATCAGGTACCACAAAAAAAAACCTCAAGGGGAAGAACACTGACCCTCACACCCCTCTTTTCAGGTGTGTTTTCAAACAAGCTGATTTTATTTGGTGTATTATCATCACACTCTGTGTGAAGTCAAAGCAAGTGGATGGTGGTATGGAATTCTGCTGGCGATTCTGTAAGCCCTTTCAGCAGCTACATGAGTATACGAGAGCTGTTACCCCTGAATGCTTGGTAAATTAATTGGGGCAAGGGTTTCCTCCCAATGAGTGGTTTTTATTTCTTGGGAGGGCTTCCTCCAAAAGAATGGCTTCAGGGCATACAGTTTCAACAAAACATAAGTTGGTACATTACGGTGACACTGTAATAAAGCCACTTTTCAGGAGTCAGGGTTGGGGTTATGATCATATATTTTTCTTGGTGCTTTGCCCTGAGACCATCTCAAGGTGTGCAGAAATGGTCTCATGGATTTCAAGCCAACTGAGATGTCTTTGGCAGATCATTTCATTCATAGATTTTGGGGGGCCTTACTTCTTCTTTTGTCCATAATCAAGTAATGTAAACCTAGTGAAGTCAGGTGAAATGTCAGTCAAATACCAAATTTTGTGCTGAAATGTTTTACATGCCACAAAAAGCAAAGAAATTATTCATAAAACTTAACCACAACACCACAAACAGGGGCTTTTCTCATCACTTGAGTCACCAGAGAATTTCTGGCGACCGCAATTTTTGGCTCGGTTTTTATTTCTTGGAAAAGTAAAACGAAAGGGGGAATATGTTATACCAGCCAACATATAGATTTTAGTCCTTTTGATCATTTACTACCTATGGCTATCAGAGAACAGATGTCGTAGGTTTCTTTTGGGTTATTTAATCTAACTATCCACTGAAACTTTTCTCCGTGAAATTCGAAACATGTAAATCATAGGATGGTCAAAATACAGCAACTATCGAAGAGATGAATAGGTAGCTGTAGCTGAAAGTCTTAGCTTACCTCAATGGCGCATCTTCCTGGCTTTCCGCACAGATTTGCAAATTCCGAGGGAACGTTTACCGAGAATGTTTGAACTGAAGTTGTCCCCAGAAATTTCCAGAGCAATCAGTGAAGGAATTCATTTGAAGAGCAAAGGAGACATTTGTTTCCGTACTTCTGTTTTGCTGCGGGGTTCCAAATCTTTGGCCCAAGTCCTGTAATACCAAGTCTTTCCCTTGCGAGTTTTTGAATGCCTGTCCGGTGGACATGTCCATCAGAAAAAGTTTAGCTGCCCCGCCCTGTTTAAAATCAGAATGAGTCACAGGATATGTGTCATGAATGGCATGCCTCAAAAGTCACAGAAAGAAGATCTCACATGTGGAACTTGAACGCGGATTGTTACGGGAATCTTTTGACCGGGTGCGAATACCTGGACCTTGGATAAATCCTTTGGAAAGTAGATAGATGAGCTTCATGAGCCATACTGGATGGCCCAGTCCATATAAAATCAGTGGCCTCTCACCTGATCTTCGACGAATAAACCTTGGCATCTTCTCTGTTGGCATCCAGCAGAAGATCTTGCTTTCCAAAGTTCCTGACTGATGAACTAAAATACCTTGCTTGAGTAATTCGTTTATTCTAATTTATTGACGTATAAAGTCTCGGTGATGTATTATGTGAAGCACTCACAGGTTGCTGCTTGACGATATTGCTGGCCTGTGTTCCACATTGACGGAGGAAAGCATTACCAACCTATGGCTCAAATAGACACCACTCAGTTTTCATGTTTCAGTTGAAAACAATCCATGGCACTCACTTTCATACTCGGTGGGGCAGTGATCCCGGCATGAGCATCCACCATCCGAAGCGAGGTCATGATAACCATGAAGAAAGGAAACAAAAAACCGATTGCTGAACGAAATGAAGCCATTGTTGTTTTGAGAGCGCGTTTGATCCGAACAAGTGTTAAGGGCTAGTTAACAGATGAAGACAATGAAAATCATGTGGCACTTCTGCACCTTGGTAAAAAGGGGCCGATGTAGATTTTTAAGCTGTCCGATTCTGAACCAGGTAACCGAAGATTAAGTCGCAAAATAGCGACAGAGCTGTTCAGAGGCAATTTTCAGCTCAATTTCATTATCTTGCTATTGGGGTCGGAGGAGTCGCTGGAGAACGACCCTGTTATTATCCCTTCGACACCGGTGATTGTGTAAGATGTTCTAATGAAAACCCAGAATGGCAACCTGCTCATTGCAGCGCAATTATCAAGGAAGGAAACCAGAAACATGAGTGAATTGATTTCAGTGTAATGCCTTCCGAGCCTAAACCCATCAGGGAAGTGCCGATACCCGTGTTTGGCCGATGGCACCTAAGACTAATTGATGGTCTCTATACTGCGGTCATCCATGTTTCGAGTGCTGTCTGAAAATTCACGCCGTCGTCAATCGTTCACTAACGATGATTTTGTGGACCGATGTACTTGCTTTTGCTCGGATCCACTGTCTCCCGTAGTAGTAAATGACTCCCTGTCGATTCTGGGAGCCTCCAGTATGTAGGTGCAGAGACTGTAAAAATCACCCTTGAAATGAGTTCGTGGGTTGTTTGAGTCCTACAGTGTATATTACTGTTCTAACATTTGACAGTATCAAGGATTAATGTCGTGGCTGAAAAACAACTCCCAGATGTCTGTTGAGACAACCCCCTCTCCTGTGTAACCAAGCAATTTCAAAAATGATGGATAAGATGGGGTGCTGGCTGAGTTGCAAGCTCTGCACTTCTGGCTATCAGGTAACAAGACCAAGCTTGAAAAGTCTTATGGCATAGGCATAGCCCATGCCGTATAGCCCTGGAGGCCGGAGGAAATCCCTCAAGTCCAAAAGGCTTTATACTCGATAGATAAGAAATAGAGTAAAAACTAAAACCTAACATGCAAAAATCACCCAAGGATTTTTCCAATTACACAAATGGGATGCCAAATTTTTTGACTCGGCAAGCTTGCTGAAAAGTGCCCAAAATGATTTCGATTGGGATTATGTAAACATGTCACAGTCGAAAGTCGATTATGACTTTAAGTTTAGCCAGTTATATAACAGCTCCCATACCCCCATGGAGTGGAGATGAATAGCAACAACGAATGAGACGAGAAGAAAAATCATGGGATAATTAAAAGTTGGCATTGATTTGTCCTCAAACTGAAAATCCAAAGCGTTTTGGCGGAAATGTGTTTAAAGTAGTAATCCAAAATTGAGTGACGAATCTCCCATATGTAAGCTTTCCTTGATGTTGGCACTAGATCAACAACTTGTTTGCGATAAACCTCTTCGGATTCAATCCATGAAAGGTCTTGAAAGAGTTTACTAAACGGCGGATTCTCCAAATCCACAACGACTGCAAAATTAGAACTGATTAGAACAGTAGCTTATCAGTACTAATAACCGGCAAGCCCTTACATGTTGGTACATCGGGTAGCGATTTTATCTTATCACTGATTGCTTCGAAGGCTGGGCAGAAGGGGGGGGGGGGGGGGGGGAACATGCAGAGCATAGGTCAATGATCGATTTCTGGAAAGCTTCTGAGGTAGCGCTCACCTCTCTCATATACAGCTTGTCGACCTTTGTGCCTTGTCTTTCTAGAAACGTCGGTGGGTAATATAAGGAAATAATCCCGTCCTGGCGATGGTGATTCAATCAGAGGATTTGGATGTACTACATTCCATTTAGCTTTCTGGTTTATTCTGGCATGATTACCGTGCACAGCTTTCAAGCTACCGCTTCCTGATTCTGAGCGTGCATGTTCATGTAAGGCATCATCTAACCAACTTGATAATTCACGAAGAGGAACTGTAAATCACACCCAAAAGGAAATCAGTTTAGAGTTCAAAAGGCTAGGGAAAAACCACAATAACCAACTTTCGTGCTCGGTTTTTTGAGACAGACTTTTCACCTTGACTACTTGGTCCTTGTACGGATTAGGAGCTTTGACAATGATAGCGTATATTATTCCTTCCCGCCGACAGCTTTGCAGGACCGCTTCGGGAGACGACCATTGTGTCTCGCCATCGTACATCTTTTTCGACGATACAATATGTCAATTGCGATCATTTCAGGCCAATTGGACCTTACGTAGTCATTGAATGTTGAGTTTTACAAGCACTAACCAAGTCTGCACTGATCCCACCCGCCCATAATTCTCTTGTGACTTCTAGTCTCTCTTTGACCAAACCAGGGGCGAACGACATAACGTATACATCACACCTTCGGGGCATCCAAGAGGTAGTGCTTGATGTCTGTGCATGCCGAGCAACCATAAGACTGAGACGCGAAACATGCAGGCTCACGCTGACCAAATGGCTTCTCAATTGGGATTGCCCGACTCCAGGGGCTACCAGCTTCTGAACGAGGCCGTCGAATCTGTTAGGGGGACATCGTCTTCAGTCAAGGAAGTATCAGTAAGAGAGAAAGTGGCTGTCACCTTCCACCAGCTGCTAACACTTTCCCTTTGCGACTGTCGCAGGTATTAAAAAAGACACCATTGGAATTGTCCCGGTGTTGAGGAACCAACATTGGCCAAATAACGATGGCTCCTTGCATACCAAGTAATTTAGCCAACTTGATTACTGTTTCCAGGTCATCAATAGCTTGTTGAACGCCGAAGTTACTGTATGTCGGAGAGGAAGGGCCAAGGAGATGGGCCTTGACTAGCTAGACACAGCAAGACTTGAATTTAATTTTCTTCAGACACTCGCAAGGTAATTAAAAAGTGGCCTACTTCAATGTTGCCTAAGTTTAAAATAGGGGAAGTCAGTTCATTTCAAGTGCGCGATAATGTGGAGATAGTTTTACAGAATTACCAAGACTTACCACGAATATCAAATACCTTTTTAATATTATCTAGAGTTGCTTTGGATATCCCGCTACTGCCTGTCAACTCAGTAGCCAACTCAAACCAACTTGGCGAGTTCGTGGCATTGTAGTTTCCTATCATTCTTTCCAGCGGCGTGCGTTGATGTGAAGGTATATCTAAGAAGATGGCATCCCATAGTTTATTATGACTTAAAACATGCTCAAACGATCCACCTAGCGGAAGCGAACGAAGGGCATCGTCTGAATGTAAAATGATATGTAAGATAATGATCCAATCCACAAAATTCAAAGAATGAAGGTGCCCTTCATGCTCCGCAAATCATGCACTAGGTAAGGGTAGGAGAGCTAACCAGTAAGCTGCAATACTCTAGAAGTGTTCACAAAATTAGTAATTTATCGGCTCCATAACAAAAAGACAACCATGACTAACTCTGATTCAGCTGCTAAAGTTCGAGTAGGAGACACAATGTCATAGCTTGAGACTGGTATCGTAATCGGCTGGCCTCCGGCTGGGTTTTGACGATACATTGGAGACAAACTAAACCTGTAGATGAATTACTATTTGGGTCAGAATCCATCATTTGAAAGAAAACTTATGACAGAGTCCCAATTTGCAGCAAGATTTAATTTATTTGCCCTGAGCTACTGAAATGCAATGGCTTTACGTCCTCTGGTTGTAAACAAAGTAAGGTTTTTCCGGTCGAGAAGCGAGGAAAGCGCCCAACCTTTTCAATCTGATGAGAGATTCATCCCTCGCCACAGTCCTAGCAAAGGGGATTGTGGCGTCGAAATGCAATGTCACGACGGTACCTTCTGAGTCCAAGAGTTTTACCAAGGAAGGATTATCGATATCTGTATAAGGCACCAATACGGGACTTTCAACATTGACAGCACCTCGGAGGCAGAACATTTCAGTCAAATGATCGCATATCAAAGTCCGGAAGGGGTTGTCTAAAATCTTTTGAGATGTGTCGGCCGTATGAAAATCATAGGCGAAGTCGCGACGGCTGAGAAGGCGAACATTGTGTGGGAAGATGGTATTGGTTATCAATTTCAGGACAATGAAACGTGTGTTTTGCGTACGAACATGCGGTCAGGTAGAGGTTGATCAAACAAGGATGCAAGGTACGGTCGAAACATAGCATGATCTGGTCGTGAAATAAGTCGGGTAATTTCTTCAATATTTTCATCTTCAGGCTGAGGCGGAAATAAGTTGCTTTTTAACAATTCAGTTGGGGATGGCCTGAGTTCTGCCGTATGATTAAGACACCATTTGATAATCCTTATGATGCGCCGGAAGAAAAATACATCAGTTCAAATCCATCTGAAAATTGATTGTCCCAAAAGACCTAGTCTTAACACCATCCGGCTCGTCATTCCAGTTCATGGGCAACTTGATTTCTGCACTCCTCAAATCCTTGATAATTTGTATGCGTTCGTGAACAGTTTCCATTTTGTGAAACATCTCGAACAAAACAATACCTTATCGTTGAAATGTAATTATCAGATTTCCTTAACCAAAAGAGATATCTAGTGCAAGCAGAATACAAAGGAAATTACCAAAGCTATACATGTCAATCTTTTCGAGATGTTTAGCCCGCAGGTGTCGAGCCTCAACAGTTTCGGGAGCAATGTAAAGCGCCGTCCCAACGCCTGAGGTAAGTTCTGTACTGACAGGCATGGGGCCCCACGACCCTTCGGCCTCCACCCCATTTTGATTCACGGCCAAGCCTAAAAAGGTTATTCAATTAATCTTCATGAAGATATTGATCAATGAACACATACCAAAATCTCCTATTCGTACTTCTCCCTACAATGTCCAAGTTGCCAAGTCAGCTTTAGCTTTGGAGGGGGAAATAAGAAGAAGATACATCTCCGTACCTGGACATCGAGAAAGATGTTACTGGGCTTTAAATCGCGGTGGATCACGTTTAGAGATGTATAGTACGCCATTCCAGAAAGGATTTGACGCGAAATCCTCCAAATCTGGCGATCACTTTCCATACCTTGGTCTATCGCCTGGCGGGTACATCAAATATCAAATGATCTGACATGCAATGAGTCACTGAATTGGGATTGCCACGCCAAATGAAGAACTAACCTCTCGTAGAGTAAGACTTTTGTACAACATTGCTTCAACAATCGTTAGAATATTCACAAAACAAAAAGCAAGTTTACTTACCTATCCACAAATTCCATCTCTGGTCAAATTCAGCAACGTTAGTGCGAAAGCCTAAGAGATTCAAGCAATAGTACAGTATACATACGCATGAAAACTACAAAAATGTGCCACTCAGATTTTGTAACAGTTGGTCGTGCAGCTCACACAAAAACTACTCACGCATCCTTCTTATCACAAGCTTATCGGCTTCCCGAGATTCTTTACTACTGTCAGAAGAGGGCGTAGCATCATCACTGGCCGTTTGACAGGTTAGCTTGGTCCCACACATTGACTGGGATTGGCTAGAGTCTCCAAATCGAATGCTTGGCATCGAATTACCATGATGGATAGACAGGAAATCTATGTCATCAAGTCCAAGTTGAAACTCGTGAACTGTGGTATTGTCGCCCCCATCTACGCTACAGTTGACGTCGGAAGATTGAGAGTCTTGGTCCTCGCGGTCGCTATTTGACGTTGAGCGGGAATACGAGATAGATCCGACAGGTTGTGGTTGGGAGGATTGAATACCACTACTGACTTGGCTAAATTCTGAGTCGCTAGAGCTAGGGGGTATGGTAGTTGCTTCTATCCAACACGCATGATACCTCACAATGTGTGGATGGGACATCCTGGTTGGATTGATACCCCCACAGAAAAAGGTGTCATTGAGGAAGTGGCAAGTTTTAAAAATCGTAAGTATGACGAACCTTGAAAGGATTGTAACTTCTCTCAGGATTTTAGTCTCTTCTCGAGGATCCGTGGGCAAGGAAATCTTCTTAATCTGTGGTCGATCGGCAGTGATTTAATGCAATCTAATCGATATTGTAGATCGACATGGGAAAAAAAATCAAACTGACTTACTGCGTAGAATCGATTGTCAAGCTTATTTCGAGCCTTCAAAACTTCGCCAAAGCCGCCCTTACCTGCAAGGTTGGTATCAATCATCTTCATGAGTATACCGGCTTTTATTTGTCTACTAGCAGCCCACCTAGAAACTCTACTTCCTCGAAGTCATTTCTGTATCGAGAGTATGTTATCCCTTGGGGTTGCCAAAACACCCCATGTGGCACGACCTGATTAGCAGGGTTTTCCCGTGTCTCGCTGTCCGACGGAGGACGCGTCACAGCTGCGCAAACTGGGAAAGCACATTCTTGTCTTATCATGGCGTACCAGCCCTAAGAGCACAAGGGATTACTTACTTTGCGTTGTCATTCTTCTGAAATTTAACAGTTTATCCAGCAGCTGTTGTGCATTATTTTTCTTACTGCTGAGGAGCAAACTTCCCAGTAGCTCCCGAAAAATTGATGGATAATCGGCAGGCACTATACATCAATGCGGATGGTCAATGGGCAATATTTTTCACATCCTACAAACGAATTCCGCAACTGATTGGTTTACTCACAGCTCTGAAGGAAAACCATTGGAGAGTCCCATTTGGGCCAAAGTTCGCCGAACAGAATCTGAGCAAAAGTCACCCCAAGATCAAACATGTCGCGTTCTCTATCATAAGCCAATGGATCTCGAAGCGTATCTGAGGAAAACGCACACGCGCCCAAAATAATAGATTAAAGAACGTTACGGCCGCATTCCAAGAAATGCATATCGACTTACTGGGGTGAATCCTTGGGATGGCCGTCCAAAGAGAGGGAATCAATGAAGAGACAGGTGATTGGGATTGGTGAAGACCTTCAAAAATTACAAATTGCCGGCAGCGAATTGATTGATCTTACCATAGATCTGGTCGTTGGGAATCAGGTGGAAGTTCACAAAATGGGTTGGATTTGCACAAATCCCAAAGTCGTTGAAACCATGACACATTGGCAAGCTTGAACACAGACTTCTTGTTTCGTTCTTTGAGAGAACAGATAAAAATGTTTTCGGGTTTGATTGCTGATCAAAACAAAAATACATCATTTCAGTGGAGCGCTATCATAATGCTCGATGAGAACGCGAATCAATACACTACCTCTGTGGACAAGATGCGCATGGTGTACAGCGCGTATTCCATTTAAAACCTGCTCTAAACAATCTAATGCTTTTTCCAATTTGAAAGGACCGCATTGATCCAATATATCACGCACCGAATTCCCAGGAAGGGATTCGCTGATCACTGTCAACTTAGTTTCTACCAGTTCAGAGCCATAAATCGATTGGATATGTGGATCACTCAAACTTCGCAGGGTATCTAGATCGCTAGCGACTTTGGACAACATTTTATGGCCTTGAGCATGATAATATCGACCATGTGGATGTACAATGGTCATTTGAGCTGGTCCGACGTTGGACACTTGAACATTATAGACACTCCCAAGGAATCCATTGAGAACTTCAAAGCCAACTTGAATTTTCAACGGGCCTGTAGGGAGTAGAATCTCGATTAGACTTCCGAAAGTTAGAGGCGCCGCTGACTTGGTATCCGCTGACTTGGTATCATACTGATTGCTGGTGTTGAGATTAACTTTCACCCGCTCGCGCTTCAGAAGTTCATGTCTATCATCGATATCCTTTTGAATTTGCCTTGCCAATTCAAGATCTTCATGGGATTTGAGAGTCAATTGACGAGCCTTCTCAGTTTCAATAGCCAGTTGTCGTTGACGTTCAGCTTCTGTCACTCGGTTCACCCTCTCCTCAATTAGCGACAAGTGTTGATGGGATGGGATGGCCGTGTTGTGCTCAGTTATGAACTCGGCTACAAAGGTCGCAAGTTCATACATCATTTCTGAGCCGATTAGCTGGCTAGTTTTGGCGTTAAGTTCATTTTGAAGGTCTGATAGCTGCGCCGGAGAAAGTCCAATGGCATCCTCAAGGACTAACGTTGGCCGGGTGGTGGGATATAGTCGAGGAAATCTGCTATCATCAACCCATCCTGTAGAATGAGTGAGAGGTAACATTGGTTTACTGTAGGAGAGATGATGTTAGCTTCCCTTACACGTAAGTTAATCCTGACTCGGTCTTGGATTTCAACCTCTTCCGTCCGAAGCTTGAGTCTGAACTCAAAGGGGGTAGCAAGATTCTAGTCAATGAGAATCCGAGTAAGATGAAACAAACAGGGGGTCAGCAACAATTGATCTGATCGTAATCTATTCCTGATCTGAAGCCATGGAACAATCTGTTACCTTGGTAGCTGATCGCGTGCGGATCTGTTCAAAGTCTTGACAGAATATTGCTAAAATGGCCATGTACATAATAATCACCCGTCAGACTCTCTGAAGAATGTCATCAAGCAAAACGCACGAACCGCGCAAGGCCTCAATCTCTGTTTCTTGGAGTTGGCGTAGTTCTTGCTCAGGCACCATGATGAATCCAATAAACCACTACCAGGGCCTAAGGGAGAAATTTACAAAGGGGGGAAGAAGAAGAGGTATCAGAAATCTCCAATCCAGGTGTTCAAAGCGTATCACGTACTGAAGATGATCCCAGCTAACCGAGCCTGCAGTCTGCGAGGTGATTTGAGAGCTGATAATCTGGGAGTCACGCAGCACGCGGGGACTGACACATTTCTGGAGACGAAGCCCCCGCGCGCCCTACTCGGGGGCTCTTGAGTCAGCCCTCTTTGCACCGAGGACGCAAAATTTGCATAAATATAAGACTAATAAGATTATGTGAATAAGAGAGAAATTACCCAAGTGTGTGGTAATTTCCCAGTATTTTTATATTAAATGAATTGGCCCATGATGTGATTGGTTATACATACATGTCATAAGTTCATGGGGACATAGAAAATCCTGCGCTCAATGAAATAAAATTCCCATTGCATCATAGTGCATTTGAATTGTAATACATTAGAGCAGAATATACACCAAAATTCTAGAACCTTCCCCTGAAGACCTCTAGAATATAAAAGGAGGCCATTTCCTGGCCTCAGAATGGATCCTCAGCATATTCCCCCAGTACCACATTAGTAAGTACACTGAATATTCTCCTCCCACTTTTAGAGTAGTGTTATTCCTTTATTATCCAACCCACCTTGTTTACTGGAATAGTTATCAAGCTACCTTAGAACCTCCCCATCTTAAACCTTGAATCCTTATAAAGCAGTTGCTGCAAGACTACCACCTCTGACAGTAGCCAATCAGCTCAAGTGCTTGCCAGCTGCTTAGTAACAATTTATATTGTTACATTTCTCTCAAAAAGACAGAAAGACAGCCAAACCTATATGGTTAGCTGTTAGTCATCTCCTGATTGACTCATTTGTATACCAAATAGACAATTATAAGGAGTTTAGGTTATCCTCTGTGCATAGTTTGGACACTATGGAGAGAGAATAATACTTGTGATTATTCTGATAACCTTTCAGCACAGTGATAGTACCTGGCTTTTTGTAGACATTAAGCCAGTTTTTCATACACATAGCTGACATATTTTGTCTGAGATAAATTGAGCCTCACATACATTATGAATTGTTTATTATAGTATGAAAGCTGAAATTTCATTAAATGTAGCCAATTGGCCAATGAAGGTGCCATTGAATATGATTCAGGATTGAGACAAGAAGTTCTCTTTATGATTATCCCCCTTGCATTCTTGGCTGGCTCAGCCATGGCAGCTGAAATCACAAGTACCCCAAATCCAGGGCTGGCCAAAAATCCATGCCAAATAGGTCATCTGCATGCCAAATCAAAAGAACACCGGTGCTTTTTGGAATTCCTCAGGTCATTCTTTGAGCTTCCTCACTTACCACCAGGCCCACAATGGGAAGAAACAAAGATATGATCCCATGGCCTTTGGGATATATAGAATGAACAGAGCAAGAAATTGAATGATTTCAATTTGAAAACTGAAGAGTATGGTTTGAAGGACCAAATAAACCACAAATTGATTGAATTGAAATCTAAACATGTACACAAAAGAATACACATTGCTGAAATAGCGCGAAATTCACATTCAAGAATATTCAACTCATTCTTGGAACTAGCCTCATTTGATGGTTGTAATGACACCCCAGTGCATGTAATATTACTGGGTTCTGTGAAGTATTTATTGGCAGACCTTATGAAAAACCGGATACCAAAGAACAATCCAATTCAAGTTGAGGCCTGATTAAGATCCTTCAACATGGAGGGCCTAAACATACCTCCCATTCAAGTAAGTTATATGATGTGCCACCATGCCTCCTTTATTGGTGAGGATTTCTAGACCATATCTCAGGTAGCCCCATTTTTCTTCTTTCCTTTCATGACAGAAGAAATAAAGGCCCTCTGCTTTTCACTATGCTACTTATCCAGTGTTGAATTTCAGACCTGCATTCTGGACATGGAGACATACATGCAAGGACTGGAATTAATCATCAGAGAGTTTATGTACCACATAAGTAAAATTTCTGGCCAATGGTGAAATAAACCCAAGGTCCATGTGCTTCTACACCTAACCCAATCCATTAGGCAATTTGGGCCTGCTAGTCTGTTTGCCACAGAGAAATTTGAGAGCTACAATGGGATAGTGTGCACAGCATAAATTCACTCAAATTGACAAGCACCAAGCCATGATTTGGCCCACTCATTTGCTAACTATCAAATAGAGAGGCTATTGTTTTCTGGTGCATATTTGTACAATGTTAAATTAAGGGGATACTTTCAAGAATCTTCAAATTTTACAAATATCTTTCATCAAAATTTACTAATTCCAAAGTCATTTGGTTACAACTCCACATTGATCAAAGGCAGGATTGTGTATCCATACATACACAACACAAAATTGAACCAAGCTGATATTGAACAGATACCAGAAATTCTCAGGGACAGATTCCCTCCCCACAAAATTAGCTGCAATCAAATTGAATCTCAAGAAAATAATTCATAAGGGGATTTTTTTATCTGGTGAGTCAAAAGCTGCAAGATTGAATATGCACTTTCAGATTTAGATTGTGTAATAATCATCCAAGTATAACACCAGGCAAAAAAAAAGCTGGAACCTCTATGGAGCTGACTTCTCTATATCCCAGACTTATTCCGCTCTGGATCCTTGGTGTACACCAATGCTATCTCCATGCCTATATATTATGGATCACCAATGTATAATGATACATCAGAGGAGTTTTCAAACACATTTCAACAGATCCAATTGTTCTTATAGAAAGTTCTGAGGCAAGAAATTCATTTTATTACAACCAATGTTTAATCACTGACAGAAAATCAAACAAATTATAATTTGTGAAATTAGTTTGAGCTTGGATGAAAAAAAATGTATATATCCAACCATGGTTTATCTATTTCTACAGTTCTTTGAAAACATGACCAGAGAACTATGAAGCAAGCCAGTTATATTTTTAAAAGTGCATACATCACCCCAGGAGATCCACCACTGCCAACAGCTTGGAAGCTGAATTTATGATATGCACAAGCTTGGTGCCCATGGCAAAGGTCATAGAAGAAGGATGTGCATGGGAGTAGAGGGATATGTTTCTGCCTAGCATAGTGAGGGGTAGGCTTATTTGCTTTTTTTTCATTCCTTTCTGTTCCTCAGCAGCACAGCTAGGTCAGGCTGGTTTCTTGTCACTTCTGTGCCCATTGTTCTTAGCCTTTAGTTGTCAGAACAGGCTACTATCCCAATTTAAACTTTGGTTGTTGGACGAAGATGTGAGTTGAGATGGCTGAAAGTGGATATGATTTTAATTTTAATTTTAATTTTTAATTTATCGTCAACTGTAATAAGCCAAGCCTTCCTTCCTTCCTTCCTTCCTTCCCTCCTTCCTTCCTTCCTTTCCCTTTTCCTCTTTCAACTCTCAAAAACCAAAAACCAACTCTCTCTCTCTCATAAAGAAAATATGATCACCCAACCATGGAAACCTCTATGCTCACCCCATCCTTCAACTACTACTACTACCACTACTACCACTCAAGAGGACCGACTGGATCGACTCTTGGCCCAAGTTAATAATAATCCCGGTCCATCTAAACCAACGGTTACCATCAATAACGATCACTCTTGTTGGGAATTAGAACATCAACAATTCATTCACTCTCCAACTCAACCTCACCACCATCAACCTCATCAACAACTCAGACCATGTCTCAAGTCGAATAAACTTTATCTCAACCCAATCACCACTGTTCGTGTCAGATTTGATGAATCTATCGTACAAGAATTCTTAACTTGGTAAACAAACAAACACACTCATTCATCTCCATCAATAACAAAACCTAGAACTAACTCTCATCCTACCTATATATCCCTTAGGTCTAGAGAATCTTACGACCGTAGAGGTCCACTTCCCATCACCAAACTCAACCTACGCGAATTAATCGAACTCAGACTGATCAAACAAGAACTCGCCATCTCCTCACCCGTCGTCTCACTCACTATATCTCCTACCATCTCATCCTCATCCTCATCCTCATCCTCATCATCCTCATCCTCATCCTCATCGTCTTCGTCTTCTTCGTCTGAAGGAGAAGAATCCTCATCCCTCGACTCTACCTCCGGTTCCACCCCAATTACCCAACCATTCAATCACCTCACTTACCCACACTCGACTTGAAATAACCAACTACTCTATAGCAACACGTTATCACCCACCCACACACACACACACACACACACTTGTCTGTCTTCTTCCTTTGCAACTCGTCAAGATATATCGATGTACCACATGTATATGTACCTTCATTCTTTTCTTATAAATAAACACATTCTTCTATCATTCCCCCCACCTATCATCATCATCTTCTTCTTCCTTCGATTCCAAATTCCACTCGATAACCCATCTCAGAATTACATTAACCTTATAATACTTTTAATAATCTTTCTTTCTTTTTTTTTTTATTTGACATAAAAAAAAAAAATTAAATTAAATAGCAACATTATCTTCCTTCTAATTATGACCTTATTATTTTTTCTCTTGCTCTTGATTCTATCACTTCAGATGATCTATTGTTTTCTTTCGTTTTCATTCATTTTGACTTTTATCCTATGTTTAGGTCGATTGTTGTTTCCCTTTCTCCCCCTTTTTTTTTCTTCATCCATCTCCCATCACAAAAACACCTTTGTTTGTTTCTCCTCCCCCCCCCTTCATTTATTTTATTATGATTTTGTACACCCCCTCTGCAAGTTCCTTCTTTCCCCCTTTCTTTCTTCTTTGTTCTCTCTCTTCACAAATGATTGCATATAACATGTTGGAATTTAAATGAAGAGATTGTAGAAAGACACTTGCTCAGATCACTATCATCCTTGAACCTATCAGCATATCAATTCCCCTTCTCCTCTCTGTCTTGGGCAGAATGCACAAACTCTTGACATTTGACTTCTTTTCTACTTCACAAAAAATAACTGAGTTGTTGGAGCCTTTCTTCTTCCTCTTATCCATGGATCACTCGTGTAACCTGAAATACTACCCAACACACACACACACACTCTCTCTCTCTTATCATCAATGAATGAATTACAAGACATCAGTCCGTGATGATAGACAACATACACTCATTTCAGCTAGATAAAATGATATCGACAGGTGTAATCATCCCAGCATGCCGACACTGAAAAAGTAGCGAGCTGCCCAGATAAACTTGGATCCAATCCGACCGACTTGCGATCAAGTCATGGGTCCATCCCAGTTTACTTTCACTCCAGCCACCAAGTCTGCCGACAGCCATGATGACCAAGTCTGTCCATGCCGTGGTGCGCTTGGATAGTGAAGTCGAAGTGGTTTATCTGCTTTTACTTATATACTTAAGAAGTAGGTGATAGTCTCATTCATGTTCATGGACTATATCCCCTAAGTGACGATTGTAATCACTATTACTGTACAACAATCAAAGATCTCCTTTTTTAGTCTTATCAAACTTGCCCACACTTAAATACACATACAATCATGTATGTAAATACATATTTATTTACATAAAATCATCAGTGCAAGGTTTTGGCAAGAATAATAATAATGATGATGATGATGGCGCCAATCATTTAACTATAAGACTTACAACTAGTTAGCTGTTAAACACTTTGTTTTCTCGGAAAAAATAAATAAATATGTAGATTATTTATAATCAATCAGAAACAGATCAAAATGTCTAAACAATCTAAGCCACATCTACAATGTAAGAAGAACAAGCCGCCACAACAGAAAAAAAAATACCCCTCCCTGCCCTCCCCTCGAAAAGATTATATATATACACATGAACATTTTTTTTTTTTTTTGGTTTACAAGATCGATCATCGACATAAATAGAATACATTTTTTGTTGAAGTAATAGATCGAATTGAATGGTAAGAGAATCAACAACAACATCAAAGAGGGAGAGAGAGAGATTCAAGTGAAATCCATGTCCTAATTAACCAATTCATTCTGATCTTTACATTCGGAGTTTCTGAGAATATAAAGGGGGGGGGGGGGGAAGAGGATAACTAACATATGAGTGTGTGTGTGTATGTAAAATGTGTAGCAACAGAAAAAGGGAAAAAGAGAAAGAGAGGAAGGGGGTACATGAAGGTGGCGATGAATTCAGACGAGTATAAGTAAGTATATACGTCGATCTGAAAGTTTATCTTTGCTGTAAATGTCCAAAAGAGGAAGAGGAAGAGGAAGCGGAGAAACTAAGAAAGATCGAATCCGGCCCCAGCATTGATAGCATAGAGTACCTTTTCTCTCAACTCGACCTCGGTCTGATATTCCGGCAACTTCAACAGATTGACGCAGGTCGAAGCCGAAGGTAACCGGGTTCGATCGACGCCAGAGGACCGGATGGCAAACGACGGTCGGAGCTCCTTGAAGCCTAGTAACGGCGGTCTCGCGCACGAGGTAACGAATCGTAATAGTTTCCGTTTGGTCAAATTATCAAACCCTCTCACAACTTTCCAGAACTAGGAGACGAATAAATGAACATCCTTTTGAGGGTCAGGAAAAAAAAAAAACTATCGATGCTCAAGGGATTGGAAAAAAAGTTGATCTAAACTGACAATTCTAATCGTCGGATGTGACTCGTCCCAGCCCCCATAAACGGTCCACTGTTGCATATCGTCAATATCAAGATCCTGGCCGTCGAGGCCACCGACCAACACTTTTAATTCGAGCTGATTAAACATCCTCAGCCACTTCAACTCGATGATATCGTTGAGGCCTTTGAAGAAGGCCGTACACTGGCTCTCAAACTGGATGTTCAACTTGTAGTTTGACATCAGATAGATGTAGTTAATCCGGTTCTGCGTCGTCACCGACGTCTTCGAACCCTGTGGGATCAGCTCGATCGTCTCCGACGCATCGAATTCGTTGTTCGTCACCGTAAAGTTCAACGATAGATCTGCCTCGACATCACCCTTATAATGTTTTAGAAATATCAAGCCTTGGTACAACTCTGGATCTAATGAAGCCAAGTCATCGAGGTATGACTGATGGATATCAAACGTCAGTCCCAGACGAAAATTTGATTCTACCATTCTTTGGGAAACCTACCTGCTTTCCTAGCCATTTATTGAGAAAGAAATCGGCGAAATCGATATCGATAAGAATGCCTTCGTACAAAGCTTTACCAAGCACTCTTCCCAAGAACCTGTACCATTCCAAGCTAAGGGGCTGACGACTGTAGCTATGAGGGTTGGGATAGATCTCCTGATTTTTATTGACCAGCCAGAGACCTTTGTTGAGGTCAAAGACTTCTTGGGTCAGGCTGGTCAGGAATTCCTTAAACACCCCACCACCATCGATCCCGGCCTCTTCGAGGCCATAGGAATCGATGAACTTGATCTCAATCGTCTCCTTCAGTCTGGGTCCCAGTGCATTGAAATGGGTGAATCCGTCCTCGGAGACGAACTGTCTTCGAATCGAAGCCTTGTGCCGATTTTCTCCAAACGAATGTGAGTCCAATCCTAAGCGGTGTCGGTCCGAGTTGATGAAGGTCCGGAAGATCGCGACGCGTTGTTCGAAGGGGATCACGAAGGGGATGTTGTTTAAAACGCCAAGCCTGGGACTGATGAACGCCAGCTGACGCTGTGAAACTCGAGCCCGGACGCCGCGCGAGGACGAAAGAGGGTTAGTGATATCCAAGTCCGGGTCCTGGTTTAGAAGTTGTGCAGGACTCTGTAATTGATCTTCGCGGACTTCTTCCAAGTGGGATTCTTCATATACAACCGTTTGCATAAATGACTGCAAGTCGAACGTCGATGTCATGGACCAAAAACCGGGTCCACAGAATGGCCGTCTTGAACTGTTTTTTGTTTGTTTAAACGTCAATTTGGTTAGCAAACATGGAGACAAAAAAGGATTGCAACAAGAAAGAAAAAGATGAAGGCCCTGACTCTCTGACATATATTTGCTGTAATAGGCGAGTGGCCAGGGTCCTTAGGTATTCTAAGCTAAGGTTAGTACCGACCACGCAGCCATTCTTGATATCTGCTTGTCCTTCAGTCCAATACAATCCAAAGGCAAGGTTTCTAAGCAGACCAGCCAAGGTGACTACCTCATCGGTCATGAGAGGATTTCTACTGGTTGAGATAACGGATGCCTTGGCGCGTTGGAAAGGTATGGTTGATGCGACTTCGGCCTCGTCGTCGAAGAATTCTTCATCCCCGAGCGTCATTAGGTACCGCGAATAGAGCTCGCATAAAAGGATCAGATCTTCCCATTGCCCGGCGAGCTTGGGATCTTTGAGAGTCGTGAGAACCCCTTGAGGACTCCCACCGGATTTCCGATCACGCAGACTAACACTGATATTTCCGGGACGGACGTACAATCTCCATAGCTCCTTGATGAAACCCCCGCTTTGGTTGACAGACCGGCTCGAAGGTCCGGTGGTGGACGTCATGTAGATTAGCGTGTTGAGGATGGTGTCCTTCGAGGTGGGCCATAGATGAATGATCGAAACCATCAGCCGGCATAATCGAGGTTGACAGGTGGATGAATATCTGGCCGACATTGAACACAGCTGAGAAAGATGTTCAGATTGAACGAGAACTGAGAGCCATTGTAAAGTCTTTGGGCTGATCGAATTCAGGACGGTCGCTGTAAGATTCGTATCTGGAGGTTCTGCCATCTCGATATCTTGGTCTATGATTATTGGATCATTTTTCGCACCACTGCTCCCTTGGATAACCTGGTTGGAAGAACTTCCTGGTAGACGGACTGGTTTTGGAGTTCGCGATTGAGGCTTAGCCTTAAGAGATGTCTTGTTTGCTAGATGCGTGTCCACTTTTCGGAATAGGGCGGTGGGCGTTCGATTGAGACAGAGCTGGATGACATTTAAATATCCTTTGAAACCATTCTGATCCATGTGAATGACTTTTTTGGATCCCCAGACGAGTAAATTTGACAGGAGATGGATGATGTCCTCCAGCTCCAACTCTCGTGTGAATCGATCCGTTCCAGCCAGGATTTCAAGAAATGGCAACGAAGCGGTGAATTGGATCAATGCTTGAATTCCCAGCCGATTAGGTAGGAGTGGGATCGTAAATATTTGAGTGGCAAAGACGCTGGCGAGTTCAGTTCTTTGATCTATTGAAAGCGATTTCAAGGGTGATACGGAAAGCTCGATGGCCAGGGTTACGCTTGTGCTAGCTGACTTGTCATCGAATTCCTAATGAAAAAAACGAGGAAACAAACCGAATCAGTTTTGGAATAGGTAACTGCCCGCTGGTAAGATGGAGCTATCCACATACGTAAGCCATGACGTAATTCCTCAAAAGTTTCCAATACCACGTGTGAGCCATGTTTATTAACGTTTGTAGGTCTGACCGACGGTTAAGGTCATCGACCATTTCCTTCACGGCGGATAAAAATTTGGGTGAATGTGCCGACCGGGGGAAATCCGCAAGTGTCTGGAGGATGCGCTTGATGATCAATGGTATGATTTTTTTCCATGAACGGCCTAGTTCGTCATCCCTTTGTAAATAAGCCAAGTAGACTGGTTCGTGGTTTAGGATCGAGTGATTCGCCCAGGCGACCAGTCTCTGTTGATCGCTGGCTTGATGTGGGGTATAGAAGAGCAAGATCAATCGTGATAGTTCTAGATGATCTTTGGGGGATAATTTGAGAAGATGGGAAGTGTTTTTCTGATTGCCCGGTCCATCGGGGTTATCAAAGATAAATGAGACCAGCTGGTCGAATCGATTCCTCAGCGCCTTTCTGGTCCGCGCCGCATCCGTCCTACACCGCCAAAAATTCTGCAAGTTGAGGTTGGATTTTCAGCAACTTGGAATGTTAATATGTATTAGATAACTCTTACCTGGATGGTTGAGACTGCAGCCTGTTGATGTTTGAATTTCTCTCTCAGCTGTCGTTCCTCCTTTGCTCTCCGCATGATTTCGGTTGGGTTGTTAAGGTTTGACTGACCACCGAGATTGATCATCGGTCGTCTTCGGCTTGAGCCAGTGAAGGAGTACATGATGACAAGAATCTGTGTTGGCTCGAGTTGAATGAAGAGTGGACGACAGACCACAGCCACAGCTTGATGTAGGCCGGAGTCATCATGGCCTTTCACAGGGCTGTGTAAGCCATCGATCCGTGACAGCTCGCCTCCCTTACTTTCCCCCAGCCAAACTAAAAAGTAAAAAACCTTCAGCGTACAACCAGGATGAGCTGCCAAAAACTATGGAGGACTTACATCGCTCGATCGATCCCATCAGGAAGAACTATTACCACCGCACCCTCAAAAACTTACTCTTCGCCCTGGTCCTGTTCAGCCAAGCCACGAACTAGTCGACCTGCTTGCTTTTCTTCTCAACCGACCCTTCACTCTGAAAACGAGCAGAACAAAATGACCTTATCCAAACTCGTCGAAAAGGAAGTTAAAGCAAAGCCTCTTAATTCTCTTCCCACATTTGGTACGTCTTGAATAATTTGTCATTGAACTAAATAAAAAAAATAAGAGTTTGAGCTGTAGGCGAGAGGCACAAGAGAATTGATCAGGTCTTCTTTATCTTTGCAGGTTCTCAATGGGGAAAATACTTCAGCGATGGTAGTCGTCGATTATCTTTCAATCCTAACCAAGTCAGTATTTTTTTGATGGATCAGCAGATATTAGAGCAAGAAAAAATCGAGATGTGAGAGACTCATCAGCACTCCGGTTGGCGCAGGTCTTAAAACCTTCGGACTTGCAACTAGAGAACCTAATCCATCCAGCGGACCGTGAGAGTCGAAAGCCGCGACCCGTAATCCGACGGCCACCGACTAAGAGCGAAGTCCGTCTCACGGATCCGTTCCTATACTATAACATCAACATTCTCAACGAGCCCTATAATCCCGATCTACTCTCTAACTTCATCACCCCACTCGGCCGGATCAAGAAACGAGCGCTCACCGGCCTCTCGAAGGGTAACCAGAAAAAAGTATCAAAGGCTATACGTAGAGCTCGTTGTATGGGCTTCCTCCCTTACTTCGGGAAACCTCTGGAAAGGTACTCTGAGGAGCATCAACAAAGAAGAGACGGCCCTGGGGTAGATCTACCTCATTTTGCTCGATGATCACTACTACTCTCCTTTTCCTCCTGGTAATTCTTTTTGTAAATTCTCATGACCCCCCAAACACATTCAGGATGTACCCGAAACTTGGAGACAGAACTTGTTTTAATTCTCAACAGATCTCACTTGGAAATGCGTCCTCCACCAAGGTGACATGGTCTGGAACAGATTGCTATTGGGTAAGGTAAGAGATTGTCATCGGGTAAAGTAATCTAGGGAAAGCATGAATGAGACGTTGCACAAGTTCTCCTTGGTGGAGGCGCCAGTGCCAAAAACACGACAGGAATTGTCTGCATTCACTGATGGGATCATCCATCCAGTGTCAAAGTTTTAAGTCAACCTGAGCCAGATGCCTGAATGCTTGGCAAGTTCAGCTTTCAAACAAGTCCATTTCTTTTAACAGATCAAGGCATAAGGTTTCCTGTCCCCCATCAGAAAGGTGAAAATTGATCAGATAACCACGGGATCCGACTGATCAGCGTAATCAGAAAAACTGCATGTCTGGACCTTTTGAAGTTGCCCCAAAGACACAACTCAAATACCAAAAATAACAAACAAATAAACTTCATTCTTATGCATAACATCAACAGAACTGAAAGAAAATGCAATACACTTTTTTTTTGTTAAGAGAGTAATTACTTGGAGTACATATGACTGATACTATGGATCTGAAATCTGATACAAATAAAAAAAAATTATAGTGAGAATCAAATGATTGTTTCCCTTGACTTACTGAAATCTTCAGCCTCTGATTTGGCATTGACAAAAACCAGTTAGTCAAAAAAAATATACAGAAATACAAATTCTTGCATGTAGCCTACGGAGTCATTACCATAGGTTTGAGCTTGAGTTTGTGTTTTTTGGTTCATAATTTGACTTTGCCGGTGGCGACGTTTCCTCTTCTGACCGGCTCGGCTTCAGCATCCTGACCGCTGGAATCGGGGGCCCCTGGTTGGTCGGATTTCTTACCGGCAGCCTTGTAAGAATGCTGGTCTCTTTTAACGCCAAGCTCAAGTAACTTGGCAAACGCGTCGGCAAAGTCAGAAAAAAACAGCTCTCGATCGTCGGCGTACTTATCGACCCATTTACTAAACGACGGGTCAGAAACTAAAGCACGATCGGTCTGGGACGATCAGTTGATCAAATTTGATCAGTATAGATCCACTGTCAAGAAATATGATACTTGAATGGAGCCTACAGGTAGCATCATCAACTCTTCGCCAAAGTCGGAATTCACGAATTGGAGTGGCCCGTCCCATTTTTTGGGCTTCCATTCCAACTTCGTCAGAAACTTAAAGTATTGATTGCTGAATCTTGTAGGCTAAAGACAAGTAAGAGAACAAACCGGAAGAATAAGGCTCTGGATAAGTTTGCACCGATCGCCACCGTTTATGATGACAACTTACATTGTTTACCCAAGGGCCTTCGTAGCCTGATCGGTCTGTATGGCATTTCTGATATGAAAAAACAATGGATTAAGCCTGATGTGATCGGAATGGTTTGATTGCAGCTAAACTGACACCTAGGTTATGGGCTCCCGACAGGGCGACGATCTCGCGATCATTGAACCCCATACGATAAAATATTTGTCGAAGATGGTCGTGCGCCAATGAGGCATCGGGTAGTCGGCCTCTTGGCGGGCACTTGGAGTCATCCATGAAGTCTGTTCGACCAGGCTTCCAGTGTACTTGGGGACCGCCCATCTCCTTTATCGCCACCACACCTGTAGATTGATTGTCGGTGGATGAGTTAGATTCATCAAGGTTGAATCAACTGAAAGTTCTACATACCAGCCAGTGTCCATAGATCGGCATAGGTTATCCAAGGATGTTCCTTCTTCACAGGTTCCAGAAACACACGAGCATGTTGAAGACCTGCATTAGCGGGGTCCCCACCTTCGGCTTCATATCTCATGCCGGCGCCATCGGAACCTCCTGTGTCAGTCTCCTTGTCTATGTCGTAACATATGAGGCAGGAAATATTCCATTCAAGTTAGCGGGTAAAAGAAAGTCTATAAAACTTAAGGGGATTGGTCGCAAATTAACCAACCGTAGGTACCAGCAGCGTGCCAGGCTAAACGGACGAGGATGGGGCCGGCGGTATGTTTGACATCCTCGTCGTAATTGTCATATCCCGGTTGGTTGAGAATGCGGCGAATAGAGCCGCAAACCGCGTCGTAATCATATTCTCCTGAAGGCATGGTTTCTTATTCTGAAGAAACAACAAACGTTGATAATGGGTGAAGCTGGATGTATGTGTGAGTGGTCGCCGTGATCAAAAGATCGGACACACGAGCGCACTGTTGTAACCCAGTTGGGGTTACCGAAGGGCCTCACCTAGACCCCCTATATTTCATGTATATAAGAGCATCTCCAATCGTCTCGATAAGTCGGCTCGATAAGCCAACTTTATCGAGACGAGCCCCAGTCGTGCGCTCGATAGCGCTCCATAGCTGTCGAATCGATAACTTTCTCGATAGAGGTCCATAACTTTATGGACCTCTATCGAGCTCGATAAGCTAACTCTGGAATAACTTTCACAAGTTACCAACCCCCCATTCGACACCCCCGAGAGACCCCCACCCATAAAAAACCCACCCCGTGTAGTGCTCCCCTGCAACTCGAGTTATCGAACTCGAGTTGCAGAGGAGCACGAGTGTGGAACGGCTCGATAACCTAGCAATCGAGCCAGGTTATCAAGCCACGAGTGGGGACACTCTCGATAAATTAGCTGTCGAGCTCGCTAAGAGCTCGACAGTTGTCGAAAAGTTAGTGAAACAATTGGAGATGCTCTAAGAGCATCCGCAATTGTCTTGATAAGCTAACTTTATCAAAACATTGCACTCATGCGCTCATTAGCGCTCAACAACTAGCAAATTGCTAGGATTCTTGATAGAGGTCCATAAATTTATGGACCTCTATTGAGCTCAATAAGGTAACTTGTGAATACCTTTCACAAGTCACCTTATCATGAACCCTCCCCCCATTTGACACCCCCAAGAGCTCCCCACTTGTAAACACTCCCGGGTAGTGCTCCTCTGCAACTCAAGTTTTCAACCTGAGTTGCAGAGGAGCACAAGTGTGGAACCGGCTTGATAACCCAGCAATAGAGCTGGGTTATTGAGCCGCAAGTGGGGACACTCTTGACAAAATAGCTGTTGAGCTCGCTAAGAGCTCAACAGTTGTAGAAACGTTATCCACACAATTGTGGATGCTCTAAACTAGTTTCTGTTCATCTACATGAAATATATTCATCATTCATTGTGACACACACTCTGAGTCACGTCAGGTTATGAGCCCTTAAAATAGCATCTTGGTTCACTTATCAGTTCTCTTAAAAACAGAAAAAAAAACCCAAGTCTTATATTTGCAATCTCAAAATATATACAAGGTATCCCAGTGTAGGGAGTAATTGGCCTGGAAGTTTCTTTTATCTCATCAATCTACTGTACAAGTTTTTTTTATCCGTATTGTTTTCAAACATCCCATCATTCTCACCTCATATAGCCAATACCTTATTCTGCTGATTAAGCTACTTCAAAGTTAGCCCTTTGCAAGTATATCCACACCCAGGATGCTGGGTGCTGGGGCATAAAAGGCGTTAAGGGGTAGGTTTGCTACTTGCTTGAATATCTAGTACACTGCCAGCTTGCTACTAGTTCAGAGACAACCTGACTAGAACAAAAATAAATAAAAAATAAATAAAATATTATTACTCATTTAATAAAAGGTAATAAGTGAATAATAATAAGGTAAAGCAACATAAAAAAGTAATATGTAAATAATAAATACATTATTACTTAGTAAATTAATAATAAATAGATAAATACAAATAGAAGTATAAAACAATGAATGTGTTAATAAATAATAAGATAAGTGGAAATATTATTTCATAATCTTAAAGAGCGTGTAACATAACCTAGGGTACTTCAGCCAAAGTACCCCAGATAACTTAAAAATTCTAGTAGTAAAACAACTTGAAAGAATATTACTACTAAGTGCTGAAATAATAATTATGTATTAAAATATAGAATAAAAAAGATAAATAAATATAAATAAAACCATATTTAAATAAGAACATAATAAAATAAATACATATGAAATGAATAATATAAGTATATAATACTAGTAATATACTATATTATCTATTTATTTATTTGTTCATTTTATTTAATTAAAAATAGCTAAACTAAGGATTATTCAGAGGGAAAAAGACCACAAACAAGAGGAAGGAAATAAAATGAGAATATCCCAAAAATAATACTTGAACAACTGTTCAAAATAAATGTACTACATCCTTAGTGGGAAATTATCTATTGACAGATATCTGCAGTCATGCATTCCCAAAGAGCCTGCATGACAGGGATCAAACAAGAATCTCTTGAAGCGCCCACAGAGCAAACAAAAAGATGTATTTCACATTGCATACAACACACACCTTTTAAACTCTGACAAGTGTGATCAACAAGTACATATGACATTTAATCAATACTTGTTGACAGGTAATTAAAACCTGGATCAACACATATAACAAGCCTTGTCAGAGGTTCAGAAGCGCCTCAAGATGCCAGCATAAGAGCATAAACAGGCTGTACCAATAGTAGACAGCCTGTACATATGGAAATTTGATTAAACAACTACATACATTTATATTAAATCTTAAACCATTCCTTTTATTTTTCCCATAGCCAAAAATCAATCCTGTGTTTTTCCATCAGGACTCCAGAAAGGCATTTAAGGAGCCCTTCTTCCCCCTGTATTTTGATTCCTCATGCTTTAATATATATACTACAACTCTTACCCACATATCACCATAGCTCTACTATTGTTATTCTGTCTGGTAAGGTCCTAGTATCTGTTCTTTAGCCCCTTCTTACTCCCCTGAAATTGCCCAGTGTCCATCCAGCTCTTCCAACCACCTTTCCAAGTGCTTCCAACTGCTCAATTTCCCCCTAGAAGAATATCCAGAGTGTTAAGGTATTGTTTACACCACGGACGCAAAAATTGAATCCTTTTCAACACCAGTTCAAAAAGACTTTGAATTCCCCGCCAGCAGGGGGGGACGTTGCAACCTGGGTTGTAACAGATTTCGAAATGAGTTCAAGGTGTGACTTCGATCCCACTTCAAATTGATTTCAGATTTAACTCAAAGACAGTTCAAAGTCAGTCCAAAGTTATCCTGCTTCAAATGATTTTTGAATTGTGATTCAAAGTTTTTTCAAAGTTTTTTTGAAGTTGAATCAAAACACAATTGAAGATTTCGCAGTTTACCCGAGTGATTTCAAATTGTAATTGAAATCAATTTGAATTGAATTCAAATTGATTTCGATTTTTTTTTTGTTTTGAATTTTTGAATTTTTATCCAATCAATTTTGCTCACCGAGGTCGCCAGACAAGCTCCTCATCTTGTCAATGGCCCCACTTCCATTTGCAAGGCCGACTTTTTTTTGTTTTGTAAATAGATAAGCTTAATTTCATAGTATTGTTCCTAGTTCATGTGTTTAACCAAGAAATCAAACAAGATTGAGGATAAGATAGAGAAAATAAACTGGTCAATAAGTTAGAGAAAAGAAACTGTCATTGTAACATGATGAGAAAGAAAGGGGATAGCATGACAAAAGAGGGGATAGCATGACATAAGAGAGGTGAAATCAGGCTGTCAAACAGCCTGAAAATGAGATTGGGTTGGATCTGTAATCAGACTAGCTACCTGCTCGGCCACAGCTCTTCTGATGGTGGAAGTTGGTCAGCTTCAGGAATGTCATCAACGGGTTGTTTTTGCCGTTCCAGATTTTCCGATCGGTGTCAAAAACTAGCTGGGAGTAGGCGATCCCATAAGCCTTTCGACTTCTTCCTCAGCGAGGCAAGCACCTTGTCAATGTCGTCCCAAAACAATATTTTTTTTTTCGGGGTTGGTCGCGTTGTTTGATACGGTTGACATTATCCATGAATCAAAGGAAGCCAATTCGTATCTTGGCGCCTTTGGTTTATATCAGGATGGGTGTGGATGGCCTCGTGGCCGAGTCGTTTGAACTTGGGATGAAAGGTTGAGTAGACATCTGTGATCAGCTTCCCAAGCGTGGGGACGCAGTCCGGTGGTTCGCCCCCATTCAATCCAGCTTTCAGTAGGTTTGAGAGCACCAACTTTTCTTCCTTGATTGTCTTGTATATCTGATTTTCTAACTGGTTCTTACCAGCTCCTTGGTTGTAGTTAGATGGCAGGTGCATAGCTTGGAACTGACTGGTTCTTGCTCTATCAAAGCCTGAGAATGGTATGGATATCAATCAGTCAGTTCCATGAGATGCTTGGGTTGAGGGAGGAAAAATAAGACTTACCTTGACTCAAGAAAAGGTTGTATTAGTGGTGTGTAAGCAACGAGAAGCCCGGCTGCCATAGCTGTCAAGGTCTTCTTCCAGCAGGATACAGTGGACGGTCTTGCGGAGCCATACCTTGAAGCCTGCACTGTAGTCTTCCAAGGTTGGCGGCTTTTCTTGGAGGTTGGAGGGGGAGATAATACCTTTGGTACAGTTTGATGGACAGCAAGTCCATTTTGCAGGGCCAGCAGCAACACTGCTGTGTTCCTGGCTTCTGGACTCATCTAAGGAGGAGGGGAAACAATTTAGATCAGCTTTTGTAAACATAGTAGCTGCTAATTACTCACTTGAAAAGGGGCTGTGCGCGTTGGATCAGTTCATTGCTGAGGCAAAATGTGCCCTGGATTGCCTGAAGAGTTTGTTGAATCAAGTTGTATTCTTCATGCGAGGGAGCTGTCAATTGTGAAGACTGGCTTCCAAAGCCACCTGTAGAGGGAGAGTGAGAAAGTTGTCTCTACCCCCTCCAAACCTCATCTCTGAGCGAGTAGGGCTGGGTCCACGGTTATCGTGCCATCGGTTGGCCGGGTATACGGAGAAGCTGGCGGGCCATTCACACTGACTACGCTGGCGCGGACTGGTCCGTGTGTGACTTTGTCAAGGGGGGACAGGGGGTACAGGGGGTGGGATTAATTGTTTGATGGGGATGTCAATGATGAGAAAGAGTCAATCCAAGGGGGATTTCATGTGCGGGGGCAAGCAGCAAAGACCAATGTGACTCCAACGGGTCGTAGTTAGTCTCCATAAGGTCCCAGCCGGGGTCTCCACTGTTGGAGAGAGGTCAATCTTGAGCCCTGTTTCACTGGGGTTTGTGTTGAAATAAGAAATAAATCAGTATGCAGGGGAGCTTACATTAATGTTCACTTTGGTCTGCTATTTTTTGGCCTTGGGTTTGGTCATGTGGTGCTCGGTCGGGTGTCATCCGGAGGTTGATGTGGTGTTGGTTGGGTGTTCTGAAGGTGGTTGGATGAGGTGAAGGGGAGTGGGATGGAAGGGAGGACTTAAGTTTGAGAACAAGGTTGGAGTTTCCGATCCTGTCGGAGTCATGACTTGGGGGATGCGGACTGCGTGCCCCCGAGTGTCTGCCTGCCCCAACTGTAACAGGTCCAGTGAACTGTACAACTGGTCAAATCTGGCCAAGTGTTGCAACCAAGTGGGCATTCAACTCCATCCACTTGTTTTTTTTAAAAGATGGATTCCAATTTGGAAACCAAGTGGTTCCAAAAGATTCACATTTTCCTTGAAATCCAATCCAACCACACAAAAAAAAGCCTTTCATATTCTCCAGATTTCCCATTTAAAAATTGGATAATATGATAATTCTGCTTTTATAAAAAGGATCATAGAGATACAACTGAACTGTTCAATATCCCAGTAAAAATAAACACCAAAAAATACCTCAGGAAGAGATACACCCGATATTCCTTTCCAATCATAAAATTTATCACAAGTATTCCTCTTAACTTTAAAGTATTGCATTATTTATATTTTATTTTCACAAAAAAACTCATCCAAAAAACTCCACTAGAAATATCAATAATAAGACCATATCCCAATACAAAATACCCTTTCCTCTTCTCATGCATCACAAAACCTCTGGTTTCTCTCTCTATGTTTCCACATGGCTCCCAATATTTTCCTCCTAGGGGTCCAGTGACCCATGCTGTTAAGAATTATTTCTCGTAACTTTCATTTCATTATGAAAGGAATCTGTTGCTCATTTATTTGCCATATTTCAGGTTTTGAGTCAACTTTGTACCCTGATGGTACATACCGATACAGATGCACTTTGGCAAGTCTAAATGGGCAAAGGAATCAAAATTCCCTATCACTTGGAATGCCGCACACACATAAGACAATCACCATCAAACTGCAAAATTTTCACCAGAGATGGCACAACTCAATGCCAGACTCTCAAAACCAGGTTCACTACCCCTCAATGGAAACCAGGATCCCATGGAGGCACAGATGATCAAGTCGTAATGATGATTTATTTATCCACACTGCCAGCATAATTGCCTAGGATGAAGTCATCCCATTTAAAACTTGGATGCACTCAACCAATTTAAACTTGGCTGAAATAAACTGATGTATATAAACCCAAGGGACCCCCCTTGGCTTTATATTTCATTGGTTGAGTTCAACCTACTTTAAATTGGTTGTTTGCATCCTAGTTTAACTGGGATGAATTCAACCTGGTCAATTATGCTGGCAGTGCCAACAGGGTACTCTTGATGGCAAGATCTTGATACAGCTGTGACTATTGACTTGAATGACCCTGAAGGTTTTGGTTTTGGATTAGATACTGAAATTGAGGTCAATGATGGCACAGCAGGCATGGAGGAGTGGATTTCATCTGCACTGGCCGCCGGGAGGAGGTATGAGGAAAAACATTACTGCCCAATTATGAAAATACCTCCACAGAGAATTTAAGTGGAGGGTAAACAATGCACAGTGGTTTCCCTTCAGAAGCAAAGAGGTTAGTGATTATATTTGGAATCATTGACACATTGGATTTAATAGCTGATTTGAATAAAACTGCATGCATTACCTAATTGCATCTCTCATGCTAGGGAACCTGCACAATCTTTTGTCCAGAAAAATGTACCACCAGCTGCGTGTGATCCTGTCCCTCTGTCACATCAATCTGCCTCATTGGGAAGTATAAAGAGAAATCAGGAAAAGATTAGGATATGTTGGATTAAAAATATTTCAGAATGTATCAGTAATTAATCTACTTGCTACTTCTGAGTTTGAAGACATAATTGCACATGTATGTCTCTGAAAACTCAATCAATAATGAAATAAATCAAACTACTTACCATGCACTATAATCTTGGCAGGAATAGCAAAATCCAATAGTTCCACCCACACATGAATTTCTACCCACATGATCCAAAAGGCAAGGACATTAGAGCGCTTTATCAGAGTGCCAAATGGCGAGAAAATCTGGAACCTGAACACCGTGTGCAAATGGCTCCAATGGATGGGAAACACTCCTACATTTTTGAACCTATCACACTCAAGAGAGCGCCGGATAATTACATTGTAGTCCCGATATTCTTATATCAGCTTGAAAATGAAATATATTCAAAGTGTATTGTTGCCAAATTCACTAGACCTGACCCGGGATGGAAAAATGATTTTATATAAGAGGAAATATCCAGTACACTGACCCGACCTACTTGATATTCCTCTAAGAAATTTCAACAAGATACA
>RDRW01000337.1:0-203344 GCA_007896445.1 Puccinia hordei | reverse complement strand
GGGATGTCCTTCAAGATTTCCCTGCAATCATTGAGATTGAAAGACAAGTCAGAGGAGGTCTTAAACATCTCTTCGCCTCTGTAAGCTTAATCAAAATACAACAGGATGAGTTGTACATCAATGGAAAGCTGTTGATGAGGTTACAAAAATGTTGCAATAAATTTGTGAGTCTTTCTGCTTTTCAATTTCTGTTCAACATTTGAAAAATAGCCAAAAATTTTTTACAGTTTGAGGATGAGTCCCCAACAAAATTCAGCATCCCAACTGGGTGTAGAGGTAGAGGTTTAAAGCCCCTTTAATCCTCTTCTTTTCATTGTACTTAGTGAAGATCTGGGAGAGGTGTTGTAAAATGATGATATTTTTATGAAAAACAGACTAAAGAGAAAAAGACATCATGAGATATAATAAAGATAAAAAAGAATCAAAGAGGCATACCACTAATGTAAATGGAAATTATTTTATAAAGATGAGAATTTTTGGAGGAGACTGTGATAAGAAGTGAGCAAGGTATTTTAAGAAGAAAAAAAGAAATCTAACAGACATGAGAAGAAAATAGAATTTCAGTGTACATCAAACAAAGAGAATTAGAAAGAGGTGTGAAAATGAAAAAACAAACATAGAGCAGTGAGCAGAGTGTTTCACGTTGCTTAATTGATAGGTAGGCAGAGTATGGAAGGATTTGAGTAATGAGCATGTTCTGATCGCGCAGTAGTAGTTGATAAGATTTTATTGGAGGTTGAGGTAGTGCATTGCGTCTTGAAGATGATGGGGAAAGGAAAAGGAAGCTAACATCTCTTATTGTTGCGTTTTTAACCATTGATTTATTTCACAACCAAGTGATACTTACTTGTCTGCTGTGGACTGATTCAGATTTCACCAAGATTTCACCAGAGGTTTGCATGGATTTATCCTGGAAAGTCATTGCCTCTGCCCTTCCCGACAATTTCATTGCAGTCAAGGTTTAACCAAGAAAAACACAGCTTCTGGTCAGATTTTACTGACCAGGATGGAAAGATATTTTTGGTTTTGTTTTCATTTTCTTTTGGGGGTGACTTCAAATGTTTTTTTAGGGAGATCTTTGGTCAGACTGGGTTGCGGTTGAATCTTTGGTGTTTTTTTTGCAGTTGATTCCTTGTTTTTTGTTTTCTTCATACTATCCTCTCTTTTGGTGTTTGGAATTGAAAGAAGGGTATTTTAGTCCTCCATTTGTTTTGGGGCTTTTTTGGGTGTCATCTGGAGTTGTTTTGTTGAGGAATGGTGGGTTGCAGCTGGGAGATGACCTGGAGAAGTCAGCAGGTGATTACCTGTTTTGTGTCCCTGTGATGTTCCCAGGGTTCATTTCACGAGCACCGAGACCATGAAGGGTAAAATGGGAAACCAGTCCACCAAATTTTTCTGCCAAGAGCCAATTTGTGGAGATGCTTTCAGCCTTGAAAGTTTCAACATGCCTTTTGTGTGAAATTCAATTCTAAAGAAAATTCAGTAAATTATTTGAAATTTGGCATTCCAAATAAAAGGAATACCTTTTCCAGTGACTTTCTAGTACCCTCAAAGCTAATCAATAACCATTCTTGGTTAGCCTCACCAAGAACTCAATGTTCCAGCTTGGTGCTGAATCTTTCCAATAGCCTTTCAATGAACCTTATTGACTTGAGGATACCTCAACTTCATATTCAACACAATACATGAATGATTCATTTACTCATCTATCTTTCATGACATAAGTTTTCATTATGTATATCTAACACAATTTGAATTCTAACCTCTGGTCTTCAACCGCAGAAAATATTGGACTCTAAATACTGTTGTAATTCTTCCTCCCTCTTTTCTTTGCCTCAGTTAATTAATATAACTTTGTTTTACACTTCTTACCTGGCATCCAATCAACCATTACCTTTCCTGGGTAACTTTCTTCATTTGAAGGTAATGAAAATTAATGCTTAAAAATCGCAACACCTGACCAGCTTACTCCCTCTTCCCCCCCCCCCCCCCCCCCCCCCAAAAAAAAAAAGTCTGTCCCTTACAAAAAAAAACAATTATGAAAGATTCTCAAAACACAAATTCTATTCATCTCCCTTTCCATTCAGTATAGCCCCTCATTAGACTATGTACTATGTAACCAGATGCATGTTAAGGCAAGTTAAAAAGAAAAGAAAAAAACAATCTGAGGAGGATTAAAATGGAGTAAATATGCCAGGAAGGTTGAGTTTAGAGGTGTATAAAGCCACCAAGGAGTATGAGTGGAATATACCAAGGGAGGTTGAGATATGTTTAACTGAAGTGCTGCCTGCATAATTGCCTAGGTTGAAGTCATCCCAGTTGAGCTGGGATGTACTCAACCAATTTTAAATTGGTTGATCTCAATTGGTGAGATGTAAACCCAAGGGACACCCGTGTTTTATTTCATTGGTTTTGCTTCTTGCAGGATGACAGGTTTCTGGTCATATAGAATCCCAGGTGGGTTTTATGACAAAACTTTGTGGGGTCTGAAAAGCAATCCTTGTCAGGAAAAAATTATCTATCAACAAGTAGCTACATGAACTGGGCTATTGTGTGAGTTCCAATTAGGATTCTTTTGCACGTATGGACTTGATGGCACTTCAACTACAGAACCGAACTGTAATTTAGATGAATATGTATTCTATGTGGCACATCAGAGGGATGACTCATAATCACGGGTTTTCAATGTGCATATCTCCACTACTAAAAATCATGATTATCTGAAGTTCATATCCAAGACTAATTGTTGATCATTTTTCTTATTTGAGATGGTCAAATGGATCTCTTTAGGCTGCACGATTTTTCAATTGAGGTTGACTACAGCTCTGCATGAGGAGGAGCTTTCCTATTGGTGATATCAAGGAGCTTCACAGTAACAATGACCAAAGACCAATCAGGACGATGAAAACTAATGGAGGCATAACCGAGTGAAAACAAAGCAAGCTACTTACCTCAACGTCAAAAATCAGAGTGGCACCTCCGGGGATCACTCCCCCAGCTAAAGAGGATAAGCAGGTCGGTCAACGTTGTATTAGTGACTTGGCAGACAAACAAAAGATCTGGAGTTCATTAAGTGACTGACCCCCCGAGTCTCCGTAAGCCAGATGGGAGGGAATCACCAGTTTGCGTTTTTCGCCAATGCACATACTGTAGGTATCACATAGGGATGGTTGATCAAGGTCAGTAGATATAATTTAAACGGTCCAATGGTAAAACGAACTCAAGTAGGCCCTGGTCCCATCCCTTAAACGTGAGTAAGTGTTAGATTAGCATATCTTATTTTCGTTATTCGCTCTCAGGGTAGCCATCTAGACGTGGGGCTTACTGCGATGACCTGCTTCGTGCCAAGGGTGAATTCAAACGGTCTGAATGAAACACGGTAACCCCAAACGAAAAAAATGAATCAATAAACAGACAAATCATGTTCAGTATCATCCGAGTCAAGATGCGTGTGAATTGAGGTATTTCATATATATGAGAATGACTGACTGATCTCGATCACGCGAAGAGTCGAATTTTACGCCACTCTCTAATGTTCCCGTATAGTGCATTCTGTTTTGCAATCAATGAGGACCCATGGCTTGTTAGCCATTCAACAGTCGTTTTTAGAGAACAAAAAACAAAACAACGCAGAAAAGAGATGAACAGGCTTAGAGAGCGCACTATTCATCATAAGGTTGTACCAACTCACGATAGGTGGTCCCCCTTTTGCGTTTTGATGTGACATTTTTCCGGTTTATGTTTGACGCCGATTTGGAGCTGTTTCTTTTGTTCGCTTGCAAGAGTAAAACATTGGAGCAGGGCCAAGAGGAGGAGAACTGTGGTCAAGGAGTTCATCTTGTAGGGTGAGCTATAGACTTTTTTATGTTGAGTATTACCAGAACCCTGGTGACGTGTTGGTCAAGTTGGTAACACCCCGCGGGCCGCAAATTTCCCCGCAGTCGGGCCGGGCACACCAAAGGGCGAAACAAAACAAGAAAACGCCTCGACAGCCGCGAGCTTGGTGGATCTGCACTTTGGCTTGCTCAAGATGGAGAGTGCTATCATCAGTTAATCGCCTGTTTCAATATATTTGGAGGGCATACACAACACGCATGGCAGTGACTGTCTTACTGATTTACCATACTCTTAATGTATCATTGTCTAGCTGGCACGGAGCGGATGTGAGCTCAGAGATTTGAGACAGATGAGGACGTTCACCAAAGGAAGTCCAATCATCCATATTCGAGCCCTCCAACTTATTATGTCTGTAGATTTTATGGAGCTAAGTTCTCTTATTTGTTTTTTTTTCAGACAGGGATTTAGCATACGGCAGTGAAACTGGCCAAGGGGGCGCTCAAGTCGTTGTAGCTCGTAAACTGTTAATGAGAGGGCACAGGTTCTTTGAACATGCGAGCCCATAACCTTTGTAGGTCGAATGGATTCGGATCGAACTTGGACTTCAAATCAGACCAAAAGAAGATCTGCATGGCTTGGTGACCAGCTATCCTCCTGAGCAGCTCGACCATTGATCTGAGCTTTCTGTTGACCAAGAAGAAGGACTGTCATGGGGCGAACCACCTTTTGACAAGGCCAAGAAAGCCCTTGGACTCACAACTTTGGAACAAATCGAAGAAAACGGATGCAGTTCTCTTCTATCTCTGCTTCGACCCTTCTTCCATTCAGCAATTGTAGATGAGTAAAACTCACCACATACTATCCTTGGTTATAAACTTTGTCTCCTGATGTGGATAGTTTTTTTTGCTCCGAGACGTGATGTGAGCTCTCACTTGTGATTGTTTCCCACGATTACGATGCATTCATCATGCTTGATCAAAAGTGTTGAAATTCGCCGAGCCTGTTGATATGACAAAGAGGTCTTGCCATTCTACTTTCTTTGGTGGGACTTGGGTGGAAGGCCAGCGAAGAGCCACCTGCTCGAATATATTACATACTACCCAGATATACGAGTAGAATCAAGAATTCGAACAGAGTCGAGTCACAGTACAATTTGTCCAGCCGGGATCGGCTTGAGCAAAGTCGAAGAATCGGTTACAGAGTGAAATTGTTTTGAAGCAGACCACAGCTGATCCTTTTTTACTTTGATGGCCTGGGTTTTCAGCTGAATTGAGTGAGTTTTTTGTAGAGATGACGACCGATTCTATGTCTGAGGGCTTGATCAGATCACAGGAACAGATTCGAGTGGATAGATCTTCGACTGTGCTTAATTCAGGGAGCTTCTTCCTAGTCCATTTGAATCGCAATGTACAGTCTAGAGTATCGCACCTTTCGACGGTGGGGGGTGAACGGGTTGATTGGGCTGAAGGTGGTCTGACAGGTTGTTCAATGGATGAGGTTTGACCCACAGAAGCGAGTTCAGACATTTTTGCCTGACGTAGTTTAGCACCAGCGGCTTTAATCTCTTCGAGTCTTCTAATCTTAGCGGCTTTCTGAACAGACTCATCCTGTTGTTTCTGGTAAGCTTCTTCACGAGCCTCAAGGTCACGTGCAAGCGCCTTCCGCTTGTTATCTAAGCCGGCGAAACGGGCTGTCCTGGCCGCTTGGGCGGCACGCTTGGCGTCGAATTCGGCTCGTTTGATCGGGTCTAGGAGAATCTCGAATGCAGTCTTCAATGCCTGAAATTTTTCCGAAGCTAATGGGTCATCCGGGTTCTGATCAAGCATCATCCGGATTATCAGCTTTCACAAATAAATAATGAAAAATAGAGAAAAGGCTGGGCTGATTATACATATTTACTTACTCGGTCTGGATGTACCTTCAGGGAAGCCTTTCGATAGGCAGAGGTAATTTGATTGGAGTCAGCGGAGGCTGAGACGCCGACGATAGAGTAGTAATCCATGTTGGTGGTTGGTTAGATACAGGTGAGCCTTTGATCTAAATAAGCCAGGGCCCGGGTTCAAAGTCCATGTCCGAACCTGCCCTGGCTTTCAAGCGGGTCGGGCCGGGCCGGGTCAGAATTGAAAATTTACTGCCCAAACCCACACCCGTCAAAGTCAAGATGGGCTTGGGCCGGGGTTGGGTAATTAGTCCAGGGAAGCCCAGCAATGAAACTGCCAGCATTTGCTGATATTGACCTTCAGAGTTTTATGCTTGAGGATAGGAGGCAGTCTTAAGAGGATCTGAAAAAGGACCAAGGAGCAGGAGAGAGTTGTGAGATTTGAATTTATGGGGCTCAGACTTGATGATGAATTATGACTGGAACACAAAATCATTTAAATAGACCAATACATACTGTTCAAAATGTGGTTGAGCTGGAAAATAACATACACATGCATAATAAGAATATGGCAGAAATTTTAACTAGTAATGTAATAATTTAGCATTGTAATTTAACAATGGATGGAAATGAACATTACAACTCTGTAATGGATAAGGATGAAACTATTGTTGATTGAATAAATGAGAAAACAACACACAATGGTATGGAAAATATGAATTTAAAAAAGGATAGGGGGGTTGTAGATTGGGAAAGAGGTCACAGAAATGAAAGGATCTGACCATAGAATATAAGTTGGTATTCTGAAAGTGTTCTCAAGTCAAATCCCAATTGAAACATTGGATGAAGATAGTAAATCATATGGCAGTCTCACCCTGAGATGAAAAGGGGAACAGAATTATTGAACATTGAATGAAAATTTTAGTCCAACTCAACTTCAGCATAGTGCATGCCTGTCTCTTGAATGTAAACTGCCACTGGCTTCTTGAGTTTTTCTTGTAGTATAGATTTTGTTTTGGTGCATGTCCTCACTGCCAGCATAATTGCCTAGGATGAAGTCATCCCAGTTAAACTGGGATGCACTCAACCAATTTAAACTTGGTTGAAATTAACTGATGAAATATAAATCCAAGGGACCCCCCTTGGCTTTATATTTCATTGGTTGAAGTCAACCTACTTTAAATTGGTTGTTTGCATCCTAGTTTAACTGGGATGAACTCAACCTAGGCAATTATGCTGGCAGTGCCTACATAAAATATATATTTATATACAAAGCAATAAATTGTGAAAAAAATATGCATGTAAGTAGAAATCTAGCCCAGTGTTTAATTGTGACCTGAGCACTATTTTTACCATATTTTATCACAAATTTCTCACACATTTGTAAACTATCAGCAAATTAAAAATGTGCAAAGTTTTAATGCAAAATGTGATGAAATCAGTTTCCAAAATACCACAAAAACTTGGCTGGTAGTGAGAGCAAAGAAAGACAGACCTTCAGGATCCACTCTTATATATATATATATATTTTCCTTTTACAAGCCTTCATTAGATGGGTTCTAATACTACATGCAGACAAGAGCATTTTCAGTTTTAGGCTTCAATTGGGCTGGATATTGGCTCAGTATTCAATTGCCTGTTGGAAAGGCATACTCAGAGCTGTTAAAAATGTTCAAAGTCAACATAATTATGAATTGAGCAGGTTTTTTAAGGGTTAGAAATTGGAGCAATTTGACACTCCACCATTTTACTATGTCAAATGAGGGGATATATTTAAACTGTAGGCTCTTGAAGATACATATAATTCTACTGTGAAAGAAAAAGAAAATCAGACTTGATTCTTTTCTTCAAGGCCAGCAGTTTCTTGAATTTGAGAATGTTTAAGTAATAACAATTTTCTGTCATTCTTATCTGATTTGAATTGAATTGTCTAGAAACATTTGTATTGCTGGGTTTTTCTTGCAATAAAGCTTTCCAAACCAGTAAATGAAAATTGATGTGATAAAATTTCTAGTACCAGCCCTCAAGGTCAAACTAAAAAGGGAATTCTCAAAAGATTACATTTGCAATATGGGCCAAGAAGAAGATTGATTGCAACAGATTATTTTATCTTACTTCAAAACTTGAAATATTTTTGCTGCAATGGCTGGATGAGCTTTGTAATGCAACTTCTTACCATTTTGAGCTGTCCTCAAGATAAAATTTACTTCTTTTTTTGCATCTGGAAAGTTAGTGTGAAGCTAGAAACTGATTAATTCCCATAAACATAATTTCTCACTGCAAAAAAAAACTGGATCAACTTCCAGCAGTTGATATGCAGCATGCTCCAACCAAGCTACTGGAGTATATCCACCCATTTACATATTCATCTGTCTGGGCACGGTCACTGTGCAGCATGCACAGTAACTGTGCATTGAAGCTTGGTTGATTCACCCTTTGAGAAATGTTGGAGTAACACCACCAGATTCCTTAGAGTCTCCACATGTCAACTTGAGGCAGTTGAGACATTTTTTGTTTTTAGTGGCTACAAATTTTCTGGGAGGAAAAAACCCCGCTAAACTAACAGTTAGTGGTCAAATAGTGTAGCATTGCGGCCCACCATTTCTGGAATGGCCACAGATCCATTCAGAACATTGATTAATCAAAATAGATGGCCCAATCCGCTGCTATCTCTAGATACTTTAAATATGTATTTGGCTAATGTTGCATAGCCATATACATAATTTTGCTTGGCACAATTTAAGAAATTTTCCATTTGCCCATTTTTGCTTGGAAACACAATATTTATATAGAATATTGAATATTGAATATGAAAATATACTGAAAGAACATAGTTAATAGATTAGATGGATTTTGATAAATTCACACCCCTTGCTGAACACTCACACAAGGGGCACATCCTTTTTATGTGTATATGTCTGGTTATCCCCATAAAAAGGATGTGCTCCCCAAATTCCCTTTTTGTATACACATAAACAGGGTTTGCAGCCCTCACACCCTTTTTGAAAGGGCATGAAAACCGCACACACTTCCTATGTGTGTAGCTATGGGGTATGATACCTATAAATATAGGCAGGTTATGTGGGTTGTATGCCCTTCTGTGGGAATAATGAGAATTCCTTATGACAGTTCGTGATATGTCACCTGTCACAGCTGTTGTAGTTTCACTTCTTATACATCCTCGTGTACTTTTCTCTTTCTCTTTTCTTTTCTCTTTTTCTTCATCCTGTTCTCTTCTCATCTATCCTAGGTCTGCCTGCCCTTCCCTGCCCCACCAAGCCAAGCCCCTCACTGACAGTAGCAACCGTGACTGTCATCCAAGGTCTGCCTGCCCTTCCCTGCCCCACCAAGCCAAGCCCCTCACTGACAGTAGCAACCGTGACTGTCATCCAAGACCTTATCTTTCCTACACCTTCCTATATGTATAGAAATGGTTATATCCAATAGCTAGAAATACAGGGGTGTATGTAAGCTAACCTGGATTCAGGTGTGCTTACACAACCTCCAGAATTTCTCCCTTAAGTTGAAGGTATTATCTCCTATTTAAGAAGCATGTAGCCTTGTCAACCAGGGAGGTTCCCTCAAGTAAAAGAGCACTACCAGAATAATTGCCTAGGTTGAGTTCATCCCAGTTAAACTAGGATGAAAACAACCAATTTAAAATAGGTTGACCTCAAACAATGAAATATAAAACCAAGGGGGGTCCCTTGGATTTATATTTCATCAGTTGATTTCAACCAAGTTTAAATTGGTTGAGTGCATCCCAGTTTAACTAGGATGACTTCATCCTAGGAAATTATGCTGGCAGTGGAGGCTACATAGCCTCTTCAAGTGGAGGGTTCCCCTCCAGTTAAAGAGTCTACACATCTGCTTAGCATAAAGATGTTACTTTGCACCTGGGTACGCACCACAGGTGCAGGTAACTGCTCAAAAAAAACCACCTATACTTAACAACCGCACCCATACCTGCAGCCGCAGCGGGTACCTGGATACCTGTGGCAGGTACCTGCAGGTGTTTGCCTCAAAAATAACATTCAAATTCTTTATTTCACTAATCAGGTGTATATGTAATTAATATTAACTAACTACATTCATCCTTCATCTCCTCACAGATCTCCCCTTTCCCTTTTGCTTGTCCTGGTTTTTCTTATTCATCTTCCACTTATGTAACATACCCCTTCCTTTGCTTAAAATGAAACGGCCATGCCTTGGGTCACCAATGTTGCACTAAGCCTGTGCCTTTGGAGGGAAAAATAGTCTCTTCCAAAAGTAAATGAGTGCTCAAAATCAACACTTGTTGCTGTGGTGGGTATAAAGTATCAGTACAGTAATATCAAAGAACAAAAAGAGGTAAAAAAAGCTAACCTGGGCAGCTAAACATATCAAGGGCCATCTGGAGCAGGCCCCCATGAGTATTTCCTGAACACCATTTTTGCATCCATCAGTTAAGGGGGTCCACTGGCTGACCATTGTCACTCAAAATCAAAACTCCAGAAAGCCATATGGCAAGTGGGTCTGTTGGGGCACTGCCTCCACGTGATTCAGAGGCTTCAGCCAATCCTGCAATAATTCCTGTCTGAGTCAGTTGTGGTATGGAATCAGTTTTGGTTGTTGCAAAGAAATAGATTTAAAAAAAACTACATACCTTTGGCCAAGCTACAATTGGCTGGGAATTGTTTGCCTGTGGAGAAGGCTTGTAGTGGGCTTCCCACATCTCATGGGTCAGTCTAATTGCTTAGTCAATTCATTCGGAATTCCATTTTGCAAGCTTGAAATATTTGTCTTTGGAAGAATGATGAAGGACTGGTGATTTCCAGTCAGTACTCATCATCAAGTATTCAACAAAATGAAAATAAAAACCTTACCCATAGAAACTTGGTATAATGGGGAGAAGTCCATCAAAGTTTAACACTTATTTGTGAGCTGATGTCCAGCTCAAAAAATGTTCCTCAAGGCCGGCGGGTAATCATCCTTGTTGTCAGAGATGGCGGTGGAGAGATGAGTGGTGATCTGGTCAATGAAGACAACAATATCAGATATTCGCCCCCCCCCCCCCCCCCGCGAGTCAATATTTGAAGTGTGATGTTGTGGAATGGTTGAAGGGCCTCAATCAAGTCTTGCGCCAAGTCAATATTGTTCCTGTTGATGTGGTTATTGCAAGAAGGGCCGTGATGTTTATCTTTCTGTAACTCAAGGCTTCAAATCAAAAACAATAAATCACATCAGCTCAGTGGGTTTAATTTGTGAGAAGTAAGATGAACTGAAATTGCACTTGAGCATTGCACAATACTTTGCAATTGGGAAAGAGTCAAATTTCACCGCGTGCAGACATCACATCAAATTGTATGTGGCCTTGAGCGCTCAAGATTTTGACAGAGCTCAAAAAATAGAGCCTTTGAATTTGGTGATTTGTTCAGTTTCCTAGAAATTGCTCAAAACTGAAACAAGGTATTGTAAATATCAGAAATCTACTTTCATCTATCCACAAGAGGGATAGCACTGATGTCTTACCTTGGCAAGACTCTCCTTGCACAAGCTGGAAGTGTATCAATCATTTTCATCCTCATTGCTGAGCTCATTGACATCTTTGTCTTTGAGTTCAATCTCTTTGTCATCAATGAAATTGCCTACAAGTCTTGTGTCTTCAGTCAACAGATTATTGTCTTCATTTTTTTACTCATCTCCAGAATTGTCAGCCATCCAATCATTAAATCTATTTAAACATAACATAAATTAGCAATCAAAAGGATGAAAATTAAAATGAAAGACTTTGTTACAATTCAATCTGTTCATCTGGCTCTTCAACCTCTTCCTGTTCCAAATCCTCATCTCCAGAAATTGAAGTTGTGACCTTTTTCTTTTTGTAGCTTCCAAACGGCCACAACATTATGTGAACAATTAAATTAAGGATGTGGGCAAAACAATGAACCCAATGGGTTTCTCCTTTGAAGAAAGACCATTGGAAAGACTTGATATCTTCAATCATTACCTGGTTGTTTGTAGCGTTGTTGGTCACTATACCAAAAATCTGCAAGGAGTTTTACAAATCAGTTATAATTCAAAAAAGATATTAAAAAGTAAAGGATAAAAGTAATCTTACTTTATCCTTCAAGCCAAACTTCTCAACCACTTTCTAGAACTTTTCTGCAAGATAAAAACCCATGTTATTTTGCTTTAACTTCACAAAATCTAGAGGCATGGCTTCCAAGTGCAAGCTGCCACTATTTTCTTCAACCAATTGGTAAACAACCAGTCCTATGATATTGGGCTGATTTGGTGACTGCCAAGCATCAAGACCAAGGTACATAGCACCCTTGTGATTCCAAAGCAAGATAAAAAAATATTAACATCAACCCAAATAAATACAAGGAGAAGATTAATAATGCTTACTTTAAATGATTCAATGAGTGACTCCTGAACAGCCGTATATAATTGTGCAATATCATTTGAGACTGTTCTTCTAGGTGGTAGATTCATTTCCACAATGGGATGCAAGAGGAGTCAATGTGATCCTTCTCCTAGAGCATAAAATGGCCGTGCTGCTTGTGCACACCAAATTGCACAAAGCTGGGGTACCTCTTGTGGATCAATATTGCCTGTGCCTGATACTCCAAGGTTCACCAATTTGTGGTTTTGTTTCAGATCTTGTTCTTTCTTGAGGCAACTGGCAACATGCTTAGATAGATTTGTTGGGGAAGTATTGTAAATTGGATTATGTATCTTGCTTCCGCATCTAAAACAGATTGGAAATAGATGGATTAGTAAAAGATTGTAATTTTCAGTGCGGCTACAAAGAATGATACTCAAATTTTACATGGATACACAATCATCCAATGGCTGTTTTTATCCAATTGATCCAAGAGTTGAGGGGGTTGGTAAGACACATAGCAGGCACTCTGCTGATTATTATGCACTTTCAGAGCTCTTTCTAGAAATTGCAAGGCAAACATAAGTATTTTGATGCACTGTTTAAAGAAATGTGAGATCCAGGGGACTTACTCAGCTCTTGCTCATCAGAGAGCTCCTGAACCTTTGACCGGTTTTGTGTGCTTCCAGGAGTTTCACAGCCTTCATTGGCTGGTTGTTTGTTTTTTGACTCATTGGCTATAGTGATTGTTGTTGTCTTTTTGTTTCTGGATTGTTTTTTGGGTGGTGCTGCCACTGGGGAAGTAGATATGGAACTTGGTGAAGTCTCCTTCTGGCAACGCTTTCAATTGTTACCCATGTCAAGGCATGATCAATGGAATTGGGAGGTGAATGACAGCAGTACTTACTAGGTCTTGGGGGGCGTTGATAAACGCACGCCAAGCGCGCACACCAACGCCAACCCGCACGCCATTTTTTTTTGGCGTGTGAGACCCGCACACCAAAAATGGTGTGTGGTTCCCACACGCCATTTTTTTTTGGCGTGTGGTTCCCACGCGCCATTTTTTTTTGGCGTGTGGGCCCCGCACACCAAATAAAATTGGTGTGTGGGCCCCGCGCGCCAATTGTTTGGCGTGCGCTCCCACACGCCAAACAATTGGTGTGCGGGTCCCACACGCCAATTGTTTGGGGTGCGGGTCCCCCTCGCTCACATAATTGAATGGGAGGGCCCATTCAATTATGTGAGCAATGTTTGGGGTGCGGGTCCCCCCTTGCTCACATAATCGAATGGGAGGGCCCATTCGATTACGTGAGCGAGCCCCCTCCCGGCTGACGAGGTTATACAACCTTGTCAGCCGGGAGGACTTCCTCCCGGCACGAGGCTGTATAAACTCGTCAGCCGGGAGGACTTCCTCCTGGCCGAAGAGGTTATACAACCTCGTCGGCCAGGAGGAAGTCCTCTCGGCCGGCGAGGCTATACAACCTCGTTGGCCAGGAGGAAGTCCTCCTGGCTGACAAGGTTATACAACCTCGTTGGCCAGGAGGAAGTCCTCCTGGCTGACAAGGTTATACAACCTCGTCAGCCAGGAGGAAGTCCTCCTGGCTGACGAGGTTGTATAGCCTCTTCCGCCGGGAGGACTTCCTCCTGGCCGACGAGGTTATACAACCTTGTCGGCCAGGAGGAAGTCCTCCCGGGCGGCGAGGCTAGTCCTCCTGGCCGAGGAGGTTGTATAGCCTCGTCAGCCAGGAGGAAGTCCTCCCGGCCGACGAGGCTATACAACCTTGTTGGCCAGGAGGACTTCCTCCTGGCTGACGAGGTTGTATAACCTCGTCAGCCGGGAGGAAGTCCTCCTGGCTGACGAGGTTATACAGCCTTGTGCCGGGAGGAAGTCCTCCCGGCTGACGAGGTTGTATAACCTCGTCAGCCGGGAGGGGGCTCGCTCACGTAATTGAATGGGCCCTCCCATTTGATTATGTGAGCGAGGGGGGACCCGCACGCCAAACAATTGGCGTGCGGGGCCCACACGCCAATTTCATTTGGCGTGCGGGGCCCACACCCCCAAAAAAATGGCGTGTGGGAACCACACGCCATTTTTGGCGTGTTGGCCCCGCACGCCAAAAAAAATTGGCGTGCGGGTTGGCGTTGGCGTGCGTTTATCAACGCCCGGTCTTGGGTCAAGGATATGTAATATCCCCAAACCCTGGGTGACTCCCAGGTAATATATGTATGTATATAAGTATATACATCGATATACAATTTATTTTTAAAATAAATTACATTGATTATTACAGCACCATGAAAAATCAATGATCACTTGTCTAGAAGTGACATAGCAAATTATCAAGGGCCCTTTTTACTTTCTGATTTCACTTTTACACAAGTAATCATTGTTTTTTGTCCTGGTGCAGTGAAATTGACATTTTGTAAGTGCTCAGAATGTCCCCTTCCATTAAATTTAAGGAAATAGTTTTGATGACAAGAAAATATTCTCCAGAATATTAAACCCAAGCAACCAGTAAAGTCTCAATGAAAATTTTCCTACTTATTTAGAGAGAATGTTTAACTTCTTATCATCAAAAATACATACTGTTTCCACTGTGTATTCCTCTTAACAGCAAAATATACCTCATTTGTATCCTTTCAAGATGTATTTTATTATAAACAGCTAAAGTAAGAACCCAGCCTCTGAAAATCAACCAACAAGAATAAGCTTTTACCAGGTATACGTTTATTTGTATTCCTGGCTATTTAAAATGTTGAGATTTCATTTCTTGAGGGGAAGGCTAAAATTTGAGGAGTGGGTATTGACCAAGGGGCTGAATTTGTATTGGGGGCACTGATGGTTCTAGTTATGCTATGCTCTGACTTGATCATTGATTGCAAATATTAGGAGGAGAAGACTAATGTGTGTCAACTAGGGAGCTGTCATGACTCAGCATTTCCAATCAAACTGAACTATTCTCCTTAACCAAAAGGCTATGAAACTGGCTGAATGACCAGTTCATATTGGAAATTTGTAGTGTCATATACCACCGTATGACAGTACCCCCGGGGTTAAGGGCACTTCGTCTCGAATGTGCTATGGCTGGTGGCACCAACCCATGTCAACTCTCATGGAGCCCTATTCAGACACACTCTTGACGCTACAAGGAACCACCAAGACTGCGGGGAAACTTCCCTCAAAGATAGAGATGCTTCAAACCTCGACTTTCGAAGCAGCTTTGAAGTTATCTTTAAACTTCGAAGAAGTGAAGCTCGAAGATAACTACAATCTTGCTACCAACAGGTGGAAACCCTCGACAATGGTCACAGGCTAGAGATGTCCTGATTGCGCATTGAACCCGTGGCAGGGTTAGCCAGTTTACTGTCATGACTCAGCATTTCCAATCAAACTGAACTACGCTCCTTAACCAAAAGGCTATGAAACTGGCTGAATGACCAGTTCATATTGGAAATTTGTAGTGTCATATACCACTGTATGACAGGAGCCCCCTCAACAAGATCCAAAGGGGGCCTCTACACAAATGAAAAGAAAGCAGACTATGTGAAACTGTGAAGTTAACAGGGTACAGGACAGGGGACAGGACAGGGGACAGGGCAGGGAACAGGGAACAGGACAGGAGACAGGACAGAAAACAGGTGAAAGGTGACAGTGTCATGAGCCGTATTGCGGGCCAGCCCACACCACAGCCCACACCATATGTACATATTCTATCACATTCATGTCACAGACAGGCCACTATATAGTCTGCCAGGACCAGGATCCACATCCCTTCCTCATCCTGAAATATACATTATAGGATCCCAAATCCCCAGAAACCCTAGTGCCTTCCTCTCCCCAGATCAGACCATAACATATTGCAGGATCTAACACTACAGAGACAAAGGCAAGAAACCAAATCCCAGAAATCTGAAAAAAACCAAAAAACAGAAACCAAACAGAACAGACAACCCAAACAAATCCAACCTCATCCGCACTCAAAAAATGGATGAAGTGGAGCAACTCCAACAACAGCTTGAAGAGATGAATCAAGCAAGAGAAAACAAAAGGTCCCGCCAAAAAGTGGCCAAAGCACAACGGGACCAACCATCCAGACCAACTATCCCCACCCCAACCCGTGGGCCAAAGATTGCATGTTCCAAAAAGTTTGATGGTGAACGCGGGACAAAAGCTGAAATGTTTGCTTGCCAAGTGGCAATTTACACATCCGTCAACAGTGCCATGTTCCCAAACAACAGGAAAAAGCTTTTGTTTGCCGCATCCTACCTTACCGGACCCGCCTCCGTGTGGTCCGCTCTGTACATCAACCTGGTCACGGAGGGGGCGGACTTCTTGTATGCCGGTTGGACAAAAGACTTTGGAGCAATGTATTTTAACTCAAAGTTGAGAGGAAAGGCGGAACAGGTTTTGCAAGCACTGTGGAAATAAAGGCAACCCTGATGACAGAAAAGGTATTTTCTGCCTTGGTTCCCCTTCTTCCTGGTTGGTTCCGGTGATTCTTTTATTTCCTCTGCGGAATAAACAGCTGTTAGCAGATGACTAACTGGATTCCCAGCAACACCTTATACTCAGCAAGGGGACCATTCCTATTGCGTTTGTCTTCCTGATGGTGCCCTTCACAGTTCCGCTTGTCCGCACGCGCTGAAAATTGCTAAGATAGTTTTTGAAGTCAAGAGATTTCTTATGTACGCTGAAGATGATAGCTATCTACTTCAATGATAAGATAATCCCGCAAACTCTAATACAACACTCTATTGCCTGTCTCCCTAGTTCCGCATCACACTGCAGCCTGCCCCCAACTACTATACCCCCTTGACCCCTGAAGTCGTCCATTGCCCCTGCGCCCGCCTCCGCTCCTTCTGCCCCCACTCCGCTTGCGGTCCGGGTGCCCCAAACCCTGTGGCTCCACCCAGTCCTACCTATGTTGCGCATACTGAAGCTGCCCTCGTCCACTTGACCAATTGCCTGTGCTAACTATAGAATGTTGCATGTTACACCCTTTTGCGTTCCCCGCGAAATGTCCGGTGACATTTGGTACATACCCCCCACTGCCAGAATAATTTCCTAGGTTGAGTTCATCCCAGTTAAACTAGGATGCAAAAAAACCAATTTAAAGTAGTTTGACCTCAACCAATGAAATATAAAACCAAGGGGGGTCCCTTGGATTTATATTTCATCAGTTGATTTCAACCAAGTTTAAATTGGTTGAGTGCATCCCAGTTTAACTGGGATGACTTCATCCTAGGCAATTATGCTGGCAGTACCCTTCCTCAGTCTGCCGCTGAGCCCACGCTGCGGGCTTAGCTTCAGTGCTGCACCCCCTGTATAAAGGTTTTCCCACAGCGCTAAAACAGACAAGGACAGTGGCCAATTACACCCACACATTCCTCACCCACACCACCACCACCGGATGGGAGGTCCCAACCCTCATCAGCCAATACCAACAGGGCTTAAAACAGGACATTTGGACGGCACTGGTACTGGCCTGCACCACCTTCACCGCCATCAACAAGGCCATAAGCCTGGCCCTGGAGCTTGAATCGGAAATGCACAGAGCGGAGACACCCACCGGATTGGCAAAGAATCATTTGGGCCCCGACGCCATGGACACATCCACAATCACCGGACAACTTTCCAACAACGAAGAAATCCCGCATGATGCAGGAGGGACTTTTCTTCCGTTGTGGGATGCGTGGTGTGGAACTCCTAAAGGATCAGGAAAGAGCTTGAAGGGGAAATAGACAACAAATCTAGTAAGTAGAAGATGTTGAAGCTACAGGTGCTGATGAGGCTGCCCTTCTTGACTAATGCTGAGGGGAAAGGGTTTCACTAAGAAAAAGAAAGAAAAGAGGTGTGGCTATATTTCTACTAATCCTTAGACTGCTGCTACTAATGGGAACTTAGGTTGTTGTAATCAATCTGAGGCAGGGACCTTGAGAGGAGTGAGAAAAGCACTGAGAAAGAGTATAGGGTATGTGTTATGATTGTTATTTGTGTAAAGGTTGATGCAAAAGTAAATGTAAAAGGGTTAAAGGTAAATGTAAATGTAAACTGTACTTTGGTAAAAAGGGGAGTGCATGATTTATCCATAGAACTAAGGGGAGTTCTACTTATACAAAAGGGCACAAGATGGCTAATCCTGGCAGTAAAGAGAAAGGGGAAATGTGTTCAGAGGTATACAACCAAAAGAGAGTAGTGATAGTGTAAGAAAGATGAGCCAATGTAGCTAGTAACTATGTATATAAGGAATGTAATGTGACTAGTAACCAAAGAGGATGATAAAGGCAGAAGATGTAACTATGTAATATAAATGACTGTGCTGTACAACTTAATACCAAAGAAGATATAAACTAAAGAAAAGTATGTAATGTCTGTGTTTTATTTATGTACTGTATATTTATAAATCAATACCTTGTATAATATCCTATGGGGATGTAGTATTGGTAAAGTTATGTAGTTATAAGTGGTAATATTCTAAGAATGCCAATAACTTCTGAACCAAAGGGTAATCAGGGGTACTTTGAGTGAGTGACTAGGGGTAGTTTTGTATGTAGAATCTGAATATGTAATAATAATGAAGTATATGTAAGAGGAAATGTAAGTTGTTGATGATTGTATGTGAAAAGGTATGGATTACCACATCCTCCCCCAACTAAGCTGTCTGTCCCCAGGCAGGGAAAAAAAAGAGGAACCTGATTCAGAGTAATAATGATGATGGAAAAGAAGGGAATTTTTAGGGAGAAAAACTGAGAATGGGGGTATGTAGGGGAAGGAAAAGTCCATAGCCAAAGAAGGAAGTCTGTATCCAAGCCAAGGAGGTCCAGTCCAAATAAAAGAGGTGCTGCCACAAAAGGATGTCTGTATCCAAAATAAGAGTCCACTAGTTTTTCCCAGAGAGAAGTCCAGAGAGTAAGGGGGAAAGGGTGAAAAGTCCAAAGCCAAAGAGGGAAGTCCAGATCCATCCAAGGTGGCCAATTCCTAGGTCCACATACTGAAGAAGGAAGTCTTGATCCAAATCCAGAGGCCTAGAGTACATATATTACTGAATCCTGAGTATAGTTGTCCAAGATATCCAGAAAAGCCAATATTCAACATAATCCAAGAGCTCCTAAAGAATAAATCCACCCAAAAAAAAACATGCTAGAATGATCCAGGGTTCAATAAAGTCCAAGGTCCAGTGGCCTCCTAGAATTATATTACATTCCAACTCAGAATGAATCCAGGGTCCAATAAAGTCCAAAGTCCAAGGCTCCTAAAAATAAATTCCATTCTAAACAACATGCAGGAGAGATCCAGGGTTTAGTCCAAGTTTCTGCTGTCCAAAGGTCCAAGTCAAGGTCCAGGTAATCCTCATAGAGCCACCATCCAAGTGAGTCTGTTATTCCTTTATCCAAGTCCAGTGCTTTCTAATCCAGAGTTTGTATCCTATAACTGTAAGATGTAATATATGTAATAATATAAAATGATGTAAAGGGTAATTTAATAAGGATTGGAGGTAATATGGTAATAGAGTAAAAGGTAATGGTGATATGGTAATGGTTTAAATGTAATGGGGTAGTTTGTTGATGTGGGAAAAGAGGTAGTGGTAATATGGAAATGGATTAAAAGGTAATGGTAATGGTTTAAAATGTTCTGGGGTAGTTGTTGAAGAGAGGTAGTGGTGATATGGGAATGGAGTGAGGACTAAAAGAGTAATAAAAGATAAGAGGTAAGGGTAAGGTAGAAGAAGAGGTAGTGGTAATATGGAATAGAGTGAGGAGCAATAGTAATGTTAAGAAGGCAATGTAGAAAAAAGGGTGGTGGTAATATGGGAAGAGAGGAAAGGGTAAGGATAATGGCAAGAAGGAAGGAAGGTGATGATGATGTGGTAAAAGGGTAATGTAGTATTTATATGTATGATAAAAGAAAGAGTAAAATGGTCATGGGTGATAATTCAAGATAAGAAGGGTGAATGTATATGAGTATCCTCTAATATGTAATGATTTTAAAAGATTTATATATGTATCAAGGGGTAAAGGATTCTCAAGGAAAGTGCTGGAAAGGGGTAAGGGAATTTTAATATATATATGTTTTTAATAAAACTCTAATGGTTAAGGAGAGTAAGAGTTATAATAATTAAGGAGGTGGTCCAGAAATCAGGAAGTGGAGTGAAGAGGAAAAAATAAAAGAGGATCAGGATGATGGATGGATGGGGGGATTTTCCTCTTCAAGATGGAATGATTCCTCCTTTTTTTTTTTTTTTTTTTTTAGTTGTCCTCCTGGGTCCCTTTTTAAGTCTTCCTGGTGGTTTGATTTCCCAGCCTCCTGTATTTTCTGGTATCCAAAAAAAGAAAATTAATTTGACTGTCTGTCTTCTTTTTTTTTATATGGTCATTTTCTCTTTTGGTTTTATCCTGCCCCCCTTTTTTTTTATAAAGTTATTTTAATTTTTAATTTTAATTTTTTTTAATTACTTATTATTTATTTAATTAGTTTTTTTTTTTTTTTTTTTTTTTTTTGTTTTTTGTTTTTTCTTTTTTATCATGAAAAAATTATTATTGGTTGTCATTTTCCAGAGGAGTGAGGGGTGCAGCCGGAGAGGAGTTAGTGAATCCGCGCGGAGAGTGGCCGCGGGGTCCCGGCGATACTGTATCCGCGGAATCGCCGGCGTCTCCAAAGCACGGGTCCCGTTCCTCCGGGTCGAAGAACGACCTCGGAGATGAAAAAAAGCGAACCGTTCTTCTTACTGATAAGAAGAACGGTCCATGGAAAGACCAGAATGAAGGAAAAAAAAAACTAAAAGTAAAAATGAAAAAGAAGAGAATGAAGCCCGGGTCGTGCACCGGCATCGATTACTGTGGTGTTAGGCCAAAAAAAAACGAACGTATTCCCGGGTCGTTCACCGGCGTCGAAAGGATTATTGATTACTTTATAAAGGGTTCGACAATATCATCGTCGTTCCCCACCTCGCTTCTTCCAAAAAAATACATGTCGTCCCCTACTTGCTGTTGTACTGGCCGCGTCCAGCCCTTTGATTAGTCCAGCCGATACTGTCTACACCAATTTGTTCAAAGGTATCGTCCCTTCATTTCCGTACACAAACCCAAGTATAATCCTAAACGCTTTCTTATTGATTCAAACAGGCTGTTTTCCGTAACGCGAACGCGTAGCTGGGCCCTCTGGATACTGTAGTTGCCTCGCCGCGTCTGAACAGGCCGTTCGCCGAAACCAAGCCGTTTGCCAAAACCAAGCCATTCGCCAAAACCAAGCCATTTGCCAAGACCAAGCCGTACAAAACTGATGAGCCAAGAAAAATGAGAAAAAAAATATTGCTTATATATAAAAATATGAATGTTTTTATTTTGGTGAGTTTTTTTTTTTTTTTTTTTTTTTTTTTTTTTAAAAAAAAAAAAAAAAAGAATACATATATAAAAAAAAGAAGAGAAACTGATTTTATTTTAGTTTATTTTATATCTATTTTATTTTATTTTAAGTTATTTATTTGTATTTTGCTTGTAAGTTTTTATTTTTTTATTTTTTTTTATTTTTTTATTTTGGATTTATTTTTATGCTGAATGAATGACTAAAGTTGGTTCTTTTGGGTTATTTTCCAGGATTCCATCTGTAAAGGAGTGTAGTTGGAAGCCTGGCCTTAGACTAAAAAATCCAAAGATGCTGAGTTTGCTGGGAGAGAAGTTTCCCATTTCTGGTGGATGGGGAGAAGGATTGGTACCAGGTAAGATTGTCCTTTTTCCATTATTGAGAGTGATTCTTCCCTAGGTCCATTGTATTTGATGGTTGCTGACATGTCCATTAAAAAAGGTTTTCCAACTATGAACTGAACTCCTCCTCTGGCCACCCAGAAATGAACAAGCTTGGTCACTCTTCCCACAAGTACTTCCACCTTCTCAGCAATCCCAATTATTCCAGTGTGGTGGCCTCCAATTCCTTTGAGCTTCATTGGTTTTTCTGTTATAACTAATCCAAGATGGTTGGCAAGTTTTTCTGGTATAATGTTGACCATTGATCCAGTGTCCAAAAGTGCCTCCAAGGTTTTTCCATGTATAGTGAGTTTGACATAACCTAGTGGGCAGGAATAATGTGTGACTGAATCCTTTTCTTCCTTATCCTCTTCTTCCACTGCTGCTGAGTATACTGATACATTAGGTTCCACTGGGATTCTTCTGTTACTGATCCTTTTCTTGATGTGGTCCACCACTCCTGGGGCTATGGTGCATATTTCTCCTGCTGTAAGGGGTACAATAGTTTTCATAATCCTTCCTGCTGTCTCTTCTTCCATTCCTGGGTATTCTTTTGCCAGAGTCTTTTCCAAGTAAGTCTTCCTTGGGGCCTTTTCCTTGGGTGGGTTTTCTGATTCTTCACTGGATTGGAACCTAACTTTAGTATTCTGAGGATTAGAAGGGGACCTGGAACTGGGGCCTGGGGAAGAGGTAGCCATTCTGAGTAAGTCCTGTTGATCCATGTCCATTAAAGTTTCCTGGTCTTTCTTGGTCCTCTTTCCTTTATCTGATTCTTCCTCTTGGTCCTTGTTTCCTCTAGTCCTTTTCCCTAGGTCTGCTTCATAGAATCCTTGGATTTCTGGGTCCATTTCCTCTAGTTGGCCAAAGGAAGATATATGTCCAAATGATGTAGTGGCCTCTGAGGAATCCTTGATAAATTTATCCACAACTGATTTGATTGGCCTACTGGAATCCCAGGGAATTGGTGAGCTGTCTGGAAGTTTGAATCCTCTTCCATCCTTGAGAACTGATCCAACTGATTCATCATAGGTTAAGAGACTGCATCTGGTGATTGTGTGGGTTGGTTGGAAGCAGTAGAAGCACTTGAAGTCTGGGTTCCTTGGTCCATATGCTTGTCCAGAAGGATTTCCAGGAAAATGAGGTGGGGCAGATTTTCCAGCAGTAAGAGCTGCAAATTGCTTAATGAGGGAGTCCAGTTTCTGATCTGTGGAATTAGAGGTGGTTGGAGCTGGGGATTTGTATACAGGTGGGAGTTTGACTGGTGGGGCTATAGAAGGTGTGTTGACTGGTTCCTGACTGATATCTTTCCTGGATGTCTTCCTTCTTTCCATTACTGAAGCTGACTGAACCTCCCTGTGTATGTAGGTGACCAGGACCTGGGTATTTGGAAGAATATCACCTCCATCCTTTGAGGCTAGCATCTTGTTGTCCCTGATGAGTTCCTTGGTGACTGAAGATTCCAATTCTGGGCTGAGTGAGTCCAATAAGATTTCCCTAGATTCCTCCACATGTGATGTCTGTCCCATTCTGAAAAGATAGTTAGTTATTACCTCATACTTAGTCCTGAATGTTTTGAATTCCTCCAGGGTCTTAATTCCTCCAGCTTGGATGGTAGAGTAGTTGAGCTTCTTTAGGTCCTGCTTGGTATACTTCACCAGGGGAAGAGGTGATCCATATCTGTCCAAGAGTTGTTTCTTCAAGACCTCCCAATCCAAGTCCTCATGGCCAGTCATCTCCTCTACTTCATCCTTTAAGTCCATCCCTTTGAGAAAACAAATAATTTTCATGGCCAGGTCCCTAGAGGAAGCTCCATCAGCTGATCCAGCATTCTCATACCTTTTAATGAATTTCTCCACAGGCATATTGGTTCCATCAAAGTATAGTTCCTTGTCCAATGGTTTAATCTTGACAGCCTTGGTTGGTCCTTGGTACTTGGGCATTACAGCTTCTCTTTCCAAAAAGTGGGTGTTCATTCTGTCTGAGGCTTGCTGGGTTGGGGACTGATGCCTGGATCCTTCCAAATGGGAGCTTTCTGAGCTTGCAGGGTTATTTCTGTAGTGAGTGAATGAGCCAGGGTTGGCCAGTTGGAATGGAGCAGCAGGCCTAGAGGTATTGGGGTTGTTGGGGATACTAGGTTCCAGGTTGTTGGTGGCTGATCCTTGGTTGTTGTTGGCTGATCCTTGGGTGAGGCCAGAGGTTTCTCCTAGGTTGTTGCTGATGTTCAGGGCAGGGGATTGTTGAGGGCTGGACATGTTGGAAAGTAAGTGGAGAGGCAAGGAAGTGATATGTAGAGAAACTAACAGGAAGATATGTTTTTAGGGGTTTTATTTATAGGTGATGCACTTAGAAATGGAATGAAGGGATTAGGTATGATAGAATTGATTTGAAATTGTAAGTTGGTGTAGTAGCAGGAAACTAAGACTGAAAGATTAAAACTGAAGGAAATAAAGCCACTGTTGGGACACCACTTGTGGAACTCCTAAAGGATCAGGAAAGAGCTTGAAGGGGAAATAGACAACAAATCTAGTAAGTAGAAGATGTTGAAGCTACAGGTGCTGATGAGGCTGCCCTTCTTGACTAATGCTGAGGGGAAAGGGTTTCACTAAGAAAAAGAAAGAAAAGAGGTGTGGCTATATTTCTACTAATCCTTAGACTGCTGCTACTGATGGGAACTTAGGTTGTTGTAATCAATCTGAGGCAGGGACCTTGAGAGGAGTGAGAAAAGCACTGAGAAAGAGTATAGGGTATGTGTTATGATTGTTATTTGTGTAAAGGTTGATGCAAAAGTAAATGTAAAAGGGTTAAAGGTAAATGTAAATGTAAACTGTACTTTGGTAAAAAGGGGAGTGCATGATTTATCCATAGAACTAAGGGGAGTTCTACTTATACAAAAGGGCACAAGATGGCTAATCCTGGCAGTAAAGAGAAAGGGGAAATGTGTTCAGAGGTATACAACCAAAAGAGAGTAGTGATAGTGTAAGAAAGATGAGCCAATGTAGCTAGTAACTATGTATATAAGGAATGTAATGTGACTAGTAACCAAAGAGGATGATAAAGGCAGAAGATGTAACTATGTAATATAAATGACTGTGCTGTACAACTTAATACCAAAGAAGATATAAACTAAAGAAAAGTATGTAATGTCTGTGTTTTATTTATGTACTGTATATTTATAAATCAATACCTTGTATAATATCCTATGGGGTTGTAGTATTGGTAAAGTTATGTAGTTATAAGTGGTAATATTCTAAGAATGCCAATAACTTCTGAACCAAAGGGAAATCAGGGGTACTTTGAGTGAGTGACTAGGGGTAGTTTTGTATGTAGAATCTGAATATGTAATAATAATGAAGTATATGTAAGAGGAAATGTAAGTTGTTGATGATTGTATGTGAAAAGGTATGGATTACCACAGTGGGAATATCTCCTGTGAGTGCCCAAGCAAGAAGGGAAAAGGAAGACCACCTGCCTCAGTGTCTGGGCTCAAGGACCAGATCAGCCAAATTACCAATGGATTGGCAACACTTAGAGCGGAAGGACAGATGGACAAGGCCAGTAAGGGACGGGCCAACAAGTCAAAAAATGGAGACGCTCCGGAATGAAGGTTGTGCCTTCCCTGAGCGTAGCAGAGTTGTCATGTAATATTGGTGCTAGTCATACATTACATGTAAATGAAATTCATCTCCAATGTTTCCTTTCCTGCACCATCACAACTCCCAGAGCCACACCCCAAAACCCCTACCCCCCCTATCCTTCCTCATTGATTCTGGAGCGACCCACAATGTTCTGAGTGAGTCCTGCACATTCTTCTGGGGAATAATTGATGCCGCATCTGCCCTGAGGAATGTCTTTGGATTTGACGGATCCGCAAGTAGAGAAACCCATGAGATTGACCTAACCTTGAACAATGAACCCTGCCCGTCACAATTCATCATTGCCCGACTGAAAGACTCATATGATGGGATCCACTAATATGGACACCAAATTGACTGGAAAAACCATACCCTGTGGACCCCCAACATTGCATCCACTTCAGCAGTTTTGTCTATTCCAAAAAAACCCCCAACCAGCAAGTTGGGGCAAGCTAGGAAAATTGACAAGGGGCTGTGTGCTTCAAGCACAATAATGTCCCCGCAATGTGAGTTTGAAAACCCATTTACTACCATGATTCCCGAAACGGCTGGCAAGATTGTACACCCTACAGATAGCTCCCCGCAACCCGCATGGAACCCCGAGACCCAACATACCAACTGCGTACCTGAAGAAACTGTATCCAATAAAACTGGTGCTACTGCCAAGGCAATATTGTCCTCTCCGCAAAAATACCCGCAGAAGGTCAACAGGCACTGCCAGCATATTTACCTAGGATGAAGTCATCCCAGTTAAACTGGGATGCACTCAACCAATTTAAACTTGGTTGATATCAACTGATGAAATATAAACTCAAGGGACCCCCCTTGGTTTTATATTTCATTGGTTGAGGTCAACCTACTTTAAATTGGTTGGTTGCATCCTAGTTTAACTGGGATGAACTCAACCTAGGCAATTATGCTGGCAGTGAGGCCCATGGGGAAAGCTAGGATTATTGACAAGGGGGTGTGTGATTATAGCACAATAACACCCCCGCAATGTGAGTTCAACAAACCCCCATCCCAGACCATACTTCCCAACACAGCTGGAAAGCTTGTACACCCCGTAGATAGCTCCCTGAACTTTGGATGGAACCCCAAAACCCAAAATTCCAATCAAGTACCCAATGAAATTGTTGCTACTGCTAAGGCAGTATTTTCCTTTCCACTAACATCCCCCCAGACATTCAACAGGCCCATGGGGAAAGCTAGGATTAGTGACGAGGGGGTGTGTGCTTATAGCACAACAACACCCCCGCAATGTGAGTCTGATAGATCTTCCCCGTATTCATTTCCCAAAACAGCTGGCAAGCCTCTTTCCCCCTTAGGACAAACCCCAGTAGCAATTGATACTGCCAAAACATTGTGGTCAACCTCGGCCTGATTGGCAGCAAAGTTAAAAGCCACAACTTTAGTGCAGACCCCAGAGGAGTTAGTCCTGCATTTTTATCACCATTACCTTGAAATGTTACGGAAATTGAGTGCCATGAAGCTCCCCCCGTGGAGAAAGTACGATTTCCAAGTAGAACTGATCCCAGGAGCCACCCCACAGGCTGGAAGAATCGTACCACTGTCCCCAGCAGAAAACCAAGCACTTGACACACTGACAAGCGGGACCATCCAAAGGACCACATCCCCATGGGCAGCACCAGTGCTATTCACTGTAAAGAGAGACAGAAACCTACGGCCCTGTTTTGACTACAGAAGACTCAACACGGTAACAGTGAAGAACAAGTATCCTCTCCCGCTGACTATGGACTTGGCTGACAGCCTATTGGATGTGGACACATTCACAAAGCTAGACCTCTGCAATGCATACATAAACCTCAGAGTTACAGAAGGCGACAAAGATAAGCTTGCATTCATCTGCCAAGCCGGACAATTTGCCCTGCTCACCATGCCATTTGGACCTACGGGAGCGCCGGGATACTTCCAATAATTCATGCAGGATATCCTCCTAGGGCGGATTGGGAAGGACACTGCTGCATACCTGGAAAAAATTATGATCTACACACGGAAAGGTTTGGACCATGTGGAAGCAGTGGGCAGTATACTGGACAAATTTGGTAAGCACCAATTGTGGCTGAAACCCAAAAAGTGTGAATTTTCAAGGCCAGAAGTAGAATACCTAGGGCTACCAAATTAGGATGGACCCCGCAAAAGTGGGCGTTGATAAACGCACGCCAACGCCAACCCGCACGCCAATTTTTTTTGGCGTGCGGGGCCCACACACCATTTTTTTTTGGCGTGTAGGGTCTACATGCCAAAAAAAAGGGCGTGTGAGACCCACACGCCAAAAATGGCGTGTGGTTCCCACACGCCATTTCTTTTTGGCGTGTGGGCCCCGCACGCCAAATAAAATTGGCGTGTGGGCCCCGCACGCCAATTGTTTGGCGTGCGCTCCCACACGCCAAACAATTGGCGTGTGGGAGCACACGCCAAACAATTGGCGTGCGGGGCCCACACGCCAATTGTTTGGCGTGCGGGTCCCTCGCTCACATAATCGAATGGGAGGGACCATTTGATTATGTGAGCGGGGCCCCTCCCGGCTGACGAGGTTATACAACCTTGTCAGCCGGGAGGACTTCCTCCCGGCACGAGGTTGGATAACCTCATTGGCCGGGAGGACTTCCTCCCGGCCAACGAGGTTATACAACCTCGTCGGCCAGGGGGAAGTCCTCCCGGCCGACAAGGTTGTATAACCTCGTCAGCCAGGAGGAAGTCCTCCTGGCCGACGAGGTTGTATAGCCTCGTCAGCCAGGAGGAAGTCCTCCCGGCCGACGAGGCTATACAACCTTGTTGGCCAGGAGGACTTCCTCCTGGCTGACGAGGTTGTATAACCTCGTCAGCCGGGAGGACTTCCTCCCGGCTGACGAGGTTATACAACCTCGTCAGCCAGGAGGAAGTCCTCCTGGCCGACGAGGTTGTATAACCTTGTTGGCCGGGAGGACTTCCTCCTGGCCGACGAGGTTGTATAACCTCATCGGCCAGGAGGAAGTCCTCCCGGCCGACGAGGTTATACAACCTTGTCGGCCAGGAGGACTTCCTCCTGGCTGACGAGGTTGTATAACCTCGTCAGCCGGGAGGAAGTCCTCCCGGCTGACGAGGCTATACAGCCTTGTGCCGGGAGGAAGTCCTCCCGGCTGACGAGGTTGTATCACCTCGTCAGCCGGGAGGGGCCCCGCTCACGTAATCGAATGGTCCCTCCCATTCGATTATGTGAGCAAGGGGGCCCACCCGGCAATTTTTTTTGGCGTGTAGACCCTACACGCCAAAAAAAAAATGGCGTGTGGGCCCCGCACGCCAAAAAAAATTGGCGTGCGGGTTGGCGTTGGCGTGCGCCGTTGGCGTGCGTTTATCAACGCCCCGCAAAAGTACCAGCAGTAACCAATTGGCCTGCACCAAAGAATGTCACCAAACTCCAGCGGTTCATTGGATTTGCTAACTTTTACGGCTCATTCATTGACCATTTCTGGGGCAAAACCAGACCACTCCATAACCTGACAAGAGTAGAAACCCCGTTGTGGAACTACTCAAAGGGCAGAATAGAGCTTGGAAGGGATATGTATAACTACACTAGTACTAAGGTAGGTTATGACAAAGGTGCTGATATAAGAGCTGCCTTCCTGACTAATGCTATGGGGAATGAGTGTAACACTAAGAATAAAATAAAGGTGTGGCTAATTTCTATTTATTCTTAGATGGCTAGTACTGATGAGCTTTGCTACTACACCTGTAAGGTGGGAGGAATGGAAGAGGGGTGTGAGTGGTAGAAAATATATAGTATAAAATGGGGCAGGGTTGGTAGCTTATGGAGTCAAAGTGGGTCAAGCAAGAGAGAGGGGCAATCTTCTTATATTGAATCTAAACTGTTATTTATATTGATATATTTATAGGTTGATGGTAACTCTACTAAGTATGTATACTAATTTATGGGATCTGTAAAGTTGGTATATGTAGGGGGTAATTTAGTAAGCTGTGGGGTCCATAAGGGAACAAAAGGGAGGAACATGAGTCCTTATATATGTGGGAAAGAAGATGAGCCATCAGGCTGGAGAAAGGAAACAAACAAGGCTATGACATGTAGCTGGTGGGAAAGGAAAACATGACAGATGAGTAGAAAAGAAAGTGACACATATGAAATGGTTTTGACAGTGGCAGATGAGTAGTGGAAAGGTAGAGTTTATGTATATATGTAACATGTTATGTAGTATATATTATATGTATTATGTATCTTGGTTGTGAAATATATCTAATTATAATATGTACTGTATTCTATACCTTGCTTTATACTGTAACTTGCTGTATTATTCTGAGTTTGCCTGCAACTCTTGAACCATGAGGAAATTGAGGGTAGTTGTAGTGAGTGACTAGGGTTAAAATGGGGTGTAGAATCTGATAATGTAATAATAATGATGAATATATATAAGGTTTGGGATTTATATGTGTATAAATGTAAGTATTTGAGTTTTATAAGTAAATAATAGTTATTTAAAATATGGTAATGATGTGGAATGGATCACCACACCGTTTGGGTGGGAAATCAAATGTGACTCCGCATTTGAATCCCTCAAAGCCGCTTTTACATCCGCCCCATTCCTGAAAGTTGTGGACCCCTACAAGCTGTTTGTCCTTGAATGTGATTGCTCTGATTTTGCGCTCAGTGTGGTACTGTCCCAGGTTTGCACCAAGGACCAGGAGCTTCATCCCGTAGAATAATCACAATCCCTTGTACAGGCAGAACACAACTACAAGATCTTTGACAAAAAGTTACTTGCTATTGTGGCTGCCTTCAAGGAGTGGCGGCAATACCTAGAGGGGAACCCGCACCTCCTGACAGCCATTTTTTACACATATCACTGGAACCGGGAAAGCTTCATGACAACCAAGCAGCTCACCAGAAGACAGGCGCGATGGGCAGAGACCATGGGATGTTTCAACTTTGAGACAATATTCCAACCAGGACACCAATCAAAAAAACCAGACAACCTATCCCGCAGACCTGACCTTGCCCCCGCACCAGGAGAAAAGCTGACTTTTGGCCAACTTTTGAAACCAAATAACACCACAGAGCGGATGTTTGAGGGAGTTTCAGAATGTGCGGAATTGGACAGCTGGATTTTGGATGAATTGATTGAGTTGGACGACAGAGAACATTGGTTTGAGGTTGACATGATGGGGAACAATTTGGAAGACAGGGGAGCAGACAGCCTGGTGCTATCTGAACCTGAGATCATTTCCAAGATTAGAGAACTGACCCCGCTTGACTCAGAAATTGACTGATTGGATTAAGTTGTTGTGGAAGCAGACAGGAGATCACACCAGGTGTACAGAAGCGGACGGAGTGCTCTACAACAAGGGACAGTTAGTAGTACCAGCGGACACGGAATTGCAGTGTGGAACTACTCAAGGGACAGAATAGAGTTTGGAAGGGAAATGTACAACTACACTAGTACTAACGTAGGTTATGAAAAAGGTGCTGATAAAAGAGCTGCCTTCCTGACTAATGCTGAGGGGAATGAGTGTAACACTAAGAATAAAATAAAGGTGTGGCTAATTTCTATTTATTCTTAGAAGACTAGTACTGATGAACTTGCTAACTACACACACCAGGTGAGAGGAATGGATAAGGGAATGTGGTGAATAAAAGTATATGTAATAATTTGTATAAGTATTTTATAATATGAGGTAAGGTTCTATAACTCTTGAGTCAAGGTGGACCAAACAAGAGAGGGGGATAATGATATGATATGATATGATATTTAGTTTTAGCTGAGTAACTGAGCTGTACTGATATTGATATTGATATTGATATTGATATTTATATTTATATTTATAGGTTTGATGGTGACTCTAATTTATAGGTATACTAGTATATGGGATCTGTAATGTTGGTATATGTAGGGAGTAATTTAGTAAGTCAAGGGGTCCATAAGGGAACAAGAGGGAGGAACAGGTGTCCTTATATATCTGAGAGAGAAGATGAGCCATCAGGCTTGAGAAAGGAAACAACAAGGCTATGACATGTAGCTGGTGGGAAAGGAAAATATGACAGATGAGTAGAAGAGACAGTGACACATATGAAATGGTCATGACAGTGACAGATCAGTAGTGGAAAGGTAGAGTTTATACATGTATATGATGTAATATGTTATGTAGGATATAATGTGTAATATGTAATATGTATCTTGGTTATGAAATATATCTAATTATAATATGTACTTATTGTATTCTATACCTTGCTTTATACTATAGGTTGCTGTATTATTCTGAGTTTGCCTGTAACTCTTGAACTATGAGGAATTTGGGGGTAGTTGTAGTGAGTAACTAGGGTTAAAATGGGGTGTAGAATCTGATTATGAAATAATAATAGTAAATATGTGTAAGGTTTAGGATTTATATGTGTATATATGTAAGTATTTGGGATTTATAAGTGATTAATAGTTATTGAAAATATGGTAATGATGTGGAATGGATCACCACAGCGGGCAGCAATCCTGAAAAGTAGACACAACACAAAGTCTGCAGGCCACCCCAGTAGATCCCGCATGTTGGTGTTGGTCCACAGGAGCTTTGTGTGGAGTGGAATGAAAAAATTTGTCAACCAGTACGTGGATGGCTGTGACTCTTTCCAGAGAGTCAAATCCTGCACCCAGCGGCCATTTGGAGCTTTAGAACCCCTCTCAATCCCAGCAGGCCCGTGGACAGACATTAGCTATGATCTAATCACTGATCTTGTCAGAATATCAAACTTGTGCCTGACGCGCTCCGACTCGCCCGCGCTCCTTGCCCGTGCTCTCAGCATTCAATGATTTAATCTCTGCAGCTTCCGGTCCTGTGTTTCCTCCAGATCCCGCACAGAACCAACCAAATCCGACACACTAGCGAGAACAGTTGATTCAATCAATCAACATCATTGACTTGAAGCTTTCACGGGATCACCACTGTATCAAGATTCAAGAGTAGTGTCTCTTTTCTTGTGTTTGTTTGTTTTGTTTTCTTCTTCTTCTATTCCCTTCCAACCATCCATCTCATAGCCCTTCCATCCTGGTCCTCTAGTTTTCGCCTCAAAACCTTTCAGATTTACAGTCTCGCAGCGACGAAAACATCTAGAGGATCTCAATGGCAGACAACGAGAATAATCAGTCAAAGACAAACATCCCCCTGCTCACGGAGGCCAACTTCCTTCAATGGTCAATGCGAATGACTGCCTACCTTCGACAAAAGGCTTTGTTCAAGTATGTCTCGGAACCTCCAGCGGATCTTGCGGGTGCAGCAGCTGTAGCAGTAGCTACAAAACACGCCGAAGTGGTTCATATTCTCATGAGTCACGTTAGCAAAACGGTTTTTGAAACAGTGGTTACCCCTGACATTGCAGAGTCACCGTTTGACATCTGGTCAAGTATCACTTCTCGCTTTGCATCAGCTTCCGTAAACAATAAAGGGCATGTTTGGCTTTGTTTTATGCTGTATGAATACCGGGGAATACTCTCTGAGTTCATCATCAACATAAAGAAAATGTTGAACGAAATTTGAATCCTTAATCTCGGGGTCCCGGACAACATACTCAGTTTCTCCATCCTTGCTAAGCTTACCAAAGATCTCTACAATCTGGTCGACAACATTTTCATGAATGAAGTCATTTGCAAGAATCCCACAGCTGTTCTCACCAAACTGCAAGAGATGGTTCATCTCAATGCATCGCGCAAGAGCAAAGGAGTTGTCAAATCCGGATCAAAAACCACGGAGGACGGATCTGCCTCAGCATTAATGCTTGAGTCGTTGAAGGGAGGGAAGAACAAAGGACGTCACACGACTAAAATCAGATGCGAACCAGGAAAGCACAACCCAGCTGCGACTTCACATGACACAGCGCACTGCTTTCAACTTCACCCCGAGCTCCGCCCTGCATCATGGGTTACCTCGACGGCGACCAACACTCCTACCACCCAACTGGTTGAAGTAGATGAAGGACACGAGTCTGAAGTCTCATTGCTAATGGCAGAAGCTCCGATACAACCAATAGTCATGGACACTGGGGCCACGCATCACATGGTAAATGACCCAGATGTGTTCTGTCCATCAGCCGAGACGAACATCAGAATTTCAACGGGGGGGCATAGAAACTTTCTTCATGCAAAAGCAATCGGGTCCGCCAAATTAGTCAATCAAGACGGTCAGCCCTTGGTGCTTGAAAACGTCCTACTGGTCCCGGGTTTGAATTGGTGTCTCTTATTGGTTCCTAGGTTGTTTTGGAAAAGTCTAGTGATTAATAGGGGTAATGGCGATACTGTAGATATTGTTATAGACAGTGCATTCAACTTAGAAGGCTCTGTAAGGAACAACTTACTGGAACTTCCATCCTCTCACTTTGATGCAATCCAATCTTCATCATTCTCCTGTTATAACTCAAGTCCAGTCCTACCAGACTGGCACATGCGTCTTGGACATCCCAATCCAAAGTATCTAAAGATTCTTGTACCCGAATTCCCCACTGAGGAGTGCGAGGTCTGCAAGATGTGTAAGCTCAAGGCTTTGCCCTTCAACAGCAAATTCAAGCCTGTCACAAAGGTCCTGGAGTCAGTACACATGGATCTTGTAGGACCATTTTCAACCCAATCAACAAACGGTTACAGGTACTTCCTTACCTTAGTCGATCAGTTTACTGGATTCAAGTCAGTAAAATTCCTATGAACAAAGGACAAGGCTTCCAAAAAGTTCCTTGAGTTTAAATCTCTCGCCGAATCTCAAACAGGCTGCAAACTCAAATCTATCATCTCCAATGGTGGAGGCGAGTTTGTCAATGAGTCCTTTCAAGAGTTTTGCAACTCTGAAGGAGTGGTACATAACGTATCGCCAGCATACAATCCTCAGAACAATGGAATGGCTGAGAGAAGCAATCAAACGATAATCACTAAAGCTTGTTGCCTCCTGGTGCAGTCTTGTCTTCCACAGTTGTTTTGGGCAGAAGCCGTGAACACTGCGACTCAACTGTCAAATCTGACTCCTTTGGCAACTCGTGGTCTAACCATACCGTATACGGGTTGGACTAGGAGAACTGTTAACCTGGACGTGCTACGGCCATTTGGATGTGCAACGTATTCTCTCATACCAAAGGAAAACCGGGTGTTCAAACTTCTACCTACAGCCGAGAAAGGTATCATGTTGGGCTACGAAAACGATTTTTCCACCTACAGAATCTACAAAATCGAATTGCGGAAAGTGTTTCGAATCAGGAATGTCAAATTCGATGAGAACGTCTTTCCAGGACTCAAGTATCATCTTCTGGATTTAGATGAAGACCTGTCAGATCTCTTGACGGAAGAGGCAAACCAATTGGAGTATCCGAAAAGACTGGAGGATGGCGGCAACAGATCTACCTGTGTCAAATAAATCGAGCCACAATCAGCCAGAATCAAGGGAGACACAATCAACGATCTCGAACAACGTTATCGTCAAAGCCCCTCGAGACATCAATAGCAATGTGTCATCGGATAACATCCTGTCAGTCAACAGAAGGGGGAACTCCATTCTTGTTTACCTCACAGAAAATGTCGACGACGACACTCCAAAGTTGTACATACAAGCAATCAACTCCGCCGACTCATCCTTTTGGAGAAAGGCCATTGAAAAAGAAATCTCCAATATGGATCACCACGACGTATCGATGGGGGTTGATAAATGCACGCCCCCCCGGGCACGCCCACGCCCACGCACGCCCTTAAAAAAAAGGCGTGCAACCCGCACGCCTTTTTTTTATCGGCGTGCGTCCTGCACACCCATCCTTGGGCGTGGGCACGCCTGTAGATGGGCGTGCAGTTCGCACGCCCATCTACAGGCGTGCGACACCCCCAAGGAGGGCGTGCAGCCGCACGCCCTGCCGGGGAGGACTGCAAGCCCCTCGGCCGGAGGGATCCCCCGGTCGAGGAGGTTATACAACCTCCTCGACCGGAGGGAATCCCCCTCCGGTCGAGGAGGTTATACAGCCTCCTCGACCGAGGGATCCCTCCCGGTCGAGGAGGTCATACAACCTCCTTGGCCGGAGGGGGATTCCCTCCGGTCGAGCAGGTTGTATAACCTCCTCGACCAGAGGGGGATTCCCTCCGGTCGAGGAGGTCATACAACCTCCTCGGCCGGAGGGATGCCCCCCGGTTGAGGAGGTTGTACAACCTCCTTGACCGGAGGGGGATTCCCTCCGGTCGAGGAGGTCATACAACCTCCTTGGCCAGTGTGGTGATCCATTCCACTTCATTACCATACTTTTAATAAATTATTTATCACTTATAAACCCCAAATACTTACATATATATACATATAAATCCCAAACCTTACACATATTCACCATTATTATTGCATAATCAGATTCTACACCCCATTTTAACCCTAGTCACTCACTACAACCACCTTCAAATTCCTCATGGTTCAAGAGTTACAGGCAAACCAAGAATAATCCAGCAAGTTACAGTGTAAAGCAAGTTATAGAATACAATAAGTACATATTATAAGTAGATATACTACACAACCAAGATACATAAAATACATATTATATTAACTACATAGACACTACATAGACACTACATAACATACACTGCACATGACTAGGCTTTATTCAGTAACATCTTACATCATATCTACTGTACATAAATTCTACCTTCCCACTACTCATCTGTCACTGTCATGATTATTTCATATAAGTCACTTTCTCACTACTCATCTGTCATGTTCTTCCTTTTTCCCACCAGCTACATGTCATAGTCTAGTTGTTCCTCCCTCCAGCCTTATGGCTCCTCCTCTTTCTCAGATATATAAGGACACCTGTTCCTCCCTCTTGTTCCCTTATGGACCCCAGACTTACTAAATTACCCCCTACATATACCAACATTACAGATCCCATAAATTAGTATACATATTTAGTAGAGTTACCATCACCCTTAGGAATATATAAATATACATACCAGCTTAAACCTCAATATAAGAAGACTGCCCCTCTCTTGCTTGACCCACTTTGACTCCATAGCTACCAACCCTGCCCCACATTATACTTTATATATATACTTTACACAACTCATCCCCCCTTCATCCATTCCTCTCACCTGGTGTGTGTGGTAAACAAGCACATTAGTATTAGTCTTCTAAGAGTAGATATAAATTAGCCACACCTTTTATTTTATTCTTAGTGTTACACTCATCCCCTTAGCTTTAGTCAGGAAGGCAGCTCTTATATCAGCACCTTTGTCATAACCTACATTAGTACTAGTGTAGTTATACATATCCCTTCCAAGCTCTATTCTGCCCTTTGAGTAGTTCCACAAGTGGTGTCCCAACAGTGGCTTGACTTCTTCAGATATCTTTAGTCCTAGTAACACTATACTATCAGCTTCATCACTACTTCACCTTCCCCTTCTCTCTTCTCCATATCTTCAAACATCTACAAAACATAAAATACATATACATTAGTCAACTTATATCTTCATAAACTTTTTAAAGGACTTGTACATATCCACATTCACTACCCATACCTTAATACACTCTTTACACATACACTCAACATCTACATACCTATACCACTTCCATCTGTCAACCTACCTCTTACCAGCCATGTCTCAACAAGGATTCCCAGGATTCTACTCAGCCCCCAGTATCTACCCTCCAGTCAGCCAACCAATCAATACCAATGTAGGACAGACCTTTAACCCCAATCCAGCCAGGCCTTCCAGGATCAACATTGGAAACATCCCTAATACTGCAAGATACAGGGACAACAACCAATCAGCAGACACTTCAGAAGACCTGCATGGACAATACCCCCAGTCTCCAGTACCCTCTCAACACCATTCAGAAACACCAGTCACTCACTTTTTGGAAAGAGAACCAGTCATGCCCAAGTACACAGGACCATCCAACAAGACAATCAAGATCAAGCCCCTGGATAAGGATCTATTCTTTGATGGAACCAATATGCCTGTGGAAAAGTTTATTAAGAGGTATGAGAATGCAGGATCAGCTGATGGTGCTTCTGCTCAGGACTTGGCTAGACAGATTATATCTTTTATCAGAGGAATGGATCTTAAGGATGAAGTGGAAGAAATGACAGGCCATGAGGACTTAGACTGGGAAACCCTGAAGACACAGCTGCTCAACAGATTTGGATCCTCCCTACCCTTGGTCAAATACACTAGACAGGACCTGAAGAAGCTGGTTAACACTGCCATACAGACTGGAGGACTCAAGACTTTGGAAGCCTTCAAGACCTTTAGGACCAAATTTGAAGCAATCACTCACTACTTGGTAAGAATGGGGTACAGTACTAACCTTGAAGAATTCAGAGAACTTTTCCTAGAAGCCCTCAGCCCAGAATTGGAGTCATCAGTAACCAAGGAACTCATCAGGGACAACAAGATGCTTGCTTCTAAGGATGGAGGTGATATACTTCCAGATACCAATACCTTAGTCACCTACATACACAGGGAAGTTCAATCAACATCAGTCATGGACAGAAGAAAACTTTGGAGACAAGAACCCTCTGGAAACTTGGACAGCTCACCTTCACCCTCCAGTAAACCAGCTCCCTATATCAGACCTACCCCTACTTCTGGCCCCAGCTCTACAGAAAAACAATTGGAAATCATCACCAAGCAGCTTGCAGCCCTCACTGCTGCAAGTTCAGCCCCACCTCACCTAGTTGGACCTGCCCCAGGATTCAATTCAGCCCCAAGGACTTATACTCTAAAATGTTACTATTGCTTTGAAAATACCCATGGAATGACCAGATGTAGGACCCTAGAAGAAGACATTACCAAAGGATCAGTAATCAGATATGGCAGAGACTTCATACTTCCAGATAAGTCTATGATTCCATGGGACCCCAGGAGACCAATCAAATCTGTAGTAGAGGCCTTCCCCAGAGACCAGCCCACTGTATCTTCCTCCTTTGGACAACTGGAAGAAGCACTCACACTTGAAACATCCAACATCTATGAAGCAGACCTTGGGAAGACAACCAAAAGAAAAAAGGACCCAGAAGAAATGGCAGACAAGAAGATCAGTAAAGAAAAGGACAACATTATGAACATGGAAACAGAAGACTTACTGAATATGGCCAGGACCCCAGTTCCCTCAGGCAGGATACAGAATCAAGACCCCCACACAATTTCCCAAGTAAGATTCCAGGACATAGACATACAAGTATCCAACACCCCACCCAAGGAGGAACCATCAAAGAAGACCTACTTGGAGGAAATTTTGGCCATGGACTACCCAGGAGCAAAAGAGGATGTGGGTAGAAGAATGCTTTTGGCATATGAGGAAAATAGATCAGAAAATCATGGAGAAATGGAGGCAGAAGAAGAAGAAGAAGAAGAACAGAAGCACACTACTCACTACTCTTGCCCCCTTGGATATGTAAACCTGGAAATTCATGGACAAACTAATCAGGCCCTACTGGATACTGGATCAATGGTCAACATTATACCTGAAGGACTGGCTTACCAACTAGGATTGGTAATTACTGAAAGAGCCATGAAGCTCAAAGGGATAGGAGGCCATCATACTGAAATACCAGGAATTGCTGAAGGGGTTGAAGTCACAATTGGCAAGATTTCTAGGAAAGTCCACTTCTGGGTAGCCAAAGGACCTGCTCAACTCATCATTGGAAAACCCTTCTTAATGGATTTATCAGCCAACATCAATTACAATGGAACTGGAGGAGAATCACTTTCAATTAAAAACTCATCTGGACAGACTAACCTGGTCCCAATTATCCTTCCAAGCAATCAAAAATGGGAAACTACTCTCCTTGGTGAAGACAAATACTGGAACAAGCCCTATTCTGGATCAGAAATCAAGCACTCTTTTTTTGGTCAGCTTCTGGAGACATCAGCTCAGCTTGGGCAGGGGACAAAAAAAAAAACATTTCAGCAAGGAGTGTCTAAATATTCTTATACCTTTCTCTCAAATATCAACTGGAAGCATGGCACTGGAAATTTGGAATTCAAACATCTTTCTTACCAATCAGTTCTCTTTCTTCTGTTATTAGTATTCCATAGCCTGGCAATTGAAGGACTGCTGAAAATTAACATACCTACTTACTTCCAAATATTAGTTAGACCTCTGTTCAAAAATTACACCCAGTCTCACTTTACTTCCCATATTTCTTTACCTCAAAAGCATTATCTTTTTTTATCCTTCTTCTTTTCTCTTTTTTTTCTCCTACATTATCTAACAAAGTATCGCGCGGAACAATTAACCAAACATGGTGTAATTTGTCGGAAATGCGATGTAACATGGGGAGCAGCAATAGGACAGCAGGTGTCGCAAACGAACGGACCGAAACAATGTTTTGATGGCGATAGAAATCAAACGATTGGTTGGAACGGGTTTCGAACGATCGTCTGGAAAGGGTGCAGAAGACGCGACCGACATCGGCCGGGTTGGAGGAGGACTTGGCAGTAAAAATTACAAAATAAATAGAGAGAATGATAAAAAAGAGAGAGAGAACAACAAGCGAGCGGTTTAAATAATACGACTTTCGACGCTGGTGAACGACCCAGATTGACAGGCAACTCTCATCCAGCCTACGATTCTCGATGCCGGTGTACGATCCGGGAACGGTCTCTGATTTTTTTTCTTATTGATCTCACTTCAAAGCATCGATTACATACAATTCGACGCCGGTGTACGACCCGGGAACGCGTTCTGTCAGCGTAAAATTTTCTTTTCTTGTACAGCAAATAAATACATGTAAAAAAAAATAATAAATAAAAAAAATAAAATAAAGAATAATCAAATAAAATAAATAAATAAAAATAAAAAATAAAAACATCAATACTTATAAAACAAGTAAATAAAATCATCAGATAAAAATAAAGAAATAAATTAAAAAAAAATAAATAAAAACAAAAATAAAATAGAGTATCAATAAGAACTCCCAAGAATACATATATGTAAAATTTAGAATCTCTCAAAACATTTTATTTCTTTTTTTCCCTCCATTGTCTGGGGACAGACAATAAGTTGGGGGAGGAGCACTTGACTGCCAAATGGAAAATCACCAGGATTTTTTTGTTTTTTTTTCTTCCCTCCTCTCAACAGATTACTCATTCCATCTCATCATTCAAAGCACACATTCTACATATTTTCTACTCACTCCACCTCATCATCAGCTCATCACAAACTCAACATATTTTCTACTCATTCCACCCAGCATCAGCTCATCACAAACTCAACATATTTTCTACTCTTTCCACCCATCAACATCACATCACAAAGAGGCTCCCTTTCACTCTACATATATCTTATATACTTATTTCAACCCATCAAGAACCATCAAGCATGCTCTCAGTTTCCATCATTCACCCAATTAAAATTCAATCCAACCAAATCAAATCAAAGACCACTTAAACCCAACATCAGGATACTTTACCATACCCCAAAGTACATAGTCAAATCAGCACCAACACCCAGAGGCCAAAGTATTACTCAGATTATAAGATATATAAAACCAGACTAAGAAGAATTAATTTTCCCACTACATCACCATCTCAAGAATTATTAGTAAGCATCTATTAGTTTCCAAGGATTTCAAGATTAAATAAATAAAAGTAAGATTGCTAGAGGGAAAATTTATTAGAGGTACAAGTCAAATGAGGGCTTAGTATTTGAGTCTAATAAATAATGAACCTAGATTATAATTAAATTAAAATATTTCAAAGAAACTATTACATGAAGAACATATTCAGCAAGATGGCATACTAGTAGGAATTTCAACCACTTTAAAGACTATAATATATATTTTACATGAAGATTAATACAATGGATAATGGATACATGGATACTGAATACTATGGAAACTGGACTTTGGATCAAATTATACTGGATTGGCTTATACTGGACACTGGATTGGACTTATACTGGATTGGATTACTTGGACCTTGGACAGGAATACTCTGGACTTCCATGGATCACTTTTTTCTTTCCAGCCTTTTTCTCTGGCTGCATTGTCTGGGGTCAGACAATAAGTTGAGGGAGGATGTGGTGATCCATTCCACTTCATTACCATACTTTTAATAAATTATTTATCACTTATAAACCCCAAATACTTACATATATATACATATAAATCCCAAACCTTACACATATTCACCATTATTATTGCATAATCAGATTCTACACCCCATTTTAACCCTAGTCACTCACTACAACCACCTTCAAATTCCTCATGGTTCAAGAGTTACAGGCAAACCAAGAATAATCCAGCAAGTTACAGTGTAAAGCAAGTTATAGAATACAATAAGTACATATTATAAGTAGATATACTACACAACCAAGATACATAAAATACATATTATATTAACTACATAGACACTACATAGACACTACATAACATACACTGCACATGACTAGGCTTTATTCAGTAACATCTTACATCATATCTACTGTACATAAATTCTACCTTCCCACTACTCATCTGTCACTGTCATGATTATTTCATATAAGTCACTTTCTCACTACTCATCTGTCATGTTCTTCCTTTTTCCCACCAGCTACATGTCATAGTCTAGTTGTTCCTCCCTCCAGCCTTATGGCTCCTCCTCTTTCTCAGATATATAAGGACACCTGTTCCTCCCTCTTGTTCCCTTATGGACCCCAGACTTACTAAATTACCCCCTACATATACCAACATTACAGATCCCATAAATTAGTATACATATTTAGTAGAGTTACCATCACCCTTAGGAATATATAAATATACATACCAGCTTAAACCTCAATATAAGAAGACTGCCCCTCTCTTGCTTGACCCACTTTGACTCCATAGCTACCAACCCTGCCCCACATTATACTTTATATATATACTTTACACAACTCATCCCCCCTTCATCCATTCCTCTCACCTGGTGTGTGTGGTAAACAAGCACATTAGTATTAGTCTTCTAAGAGTAGATATAAATTAGCCACACCTTTTATTTTATTCTTAGTGTTACACTCATCCCCTTAGCTTTAGTCAGGAAGGCAGCTCTTATATCAGCACCTTTGTCATAACCTACATTAGTACTAGTGTAGTTATACATATCCCTTCCAAGCTCTATTCTGCCCTTTGAGTAGTTCCACACCGGAGGGATGCCCCCTCCGGTCGAGGAGGTTGTATGACCTCCTTGACCGGGAGGGATCCCTCCGGGCAAGGAGGTCATACAACCTCCTTGGCCGGAGGGATGCCCCCTCCGGTCGAGGAGGTTGTATGACCTCCTCGACCGGGAGGGATCCCTCCGGCCGAGGAGGTTATACAACCTCCTCAACCGGAGGGGGCATCCCTCCGGCCGAGGAGGTTGTATGACCTCCTCAACCCCTCCGGTCGAGGAGGTTGTATGACCTCCTCGACCGGAGGGGGATTCCCTCCGGTCGAGGAGGTCATACAACCTCCTCGGCCGGAGGGATGCCCCCTCCGGTCGAGGAGGTTGTACAGCCTCCTTGACCGGAGCTGATGTCATGCGTACATTGTTGTGTACGCATGACATCAGCATGTGTATAGGCAGGGGCGTGCCCCCTGCCTATATACATAGAAAGGACGTGTTGGTCGCACGCCCTTTTCTGAACAGGGCGTGCGACCGCACGCCTGAAGTCTCGCACGCCGATGGGCGTGCAGCCCCCACGCCGATAAAAAAAAGGCGTGCGGGCAGCACACCTTTTTTTTTATTGGCGTGCGTTCGGCGTGGGCGTGCCCGGGGGGGCGTGCATTTATCAACCCCCCGTATGGATTGTCCTTAAAAAGGAAGGAAATCAAAAGAGGATCAACTGCACGTGGGTGTTCAAAGTCAAGAAGAATCAATTGAAAAAAACCTATTGAGTTCAAGGCACGGCTCTGCGCGCAAGGTTTCCAACAGATCGAAGGAATTGATTATTTTGATACCTATGCTCCAACTGGGAAGATGGTTTCACTCCGACTGCTGATCGTCTTTGCATTGAAAAACAATCTATCCTTTCACCAAATTGACATCAAGAGTGCCTTCCTCAATGCACCACTTCAAGAAGAAATCTATCTGAATCCTCCTCCCGGCGTTAATGTACCGCAAGATCACGTACTCAAGTTGAAGAAAGCCATGTATGGGTTGAAGCAGGCACCAAAAGCCTGGCATCACACCCTCACGAGCTGGCTGTTTCAAATTGGCTTCAAAAGGTGTGATGCCGAACCCTGTGTCTTTTGGCGAAAGGGCACATTTCTCTACCTGCACGTGGACGACCTAGCAATATTCAGCAAGGACCCAGAAGCTTTCAAACAGGAAGTTAGATTGCGATTCGAGATAAAAGATCTTGGTGAGTCGAGCCTGCTCCTGGGAATGAATGTAATCCAGGAAAGCGATTCTGTCACCCTATCTCAAAGGCATTACATAGATTCTCAATTAGAACGTTTTGGACTTGCGGAACTCTTTCCAGCATTGACTCCTATGAAACCAAACAGTCACCTGGTGCAAGCGTCAAAGGAGGAAAGACTGGCGTTTCTTGAATCCGGTAAAAGCTACAGATCGCTGGTGGGAGCTCTAAACTATCTCAGTGTCACCACCAGACCCGACATCACCTTTGCCCTCAGCTCACTCTTGCAATTCCTCAACAATCCAGGCACTCAACACTGGGAGGCAGGCATCCAAGTGTTTTGCTATCTGAAGGGCACTCACGATGTAGGACTGCAACTCAGAAAGACTCCTGATGATTCAAATGAACTGGTCGGGTATGCTGATGCTGATTGGGCCTCCTGCCCCGAGTCAAGGAGGTCAGTCTCCGGAAATCTAGTCCTGTTCAACGGAAACGTCATATCCTGGAAATCCAAGAAACAGCCTACTCTCTCTCTCTTGTCAACCGAAGCCGAATACAAGTCGCTGGGAGACATCACGAAAGAGATAATGTGGATTAAGACTCTCCTCAAGAAAATCTTCAACATCAAGACCTGAAGGATTTTTAAGGTGAGGAGAGTGAACTGAGGAGTTTTGACCGGGAAAAAATCTTGAGGCAAAAGACTCAAGATGGAAAAAAAGGTGGTCGAAGGGCTAATAACTGCTAGCTTGTATGGCAGAAAAGTGCACACACTACAAGTGGTTGTATCTTATAGAGACCACAGGGATCAGGGCGCAGACACTGCCAGCATAATTTCCTAGGATGAAGTCATCCCAGTTAAACTGGGATGCACTCAACCAATTTAAACTTGGTTGAAATCAACTGATGAAATATAAATCCAAGGGACCCCCCTTGGTTTATATTTCATTGGTTGAAGTCAACCTACTTTAAATTGGTTGTTTGAATCCTGGTTTAACTGGGATGAACCCAACCTAGGCAATTATGCTGGCAGTGAGAGAACAGATGATCTCATTATCTACTCAGCAGCATGGTTATTTATCTACATACAAGTTATGGCTGAGATGTGGGACAGAAGGTGAGATTGGATATTCATCTGGAAATGGGATAAAAAGGAGTGACAGATGTGTGAAAGAGGAAGAGAGGGAAAACACAGTGATGAAATTCCAACAAGACCAAGGGACCTACTTGCATATTTGATGACAATCAAGGAGCCATTGCCTTGGCTAATGATCTCAGCAACCACTCAAACTACAAGACAAAGCACATGGATCTCAAGCATCATTTCATCCATCGAGAAATTAAACTCAAATCAATAATCCTTCAGTATGTTCCTTCGTGCAATATGCTTGCAGACTTTCTAACAAAAGCGGTGGGAAAATTGTCAATAAAACGGGCCCTGAGGGGACTTCAGCTTCTGTGCTCATCGCCTGAGGGGCAATGAGCATGTGGGAGTGTCAGAATCTCAAACTTGTGCCTGACGCGCTCCGACTCGCCCGCGCTCCTCGCCCGTGCTCTCAGCATTCAATGATTTAATCTCTGCAGCTTCCGGTCCTGTGTTTCCTCCAGATCCCGCACGGAACCAACCAAATCCGACACACTAGCAAGAACAGTCGATTCAATCAATCAACATCATTGACTTGAAGCTGTCACGGGATCACCACTGTATCAAGATTCAAGAGTAGTGTCTCTTTTCTTGTGTTTGTTTGTTTTGTTTTCTTCTTCTTCTATTCCCTTCCAACCATCCATCTCATAGCCCTTCCATCCTGGTCCTCTAGTTTTTGCCTCAAAACCTTTCAGATCTCCCTGAATCTTGCTCAACTGACAGTATATTGATAGTAGTAGACTGACTGATCAAGATGGCACACTTTATCCCATGAAAAAAAAAGACAATTAATGCAGAGACACTAGCAGAACTAATTCCAGAGCATGTATGGAAACTCCACGGAACCCCCAAGACAATTGTCTTGGACAGGGGAAGCATTTTTATCTCCCAAATCACATGCAAACTGAGCTCCCGCATGGGTATTAGACTGCATCCCTCTACAGCGTACCACCCAAGAACAGATGGACAATCTGAAATAGGCAAAAAGGATGTGGAGCAATACCTTTGACACTTTTTTTGCTACCAATAGAACAATTGGGCCCTGCTCCTCCCAATGGCTGAATTTGCTTACAACAATAACAACCACACATTGACAGGAGTTTCCCTGTTCAATGCTAACTACAGATTCAACCCAGCATACAGCAGAATCCCCTCAACAGAACAATGCATTCCCGTGGTGGAAGACTGACTCCGCCAACTTGCGGAGGTACAAGGGGAACTCAAGCATTGCCTGGAAGAAGCACAGGAGGCGATGAAAGGCCAATTTTACAGGAAAACAAGGGCAACTCCCAAATGGGAGGTAGGGGACAAAGTATGGCTAGATGGATGCAACATTTCAACAACCCGCCCCAGCCCAAAGTTTGAAAATCAATGCCTGGGACCTTTCTCTATCTGTAATAGAATCTCAAAATCTGCATATCAGCTGACACTCCCTATCTCCATGCGGGGAGTACACCCTGTATTTTGTCAGTACTCCGCAAACACAGACCTGACAAAGTTACAGAGCAGCGGAAGCGGGACCCGGAACCAATTATGGTGGATGGCAGGAATGAGTGGGAAGTTGAGGAGGTACTGGAATGTAGAAGGCAAAGCAGGAATACTCAATACCTTGTCAGCTGGAAGGGATTTTGTCCAGAAGAAAACTCATGGGAACCAGCGGGAAATCTGAAGAATTTCAAAGAATTGGTAGCAAGATTTAACTCAAGATTTCCAGACGTGGCGGCCACTCATTGGCGGACACCAAGAAGGAAATGAGGGACAAAAATTGAATGAGGTGGAATTTTTTCTTTTTTATTGGCAAACAAGGGGAGGATTAAGCATTAAAAGGGGGATAATGTCATGAGCTGTATCGCGGGCCAGCCCACACCACAGCCCGCACCATGTGTACATAGTCTATCACATTCATGTCACAGACAGGCCACTATAGTCTGCCAGGACCAGGATTCACATCCCTTCCTCATCCTGCAATCTACATTATAGGATCCCAAATCCCCAGAAACCCTAGTGCCTTCCTCTCCTCAGATCAGACCATAACAGAAAGTTGACAGGATGTGAGTGGACAGAAAGACAGGCTCATATTCTAACAAAGAATGCCATATCATACATAATAAAAAAAATCTTATTCCTTGTTAGAAGAAATAAAACACCTTGGACCAGGAAACACCAATTATCACTTGTCTACAAGTGACATCAGAAATTACAAAGGCCCCTTTGTAGTTTGCTATGTCACTTGTAGCAATCATTGTTTTTTCATGGTGCTAATTGTAGTCACATACAAATCACATGAAAGGTTTAGTAAGTTAATTTGCCAGTTGTATTTATGTTCAGAATAGGTATAGTGCTTCTCTTTAAACCTTATTTTCAATTTCTTTTCATCCTACAGATCATGATCATAGCTGAAAGCAGGTATTGCAGGATTTGAAAGGGCCAGTGGACAAGAACAACTTGCTTAGAATAGTATTCAAAAGATGACAAGGATATATTCAAGAAAAACATAAGGTGGTGAAAGTGTTAGAACTATGAGGCTCTGAGACAATGAGAGGTAAAGAGGTGGAGAGGATCAGAATGGGTTTGAACAGACTCAACTCAGACAAATGACTCAAAAGTTTATAAATGCTGCCTCATTAGCACATCAGTGATTCCTTCAGAGGTTTAAGGGACGAAGTCCGTCCAATTACGATGGGACTTAGCTAGCTTATTCCTTAGGCAACAACATGCACTTGGGTTGTCCGTCGATTAGTGCTACTGCTACCTAACCAGAATATGTAGTCAGATCGACAAATTGCATAATACAATGGCTAAAACGGGAGCCCAGACGTGATATTTAACTGTGTGCATGGTCGAAGGTATTAATAATATCACCCTATCGGATGGTGCACTGTAGCACCCAGGTAGATTTGTACAAGACCGGAAATCCGGTGCCTCTCCATGATTTACTATCGCACTATCTCCACTGCTTTCTCATACTGGATACTTTGTACACAGTTTAAATTATAAATATTTATATGTACAACATTCTGTCACTGTTGGCAGCTTGTGCAAAACTATCAAGCCAGCTCCAATATTTATTCATGCATGTACACATGACACACAGGCTCATGAAGCTCTTATCAACTCAAAACTGTTAGGACAGAGCAGTTGGCTACTACTGTGAACGTATGTGTACTTAATGACAAAAACAAAGGCTTTAATGGAAAGAAGAGGCAAAAACTGGTAGAGTTTCAGGGAGGGTAATCAATCCTTAAGTTGTTGAACAGAAAAAGTATGAAGTTCACTCTAACATCCTATGAGAAAGGGAGACAAAAGCTGGAAAAAAACTAGACCATTTATAAAAAAAATTGACTCGCACTGGAACCTTACTGCTCTCTGACTAGGAACGTGGCTATGAGTTAGACTGGATGACTTCCCATTCATTCTGGGAGCCTCTCAGATGTGTAATTTAGACCCAATGAGTGATATTCTATCCATTGATTATATAAAATATATGTGCTCGCTAATAGTATGTGCTATATAGAACAGAGAAAGAAAATGATGTAACTTGTACCTATTTATTTAAATAAAACATAGCAACAAGATAAATTTTGGAAATCTTGAAATTCAATTCCTGGGGCCAATGATCAAACTACATATTTTTAGGTGTGCCGTCAAGGGGTGGTGATAGTTGATGGTTGATGTGACGCAGTAATATTTATTCTCCGCCCGTACTCCCCCCCCGCTTGGAACACACATCATGTTACGATGTCAAACAGAATAAACTTCGCATTATAATTACTTCGACTCATTTTCAGCGACATGCAGATGATGCATCGCCTGCAGCAGCGAGCCACATCCCATGATACCGTCCTGAAAAACCTTCCGGATAGCTGAGAGCCTGCACATCGTATCTTGATCTGTCCCTGAGTCCGCCCGAGTTTCCCGCTGCAGATTCAATTACTTTCTTCCAAAACGTCATACACCCATCCGCTATCTGTTGCTTCAGTTACCTCGAAAATCCCATCATGCAATCAGTGGCCGATAAATTTATGGATTCTTTGGGACTTCTCACCCCTGATCAGTAAGCTACCATTCATGATGCTGACTTCCCTCTCTGTTTTTAGAAAGTCATTTTCAATTTACCTGAGATCCAAGCTGATCAATGCGCCGTTCCACTTTACAAACCGTGCATCAATCTCATCAGGATTACAATCCAGCTGAATGAAACGAAGGAGAAACTGCGGAGTACCGAATCGATCCTGCTAGTCTTACAGGATGCATTGGAAACTACCCAACAGATACCAGAAGGCAGGGACAAACAGGTTCTCATCACAGAATTACAAAGTAATATCAATCGGCAGAAGCTCCTTTTCGAACGCGAATCGGCCAAACTATCAGTTAAAGAAAAATACATGAAGGATGTGATGAGAGTAGAGGGAAACGTAGGAAATACGGGTGGGCCAGTAGGTGAATAAGCTCAGAGCATGGCGCTCTCTTCTACTGATCCAGACAAAACAACCCGCTCATCGCTAATTTCTAACATGCTCGCATTTCTCACTGGATGCAGTGTAATAAACAGCGGCATCGGTGTTTCCATTTGAATTTTCCAAAGTTCACTTCGATCTAGCTCTCATGTCCTCAAGACCAGTACCTTCAACCAGCAATCAAGACATCCGTCCATTTTCATCCCAAATCTAAAATCTTCCTAGCCCACATTCGTCATTGTACACTACTTTAAACTAGCTCTCGTGTACCCATGCATTTCTAAGCTAACTATTATGGGCTGCAGAATGGGTTAATTAGATAAAACCTTGTTGCATATCCCATTTCTCAATTTTCTACGATATCTGTGTTGTAACCCAGGACTGGGTTACAGTAGGGTCTCGCTTAGGCCCCTTTCTCCTCTATCCATTTCATGTATATAAACCTACTATCTGTTTATACACATGAAATATTATCATCTTTCATCTCCATACTCGAACTCCATCACTGAGTTCCATCAGGTTGTGAGCCCCTAATAGTATCTTGCCTTTTTTTCATCAACCAATCCATCAAGAGGTAGCCCAGAGTAGGGCGTAATCGTCCTGTTATTTTTTTTTTTTCTTTCCCCCCCTACAAAATTCCTATCGAGATTATCTCCCACCATATCCACATAGAAGTTTCTTTATAGTCCCCGTCATCTCTTTTCATAGTTAATTTTTGTTTATCGATTTTTTTTTCATTCTCATCCTACCCCATCACAGCTGATTAAGCTGCTGACGAGTCATACTCTGAAGCATAACCTTACCTGGGACGCCAGGTTAAGGGGCCGAATAGGCGTGTGGGCGGAGATATCTCTTTCTAACTTTGTTGTTCTTTGTCTTCGTCTCTCAAAAAACAAAAAAAACAAAAAACAAAAAAACCCCTATCACAATGTCTACCCCCACGCCCTCCCTATCCAATCTTCCCCACCCCATAAGTTCTTCATCTGCAACAGGTACTCGATCCAGCCCACTTCCCATGACGACCAACAAACGACAGGATCGAGACGCAGCACCCCACCAAACCGATCACATCGATGGACTTCCAGCGAGACGCACGTCAAGACGGGACATGCGTATCGAAAACGACACGGACCGTGCAGCGGCTGCTGTCATTAGCGCCATATGCCAACAGATCAAAGAAGAAGACCGACTCCTCCCCAACGGCTCCAACTACCCCCTGTGGGCCGACTTCATCAATGAACGAATGCGGGATGCTGTCAATGTTGCCGATTTCTACCGTGGTGAGGCTACCAATGCTTTCCTCGAACGCATCGGTAGATCGATCCTACTACAATCCGTTGAACGATTGTTACGACGAAGCCTTGCACGTCTAACACCATCGTTCACAATGTTCACTGATCTGTCAATTCGTTTCAATTCGATCAGCCGGGCAGCCCAGCTTGACCTGTACAGACGCCTCATCCATTTCAACACGGCGGATCATGCGTCAACAACAGCGATGACGGCCTACATAGGCGACATTTTTGACGAGATGGCGGCAATTCGGATGCTGTTCACTCGTGACCACTGGGCAGGATTGGCTCTTCAAAATGGACTAGCCGGCGATGAACCGCTGCAGGAGGAATTTGACCGGCGTGTTGAAATCGATCTCCAGGAGTCAACAACAGACGACCCGCCAATGACTTTAAATGAAATGATACGCCTACTTGACCAAATCAAACGACAGAACAGGATTCGGTCGAGCAGGGTAACTACAGCCAACTCAGTACCACATGTCCTTACAGCAGCACAAGCCAACCACGCTTCAACACCCCCCGTCCTAACCACCCCGTTTCCCGACCCAGAAAACACACCCGACGCACACGATTTCTTGGCGATGCAAGCAGGTCTTTGCTGGCAATCCAGGTCACCAGATCATCTTCTACGCGATTGCCCGCTCAGACAACGCCCAAACAATTCCCGTGCGCCTCGACAAGTCTCGAACTACAGACCACCGAGCTGGAAATACACCCCACCTCAACATCCGGCGGGGTTCCAATCATTCTATCCAATCATAACGCCGCCGGGTTTCAATGGTGTATACCCCCAGCAGAACAACTCTGTCCGACTCAATCCCAACGCATACCAACAGCCTCGATATACACCCGCAGCAAGCCAACCAGCAGCCATCCCGACCCCAGGCCGGCCAGCAGACTACTACCGCCCACCGCAATACCGGAACCATGGGGGCAGCACACCTTCAACGAACATTGGGTCGCAGAGAACGAGGCCATCCGCCAATGAAGCTGTAGCCTACGGACAACCTGAAGAGCCGTCGGCGAGGATGGTGGAGCTTGGCGACCTGAATGAATCGCTGGGGGATGTGCATTTTGGGGGCATTGATAAATGCACGCCGATGGGCGCACGCCCACGCCCATCGCACGCCAATAAAAAACAAGGCGTGTGCCCCGCACGCCTTTTTTTTAATCGGCGTGCGGGCTGCACGCCCATCCTCGGGCGTGGGCACGCCTGTAGATGGGCGTGCGTGCTGCACGCCCATCTACAGGCGTGCAGTCGCACACCCTCTTCAGAAACAGGCGTGCGGCTCGCCCGCCCCTTCAGAAAAGGGCGTGTGGGTCGCACGCCCTTTTTATGTGTATACGCAGGGGCGTGCCCCCTGCCTATACACATAAAAAGGGCGTGCAACCCACACGCCCTTTTTATGTGTATAGGCAGGGGGCAAGCCCCTGCCTATACACATAGATCGGCGGACCGCCGACCTATGTATATAGGAAGGGCGTGCCCCTTCCTATATACATAGAATCGGCGTGCAGTCGGCACGCCGATTCTATGTATATAGGAAGGGGCACGCCCTTCCTATATACATGCTGATGCCATGCGTACACCAGAATGTACGCATGACATCAGCATGCCCCCACCCCCGCCCCCTCCCCCCATCCTTTGCCGATCGGCCCTCCCCCCCCCTCCTGAAATCCCTCCCCAACCACCACCTCACCAATCCCACCACCCACCTTCCAGACCACCCACCCGTTCCAACCCACCACCCACCCAACCCAGCCTCGCCGACCGCCGACTCAAGCCGCCGGAACGACCCAGCCGCCCGACAACCTCAAGCCAGCCGCCCGACCACCTCAAGCCAGCCGCCAGGACATCGACAAGTAAGTCGATGTCCCCCCGTCTCCCCCGTTTCCCCCGTTCCCCCCAATCCTCCGCGCCCCCCCGTCCCCCCTGCCCCTCACCCAAAACCCCGCCCGCTCCTGAGCCAGCTGGGCCTGGCCCAGAGGGGCCAGATGGGCCACCTGGGCCTGGCCCGAAGGGGCCAGATGGGCCACCTGGGCCTGGCCCAAAGGAGCCAGATGGGCCACCTGGGCCTGGCCAAAAGGGGCCAGATGGGCCAGCCAAAAGGGGCCAGATGGGCCACCTGGGCCTGGCCAAAAGGGGCCAACTAGAACCAGTGGCCCCTATGGACACATTCAAGGTGTTAATGTGCCACTAGGCCCCCTTGCAAGCCCCCCATTGCACCCAAGGCCCAGGAAAAATGTGCAAGGGACACATCTTGGCCTAAAGGGCCCCGGGAAATGCCCACAGATGCATATCAGGCCCCAAGTCCCCCGTCTAAGCCCCCTACACACCCAAAGTGCCCCCCCAAACCCCCCGCAAGGGCTGATATTCCCCTTTCTCATATTCTCACTGCAAAAGGTACTTAATTCCAGGAGCAGCAGCTGACATCTGTTTTACTTTGCAATCCAACCAACAGCAACACCGTTTTCTCCTCCTCCATCAAACTTTAGACGTATTTCCACGCAACAACAATGTCTGGTGGTCATGAAAAAGCACGTGAGTTCTGTTTCCTCATAGCTTGTATGAAAATAAACCTCCTGCTTACCACTTTCCACCCCAAAACACTGCAAATCAGGTTTGGACTTCTGGCAAAAATGCACTGAGCTTGCTCAGCATCCCGCATGCAGTCCTGAGGAATACAAGTATCTGGAAGTTCTCGCCAACAAAATAAAAGCCGAATACAAGCAGTCAGACAATGAGGGTCATGAGTCCTCAACTCGCCCAGCTCCAACAAACACGTTTGACCCCCCAGCTAGCCAAACCATCCTACATTCCACTCCTAACGTCAACCAACCACCTCCTAACCTCAACCGATTCATTCCTTGGTTTCCTGATCATCCCAAAGACCTCCCACCACCTCAAACAACCGCTCCACAACTGTCAGATTTTCTCTCAGCAAACAATGCGGCACCAACACTTCATCGCACACCAGAACCCACTCAAATTAACAACATACCAGCTCAATGGGACAACGAACCCGCTCCATTTGACAACGGCTTGCCCAACGTTATGAACCCGGCATATGGCCCCATCCACCCATTAAGGTCACCCAGGCGCAACAGCAAAGGCGAAAGCACCTTTCTCACCACCTCTAATGGGGCGTTGATAAACGCACGCCAACGGCGCACGCCAACGCCAACCCGCACGCCAATTTTTTTTGGCGTGCGGGGCCTACACGCCATTTTTTTTTGGCGTGTAGGGTTTACACGCCAAAAAAAAAGGGCGTGTGAGACCCACACGCCAAAAAATGGCGTGTGGTTCCCACACGCCATTTTTTTTTGGCGTGTGGGCCCCGCACGCCAAATAAAAATTGGCGTGTGGGCCCCGCACGCCAATTGTTTGGCGTGCGGGTCCCCCCTCGCTCACATAATCGAGTGGTAGGGACCACTCGATTACGTGAGCGAGGCCGGCTGACAAGGTTATACAACCTCGTCAGCCGGGAGGACTTCCTCCCGGCCGGCGAGGCTATACAACCTCGTCGGCCAGGAGGAAGTCCTCCTGGCTGACGAGGTTGTATAACCTCGTCAGCCGGGAGGACTTCCTCCCGGCTGACGAGGTTATACAACCTCGTCAGCCAGGAGGAAGTCCTCCTGGCCGACGAGGTTGTATAGCCTCGTCGGCCGGGAGGACTTCCTCCTGGCCGACGAGGTTATACAACCTCGTCAGCCAGGAGGAAGTCCTCCTGGCCGACGAGGCTGTATAACCTCGTCGGCCGGGAGGACTTCCTCCCGGCCGACGAGGTTATACAACCTCGTCGGCCAGGAGGACTTCCTCCCGGCCGACGAGGTTGTATAACCTTGTCGGCCAGGAGGAAGTCCTCCCGGCCGGCGAGGTTATACAACCTCGTCAGCCAGGAGGAAGTCCTCCTGGCCGACGAGGTTGTATAGCCTCGTCGGCCGGGAGGACTTCCTCCTGGCCGACGAGGTTATACAACCTCGTCGGCCGGGAGGAAGTCCTCCTGGCCGACGAGGTTGTATAACCTCGTCGGCCGGGAGGAAGTCCTCCCGGCCGACGAGGCTGCATAACCTCGTCGGCCGGGAGGACTTCCTCCCGGCCGACGAGGTTATACAACCTCTTCGGCCAGGAGGACTTCCTCCCGGCCGACGAGGTTGTATAACCTCGTCGGCCAGGAGGAAGTCCTCCCGGCCGACGAGGCTATACAACCTCGTCGGCCAGGAGGACTTCCTCCTGGCCGACGAGGTTGTATAGCCTCGTCGGCCGGGAAGACTTCCTCCTGGCCGACGAGGTTATACAACCTCGTCAGCCAGGAGGAAGTCCTCCTGGCCGACGAGGCTGTATAACCTCGTCGGCCGGGAGGACTTCCTCCCGGCCGACGAGGTTATACAACCTCGTCGGCCAGGAGGACTTCCTCCCGGCCGACGAGGTTGTATAACCTTGTCGGCCAGGAGGAAGTCCTCCCGGCCGGCGAGGTTATACAACCTCGTCAGCCAGGAGGAAGTCCTCCTGGCCGACGAGGTTGTATGGCCTCGTCGGCCGGGAGGACTTCCTCCTGGCCGACGAGGTTATACAACCTCGTCGGCCGGGAGGAAGTCCTCCTGGCCGACGAGGTTGTATAACCTCGTCGGCCGGGAGGAAGTCCTCCCGGCCGACGAGGTTATGCAGCCTCGTCGGCCAGGAGGACTTCCTCCTGGCTGACGAGGTTGTATAACCTCGTCGGCCAGGAGGAAGTCCTCCCGGCCGACGAGGCTATACAACCTCGCCGGCCAGGAGGACTTCCTCCTGGCTGACGAGGTTGTATAACCTCGTCAGCCGGGAGGAAGTCCTCCCGGCTGACGAGGTTATACAACCTCGTCAGCCAGGAGGACTTCCTCCTGGCCGACGAGGTTGTATAGCCTCGCCGGCCGGGAGGAAGTCCTCCCGGCTGACGAGGTTGTATAACCTCGTCAGCCGGCCTCGCTCACGTAATCGAGTGGTCCCTACCACTCGATTATGTGAGCGAGGGGGGACCCGCACGCCAAACAATTGGCGTGTGGGCCCCGCACGCCAATTATTTGGCGTGCGCTCCCACACGCCAATTGTTTGGCGTGTGAGAGCGCACGCCAAACAATTGGCGTGCGGGCCCCACACGCCAATTTTATTTGGCGTGCGGGGCCCACACGCCAAAAAAAAATGGCGTGTGGGAACCACACGCCATTTTTGGCGTGCAGGTCTCACACGCCAAATAAAATTGGCGTGTAGACCCTACACGCCAAAAAAAAATGGCGTGTAGGCCCCGCACGCCAAAAAAAATTGGCGTGCGGGTTGGCGTTGGCGTGCGCGCTTGGCGTGCGTTTATCAAAGCCCCCTCTAATGAGGCTTACCTCAATACTATAACTACAGCCATAGAATCCCACAATGCCAACCGAGCCTTGCATAACTTATCACAAAACCGTGATGACAATATAAACGACCCGGATGCCGAGGGGGAAACCGACCCTGAAGAATTGGGAATCAACCCTCCAGCCTCACAAGTCTCTTTGCCGTACAACCATCGTGCAGCCCCACACCCACATTCCACTATCGTTGAAAGTCACCCACGCCGGGCTCGCTACCGCTATCCAACTGCAATATTTGTTGATCCTACGTCCAATGATCCTACATCCAAAAAATCCCGGCATCACACCCCAAGTCCAGACAATCCTCCCTCATGTGGTGGAAGCCCAGTCCCTCAACAGGGCTCCTCTACCTCTCATCAACAGATTGTGCGTATCGACCCAAGGGAAACCGGCCCAAACTTCCCAAGCCACCTATTCACTCCTCACCCAACTGTCCTAACGGCCGAACACTTGAAAGGCATGAAGTTCTCCCGCACCGCAACCACTAGTGCAGTGGACAGTTCCAGTTCATTGCCCAGCTCCAGTTCAAACCCCAGCAAGAGGTCAACAGGCCCTCCTCGCCCTGCAAGGTCCACACGGGATGCATGTGAGTCATCCCCCTCTCCTCTAAACATTAAACACTTCTCAAACTCATGTCTGTCTGTCTGTTGCAGCTGTGGAACTATTTTTACCAGGCCCACTGCTTCCAAGATCAGTGGTAGAAAACTTGAACAACGATTTGGCGCGTGGCATTTCTCCCAATGCCCCACCAAACTTTAGACAATCTTTGTATATATTTTCTGGACTTCTTGTGTGCTATGGGCTTCAATAAGATTGGTGAGAATGGACTCCCCCAAGTGGATTGGGAAAGAACCTACAAAGAATTTCACCACTACTTTGCTACTCACCACCTACTCCACATTTTTTCTCAAGATATAGAAATAGCTTTGTCCAACTATCACTTCTGACTTGTATGGTATTTAACTCCTATCCTGTGTCTCCAGCTCTACATGTTGCATGTTCTATTGATCACTTCCATCCAAATGATACATTTTTTGCCTTTGGTTTATCTATTTCCTACATTATAGGTGTCAGTCTTGGTGTGCAACTAAAACTTATTATTATACATATGATATGATACTAATAACTGAAAATTGTATTAATGATCAGTTAAAAGTATGATTACCTAACTTTATGCTTACATACTCATATACATATGCTTACCCCCAATTTCCAGTCACGGAAATGAGGTGTTGTGTAAATTAGGGGAGATAGTATAAATACAATGTGTTTTACTCAAACCCCGTGCACCGCAGTCCGCATACCTTGAAGTTCAACCCGTGTGACTGAAAGCCCGCGCCAAAGTTGGAATATAAGCCCCCGCGCAAGCATCAGGCCCCTTACAGGCTCTCAGCTTGGCACGCGGACTGCAAAGTCATCCAAGGTACACCCAAAGTAACAAAAACACGCCCAATTAACTTCATTACATAAGTCACACATGTAATGAAGATTAATGGGGACTAAATAAATGATTATACCAGATTGTATTATTATTTAGACATATAAATAAAATTATATTGACTGAACAAACAGTAAAAATAATCCTGCGGCTTATTATAAAATACAAATAAGCCACTAGTATTAATCTATAACAACCAGTACTAATGTACTACAGACTGTAAGTCAACATAAATAAATAAATAAACTAATAAAATCAATTGGTGACGTGGATTCAAAGCAGGGGCTGCTGACGCGTCACCAAGAAAGCAAAAATGGCCAAAATGTGGTCCAAATATCCCACAAGTTGGCCAATAATACCTACAGGGTCCCCAGAGGTCACTCAAGACTATTTAAGGAGGTCTTCAACCGCCCAAATAAAGCTCCTCATGCTTTGTTATACCCACCAACAAACTTACCCATGTATTATTAGATATACAACTTTTTAAAACAGTATGGTAAGCGTATTAGTAGTTATTAGCCCTGTCTTCCCCAACAACTCTACAGTGACCATCCAGCTCCACCATCCACCCATCAAAGCGCCCCAAAGCTGTCCAGTTTCACCCTGAATATCCCCAAGATCCCTCAAGGTTTATTACTAGTAAGTAATAACCCTTTTCTTGGAGATATTCCCCACTTACCTTTCCTGGTATTAAGCCACCCCTGTGTCAAAAGGCCCCAGTGTTCCAGGTACTTAAATCCTCTGCAATTTATTTGCAAGCACCTGAGAGAGATTTAAACCACCCCTGATTTATCAGGCCCCTATTATATTAAATTTATTTAATATAATTATTACCTTATTTTTCCTATTTTTCCTCTAAAGTTTACGTCACAATTCCCCCGTTTTATTTGGGAATTATAACCTTAAAACCTTACCCAGAGTAATATCACTCTTTCCTTGTATCCTTGCACCACTTGTAGCTAGAAAGACTTGTCGTTGGCATCAAGGAGGCTGGCAATATTCAGGAGTAATGTTGACAGCCATTACTCTACTTTGATTTATGGAAACAAATTTAATATAGTAATTACAAATCAGAGGAGGGGTGTTACATTGGCTTGCAAGTTTTGGAGTAAAGAAGTGTGGCTGGTTCAATGATGCTCAACCAACCAGCAGCTTGGCTCTTTGGAAATGATCTAGGTATGGACGGTGGAGGGAAAGGTACTAGGCCACGCTTGACTATAACATGTATCCAGTGATTCCCGTTAATTAGTGCAAGGTAGATTGGGCTTGCTGGTTTGGGGTCGGGTGCAACAGTTGAAGGGAGAAACGTCATGCAGCCAGCTGCTCGGTCGTTTGTGAGGAACACCACTGGCCTATTGTATGCATTAGCAAGAATAGGACCACCATCAAGCCTGCCCATCCACTTGGAAGTGGGCACTGGTCCCTTGGGATTCTCCACGCAAATGCTGTCTTAGATCTTCTCAAACATTTCTGGTCCACCTAGCTTCCTCTTCCAAAGTGCCCTGTTGATGTCCAGCTCGTGTAACATGTCCAATCGCACTTGATACCACCCATTGTCTCTAGCATACGGGCCCTCGGGTTTTTCAGCAGCCAATGCATGTGCCACACAAGAATACCCACAGTTGCCATCGCCTTTGGGGTTATAACTTGATTGGACATACTTAATGACCCAAGGAGGTAACTCCTCAACCTGGGGGAGATGAGGGCAAATTCAGCATAAGCACAAGAGTGTGAGTAAATTGCTTTGCTCTCATGAGTAATCATCATGAATTCACACTATGTTCACTTACTGATTTATCAGACATAACCTCATTAGCGGCTTGAGCCAGTGTCCCTAAGGTGGGACCACTTTTTACAACCATACTTTCATCCTGAATTCAACCAGAAAAGCCAATCAGTTATAATGTTGACTCATTGAATGGGCTCATCCTAACCCTTGAATTTACCTCCAAAGTCGGTGGCCTGGGGGGGTCATTGGCCTGATAATCACCTTCCGTATGGGACATAGGAATAGCATCCTGATTTGCAGAAATACAACAGAACAATCAGGCCAATCACTATTAGGAGAATCTTGTTGGTTTGATTAAAGGGGCTTACCAGGGAAGTTGACATTGAAGTCCCGGCAAGAGGAATATCAATCGGATTGTCCTCTGCAAATTCACATGCATCTCCTTCAGACCCAAAGGGATCTCCATCACTGCCATCAGATTGTTCAATGGATGAGTCTGCTACTCCACTAGATGACCCAGAATGATTGCCTTCTGCGGAGCTCCCTTTTGCCAAAGACATCTGACTCATTGCAGATGATACTGAGGGCTTTTCTTCCATACGGCGTTGGGACTTGGGCCGGTCGGAAGTGGGGGGACTTGCTTTCCGCTTATGTGACGTGCGGCCTGGTTGGTAGTCTTTGTTGGCTGCATACGTAGATGGTAGCTGAGACTTTGGAGGTTGGCCTCGTCGCTTGGCCACACACGGTGGGCTCTCATTGTCTTCTTCAGAAGATGTTGCGGGATCAGGAGCCTTTCTTGGTCGGCCTCGGGGTTTTGGGGCGGTCAGTCTGGCCAAGGTGGGCAGCTCATCAGGGTCTTCCATTGATGAGCTGCTATCTTGTTGCAACTCGTCTGTCCTTCTCCGGCGCGCTTGATTCTGACTGGTCCTTGCGCGCTGTTTCCCCTTGGCTGTCTGTGCCCTTTCAATCTGAGACTCCACAATTTCTGCCTGAGTAGGATCACGGGTTTGCACACGGCGGCTTCCATTCTTCTTCTTCCAAGGTTGATTTGGTTTGGATTTTTGTCTGATGGGGTCTGGCTCAATCAGTGGGACCACATGTGTGTTTGCAACAACTCGACGGAAATTCTTCATCAGTGCCGGCAAAGCTGTGGAGGGGTGAGATTCCAAGATCTCCTGCTTTAGCGCCTCAAAATCATCCTCAAAGTTATACGGCTCCTCATCAAGGTTCTGTAATTTAAGCAAGGTCAAACAGGATTAGCCAATGGGTTATGGAGGAGGGGGCAGATTTATACACTGACTGGTCCATCAGGGTTGTAACACAATTGCCACTGGGGATGAAAGTCTGCTGGTTCCACATCACCCTTCTCTTCAAGCAACTTTTCAATCAAGTGTGCACATGGGACCCCCATTCCCGCATTGAAGTTCCCCGTACACTGCCTGACCGGATCATCACGTTTGGCCTTCTTCATTTTCAAGTACTTATTGTACTCTCCGATTGCCAATTTGAGGGCATGGGTTGAGATCTTGGTGTGAAGCGGCTTGAAAACGTTTGGGAGTCCGGATAGCCCTTTGATCCTTTCATGGCCAATGGTGACCTGTGCTTCGTCCAGTTGCCGGTCCACAGCTGATGAAATGGTCAGGAAGAGCGTAGCAAAGTCGATCTGGCCAGATGTCACGTATGTTTTGAGCCAGCTATGAGCTGATTCACCTCTAGATGACGTCAGATTCCCCAAGTGCGGGGTTTTCCCAGCCCATGCAGCCATGAATTGTTTGCGACAGGGCAGAACATGGTTCTGAAGGTATTCCAGAACATTTGCTCGTTCCCTGAGGTCCACCTGAAGCTTTCCCCAAGCTGTGTCGAATGAGGGTTCGTCCGGTGCGTATGTCACCTTGTGCCATAGCTTCATGAAATTCGTCCATTCGTCTGCCTCGGATGCAAAAGCCTTTTTGCAGTTGGTGACAATTTTCCAATCAATGTGCCAGGCGCATAGGTTGGAGGTTGCATTTGGGAAGTGCTCCGCAATTGCATTTCGGAGAGCCACCTCTTTGTCCGTCACAAAGACCTTTGGAGAGCTCTCTGGTTCCCACACCGACCTGCAAGAATTGATAGGTGTATGTCAAATTACCATCAGATTATCAATCTCATACTAAAAAAGACAATCACCACACTCACTTCAACTTATTCAGAGCCCAAGAGTATGCCGCATTTTTCTCATTCCTCATGAGACAAAATCCAATTGAGAACGAGCTGTTCGTGCAGGTCTGGCCAACAACATGCAGTAAGGGGTACTTGCAGAGGTTGGTCTTGTAGGTGCAGTCAATATTAACCACATGATGGAACTTGCGAGCAAGTAACATTGATCCAGGGTGCGCAAACCATAGGTAGAGGAGCTTTCCGTCATCATCGTAAACTTCATCGTGAACCCAGTTGGAGCCTTTGAGGCATCGTAGAAGATGGTTGATGGGGGTGTCGCCGGCCCTCCGCTGTATCTTCTGCGCTGCTTTTGTGTTGTAAATTGTCCTGTTTGTGACAAAGCGTCCCTCAGTCGTACTCAGCTGCCAGGCAATTGCCTGTGGTTGCAAACCAAGAGAGGCCAGTCGAGCGACCTCTGCTTGGCCCTCTGCCCCAAGTGTCTTGTGGATGGCCTCGTAGTTGTGCTGGATGACATTGTGGTTGTGAGGGACAGTCTTGCTGCGGAGATCCCAATAGTCGTTTTCACGGTTCTTGGCACATGAACAGTGGCCCGAAATCTTGAAGGCGCATCCAACTCGCTTATTACGTGATTCACAAGCCCGACAGGAGTCCACGGTGGTAGTGTCTTCTCCAGCCAGTGAGCAGGCAAGGTAAATGTTCTTCCCCGCCTTGGATTTTGAGACCGCCAGCCGATAACCATGCTCAGTGGCCCATGTGGACACAAATTTCTTCAGATCGTCAACACAGGTGAACAGGTATTCAGGTGGAGGGTCCATCGGCCCTACGAAATTAATTCCCATGAGCATCCATTGGAAACAGTATGATAAATCAATGAGGCACTGACCTCCCACAGAGTAGTCAAACAATCTGACATCCTCACTGGTCAGTAGGGCTTTGGGCAAAGCATTTCCATCCGGGAGATTTGGGGGCATCAACAAGTTGTTGGTGTGGTGCGCAGATGCACTGGGATCTGTACAATAAAACATTGGTAAGAACACCGCAAAGGACTTGTCTGAGTGAAAGCTACAATCACCTTGGGGATTTTCCTCAGTCATTGGAGAGGGAACAGACATTTCCAGGGGGATTGGGGAGGGAACAGACATTTCCTGGGCGGTTCTTGCAGGAGCCAGGTGTCATGAGCCGTATTGCGGGCCTGCCCGCACCAAAGCCCGCACCACATGTAGATAGTCTATCACGTACATATCACAGACAGACCACTATATAGTCTGTCAGGACGAGGATCCACATCTGTTCCTCATCCTGCAATCTACATTATAGGATCCCGAAACCCCAGAAACCCCAGAACCCCAGAGCCTTCCTCTCCACAGATCAGACCATAACATATTGCAGGATCTAACACTACGGAGACAAAGGCAAGAAACCAACACCCAGACACCTGAACAAAACCAGACAGACAACCCAAACGATCCCAACCCCACCCGCACCCAAAAGATGGATGAAGTAGAGCAACTCCGACGACAGCTTGAGGAGATGACTCAAGCAAGGGAGAACGAACGATCCCGCCGAAGAGCGGCCGAAGCACAACGGGACCAACCATCCCGACCAACCGGTTCCACCCCAACCCGCGGACCAAAGATCGCATGTCCCGACAAATTTGATGGTGAACGCGGGACAAAGGCAGAAACGTTCGCCCGCCAAGTGGCGATTTATACATCGGTCAACAGCGCCATGTTCCCTGACGACAGGACAAAGCTGTTGTTCGCCGCGTCCTACCTTACTGGACCCGCCGCCGTGTGGTCTGCCCCGTACATCGACCTAGTCACGGAAGGAGCGGACTTCTCGTATGACGGGTGGACGAAGGATTTTGGAACGATGTATTTCGACTCCGAGAAGAAAGGGAAGGCGGAACGGGTGTTACGAACGCTACGACAGACGAGGACAGTGGCCGACTACACCCACACATTCCTCACCCACGCTACTGCCACCGGATGGGAGGTCCCAACCCTCATCAGCCAATACCGACAGGGCTTAAAACGGGACATTCGAACGGCACTAGTGCTGGCCCGCACCACTTTCACCACTGTCAATGAGGCAGCGGGTCTAGCCATGGAGCTTTATTCGGAGATGCACGGAGCGGAAACGACCACTGGAATTGCGAAGACCCAGCCAGATCCCGACGCCATGGACACATCTGCGATCAGCGGCCGATTGTCCGAGGACGAGAAGGCCCGCATGATGCGGGAAGGACTTTGCTTCCGCTGCGGGACGCGAGGACATATCTCTCGGGAGTGTCCAAACAAGAAAGGGAAAGGACAAACACCCGCCTCAGTCTCTGCACTCGAGGACCAGATCCGACAGCTAGCCGATGGATTGGCGGCGCTCAAAACGGAGGGGCAGACGGACAAGGTGAACAAGGGACGAGCCGATAAGTCAAAAAATGGAGACGCTCGGGAATGAAGGTTGTGCCCTTCCCGAGCGTAGCGGAGTTGTCATGCAGTATTGGTGCTAGTCAGACATTACATGTAAATGAGATTGATCCCCAATGTTTCCTTTCATGCACCATCACAACTCCCAGAGCCACACCCCAAAGCCCCTATCCCCCCCTATCCTTCCTCATAGACTCCAGAGCAACCCACGACGTTCTGAGTGAATCGTACGCATCCCGATGTGGACTCCTCGAGGCCGCTTCGGCCTCGGGGCGAACCATCTTCGGATTTGACGGGTCCGCAAGCAGAGCAACCCATGAGATAGACCTAATGTTGAATGACGAACCCCGCCCGTCCCGATTCATCATTACACGACTGAAAGACTCGTATGATGGGATCCTAGGGATGCCCTGGATCCGCCGATATGGACACCGAATCAATTGGACGAACCGTACCCTATGGACCCCGGACATTGCGGCCGCTTCGGCGGTTTCGTCTATTCCGAAAAACACCCCAACCGGCGAGTCGGGGAAAGCTAGGAAGATTGACGAGGGTGTGTGTGTTTTGAACACAATAACGCCCCCGCAATGTGAGTTCGACATCCCTATCCCCCACATCATTCCCAAAACGGCTGGCAAGCTTGTACACCCTGTAGATAGACCCCAGAACCCCACATGGAATCCCGAAACCCGACACCCCAACCACGTACCGGATGAAACTGTATCCAACCAAACTTGTGCTACTGCGGCAGCAGTATTGTCCTACCCGCCAACATCCCCGCAGAAGGTCGAAAGGCCCATGGGGAAAGCTAGGATTAGTGACGAGGGGGTGTGTGCTTACAGCACAATAACACCCCCGCAATGTGAGTTTGACAACCCCCCACCCCATACTTTACTGCCCGAGACAGCTGGCAAGCTTGTACGCCTTGTAGATAGATTCGCAAGCCCCGCCAGGAACCCCAATACTCGACACTCTGACCAGGTACCCGATCAAATTATTGCTACTGCCAAGGCAGTATCGTCCTCTCCGCCAACATCCCCGCATACGGTCTATAGGCCCATGGGGAAAGCTAGGATTAGTGACGAGGGGGTGTGTGCTGTTAGCACAATAACACCCCCGCAATGTGAGTCTGATAGATCTCCCCCGCTTTTAAATCCCGAAACAGCTGGCAAGCCTCTTTTCCCCCTAGGACATACCCCTGCAGTGATCAGCACGGCCAAAACATCGTGGTCGACATCGGCCCGATTGGCAGCAAAAGGGAAAGCCACAAATGCGGAGCGGACCGCGGAAGAACTAGTACCGCGGTACTACCACCGACGCCTTGACATGTTCCGGAAATCAAGCGCCATGAGACTTCCCCCGCGAAGAAAGTATGACTTCCGCGTAGATCTGATCCCAGGAGCCACCCCACAGGCCGGAAGAATCATCCCGCTATCCCCAGCAGAGAACCAGGCACTTGATATTATGATTGCCGAAGGACTGACGAGCGGGACCATTCGACGGACCACATCCCCGTGGGCGGCACCAGTGCTATTCACTGGAAAGAAGGACGGAAACCTGCGACCCTGCTTTGACTACAGGAGACTCAACGCGGTAACGGTGAAGAACAAATACCCGCTCCCACTGACAATGGACTTAGTTGACAGCCTTTTGGATGCGGACACATTCACAAAGCTTGACCTCCGCAACGCATATGGAAACCTCAGAGTTGCGGAAGGCGACGAAGATAAGCTGGCTTTCATCTGCAGGGCAGGTCAATTCGCCCCGCTTACCATGCCCTTCGGTCCCACGGGAGCGCCAGGATACTTCCAATACTTCATGCAAGACATCCTCCTCGGACGGATTGGGAAAGACACCGCTGCATACCTAGATGACATCATGATCTACACGCGGAAAGGCTCGGACCATGCGGAAGCGGTGGGCAGTATTCTGGACACATTGAGCAAGCACCAATTGTGGCTGAAACCCGAAAAGTGTGAATTTTCAAGGCCGGAAGTGGAATACCTAGGATTATTGATATCATGCAACCGGATCAGAATGGACCCCGCAAAGGTGCAAGCAGTAACCGACTGGCCCGCACCGAAGAATGTCACCAAACTTCAACGATTCATTGGGTTTGCTAATTTTTACCGCCGATTCATCGACCATTTCTCAGGAAAGACCAGACCACTCCACAACCTGACAAGAGTAGAGACCCCCTTCGTGTGGGACGCCAAGTGCAACTCTGCATTTGAATCCCTCAAAACCGCCTTCACATCCGCCCCGATCCTGAAAATTGCAGACCCGTACAAACCGTTTGTCCTAGAATGTGATTGCTCCGATTTCGCGCTCGGAGCGGTACTGTCCCAGGTTTGCACCAAGGACCAGGAGCTTCACCCAGTAGCTTACCTGTCCCGATCCCTTGTACAGGCGGAACGCAACTATGAGATCTTTGACAAAGAGTTACTGGCTATTGTGGCTGCCTTCAAAGAGTGGCGGCAATAGTTGGAGGGGAACCCACACCGCTTGACGGCAATTGTATACACCGATCACCGTAATTTGGAAAGCTTCATGACAACCAAGCAGCTCACGAGAAGACAGGCAAGATGGGTGGAGACCATGGGATGTTTTGACTTCGAGATCATATTCCGACCAGGACGTCAATCGACAAAACCCGACGCCCTATCCCGCAGACCGGACCTCGCCCCAGCACCCGGAGAAAAGCTGACCTTTGGTCAGCTTTTAAAGCCAGGTAACATCACCGAGCGGACTTTTGAAGAGATTGCGGAATGTGCGGAATTGGACAGCTGGTTTATGGACGAATCAATTCAAATGGATGATGGGGAACATTGGTTTGAGGTGGACGTGATGGGGACTGATTTGGAAGATGCGGGAACGGACGACCTAGTGTTGTCTGACGCCGAAATCATTGCCAGGATTAGAGAACTGACCCCACATGATCCAAAATTGGCTGACTGGATTAAGCTGTTACAGAAACCGACAGGGGACCACAACAGGTATGCGGAAGCCCACGGGGTACTCTATGACAAGGGACGGATAGTGGTACCAGCGGACTTGGCATTGCGAACGACAATCCTCAAAAGTCGACACGACACAAAGTCCGCAGGCCACCCAGGCAGATCCCGCACGTTGGCATTGGTACGGAGAAGTTTTGTGTGGAGTGGAATGAAGAGATTTGTAAACCAGTACGTAGACGGATGTGATTCATGCCAAAGAGTCAAATCTAGCACTCGACGGCCGTTCGGAACATTAGAACCCCTCCCAATCCCCGCAGGCCCGTGGACGGACATTAGCTATGATTTGATCACTTATCTCCCTGAATCCCGCTTGAGCGACAGCATACTAACAGTAGTAGACCGGCTGACCAAGATGGCCCACTTCATCCCATGCAAGAAAACCATGAACGCGGAACAACTAGCGGAACTGATGGCAGAACACGTATGGAAACTCCATGGAACCCCCAAGACAATTATCTCAGACCGGGGAAGTATTTTTATCTCCCAAATCACATGTGAATTGAGCTCCCGCATGGGGATTAGACTACAGCCATCCACAGCGTACCACCCAAGGACAGATGGACAATCCGAAATCGCCAACAAGGCAGTCGAGCAATACCTGCGGCACTTTGTTTGCTACCAACAGAACGATTGGGCCCCACTCCTCCCAATGGCTGAATTTGCTTACAACAACAACGACCACACCTCGACAGGAGTTTCCCCGTTCAAAGCCAACTACGGATTCAACCCGGCATATAGCGGAACCCCCTCAACAGAACAATGCATCCCCGCAGTAGAGGAACGACTCCGCAAACTTGCGGAAGTCCAAGGAGAACTCAAGCATTGCTTAGAAGAGGCGCAAGAAACAATGAAAGGCCAATTTGACAGGAAAACAAGGGAAACACCGGAATGGGACGTGGGGGCCGAAGTATGGCTAGACGGACGCAACATTTCAACGACCCGCCCCAGCCCAAAATTGGAACATGGATGGCTGGGACCTTTCTCTATCTGTAAAAGAATCTCAAGATCCGCGTATAAGCTAACACTCCCTATATCCATGCGGGGGGTACACCCCGTATTTCACGTATCAATACTCCGCAAACACAGACCCGACGAAATTGCGGAACAACGAAGGGAAGACCCCAAACCAATTACAGCGGATGGCGGGGACGAGTGGGAAGTCGAAGAGGTACTGGACTGTAGAAGACGACGCGGGAAGACCCAATACCTGGTCAGCTGGAAGGGATTTGGAACAGAAGACAACTCATGGGAACCGGCGGAAAACTTGAAGAATTGCGAGGAACTGGTAGCGGGATTTAATTCAAGATTTCCGAATGCGGGAACTGCTCATCGGCGGAGGCGGAGAAGGAAGTGAGGAACAAAATTGATAAGAGGTGGAATTTTTTCTTTTTTCTTGATTGGCGAATGAGTGGAGGATTTAGCATTAAACGGGGGATAATGTCATGAGCCGTATTGCGGGCCTGCCCGCACCAAAGCCCGCACCACATGTAGATAGTCTATCACGTACATATCACAGACAGACCACTATATAGTCTGTCAGGATGAGGATCCACATCTCTTCCTCATCCTGCAATCTACATTATAGGATCCCGAAACCCCAGAAACCCCAGAACCCCAGAGCCTTCCTCTCCACAGATCAGACCATAACACCAGGACTGCAGACAGTACCACAGATGTTGTAGAGTTGGAACCACCTGATTCATCAATAAATAGTCAGCTCCCAATAAAGCAACTTTACCAGAGATACTAAGACCCACCTTGAGCTTGATCCTCATTGGTTTGGGTGGGAAAAGAGGGAGAAGGCAGGTCATTTGCAGAAGGCAGGAAATTGTGGGGAAAAGCTAATGATTTACAGTTTGTCAGCTCTCAATAAATATACATTACAAGAGAAAGTTAGACCTACCTTGAGCTGTATTGTCAGGAATTTGAGGGACAACCAAGGAAGCCAGTGGATCAATTGCTGTAGGTAGCTGCGCGGATGGGGCAGGCGGACTTAAAGAGTCAAGCAGAGAATTGATTTCGACAGCGGATTGGTTGGTGTTGTTGTCCCAGTAGTATGTGGGCTGGCTGATGGACGGGTTGCTGGGTATTGATGGTGGGTTTTGGATTGGTTGGGGGGCATTCCAGTTGTTGGAGTACATTTCCTGCTGTAATGTATAGGAGGTTGGTTGATTGGGTTGGTGGGTGGGAGGAATTTTTGACGTCTGTTGCGGGGTGATTGCTGGATTGGTGTAGTTTGGAAAGTTTGGATTGGGTTGGCCGGTGACTGGAATGTGGGGAAAGGCTGTACTATTGTTATAGGAGGCCGTTTGGGATGATTGGTGGGGGGGAAGGTTGTTGTATGGGTTGAAAGATGGTATTTGGTGGCCCATATGGGGTGCAGGTTGCCCATGATTTGGAATTGGAAAGGCCATTGAGTTTGACGGGTATGCGGGGTGGCCATGGTTGGTGAAGCTGGGGTGTTGGTTTGTGGGATTATGTGTGATTGGGGGTATTGAGGATGCGGCAGCATTGTGTAGGTAATTGGGGAAGCTGGGGAATTGATCAGACGTTTGAGGGGGGATGGAGGGGTTGGATGGGACCTGGAACCAAGGGGGTTGCCCAAATGGAACTGGTGGTTGCAGCTGATGGAGGCAGGAGGAAGGACTGTGTGAGAAAGTTATTTAAGTAGAAGAATTGGGCTGTGTGTGCTTACATGCTGTGCCAAGTGAGACTGGGTGACATTAGGCTGACCACTGGCATGCATTATTGCATTAGGGTATTGGGGGTGCGGCTGATTGTGGACGCCATATGGGTTGGGAGATACGTGGTAGTAGGAGGAGTTTTGGCCTGGCTGAGACATTTTCTGCTGTAAATAACGGCCAGAGTGAGTAATTTTGGATGATATTTACTTTGATAGACATGCACTTACACTGCTGGAGGGTAATAAAAGTTGATGCGAAGAAAACTTGCTGATATCTGTGCGTTCAGAGGAACAAGAAGAAATAATCAGCTGGCATGAAAATAATAATAATGAAGATGTGGAGGGATTAATTGGATCTGAGTGGAAGAACATCAAGTGCTGGTGTGCCCGTCCGGGGCTTGGACAAGGGGAATGGGGCCCTTGGATACCTATGCGGAGATGTAAAGGGGCCCTGGCCTAACATGTCAAACTTGGGCGGCTGGGAGCACAGTTGGCTCCTTTTGGCCAGTCATATTGGGCCCTGTTGGCCCCTTTACTAGGCCCTTTGGGGCTTGTCCCACTGTCAATACAGGGCCTAATGGGCACTGAGTAAATTTTTGGTTTTTTTTATCAGAATCTTTTTTTTTCTTGATTTATTTATTTTATTTTTATTTTTATTTTTATTTTTATTTTTATTTTTATTTTTATTTTTATTTTTATTTTTATTTTTATTTTTATTTTTATTTTATTTATTTTATTTTTATTTTTATTTTTATTTTATTTATTTTATTTTATTTTATTTTTATTTTATTTTATTTTATTTTTATTTAATTTAATTTTAATTTTATTTTTTTATTTTTTTAATTTTTTAATTTTTAATTTTTTTTTATCTTACGGGGGCATGGTGCGCACGGGGCGCACGGGGGGCTCAGGGGGAACGGGGGCTCAGGGGGCACGGGGGGCTCAGGGGGGCTCAGGCAGGATAAAAAAAAAACACCCACATTTGGGTGGGTCGGGTGGCTTGGCTCGCTCGGATCGGGTCGGGTGGGTCGGATCGGGTCGGGTGGGTCGGCTTGGGTCGGGTGGGTCGGCTCGGGTCGGCTGGGTTGATGTGGAGGAGGTGCTGTGAGGTGGGGGGGAAGTGATCGAGTGAGGTGATGGTTGCGGTTGAAATCCGCGGGGGGGGAGGGGGGGTGGGGGGAGGGGGGGTGGGGGGCGGGGCGGGCATGCTGATGTCATGCGTACATTCTGGTGTACGCATGACATCAGCATGTATATAGGAAGGGCGTGCCCCTTCCTATATACATAGGTCGGCGGTCCGCCGATCTATGTGTATAGGCAGGGGCTTGCCCCCTGCCTATACACATAAAAAGGGCGTGTGGGTCGCACGTCCTTTTTATGTGTATAGGCAGGGGCGTGCCCCCTGCCTATACACATAAAAAGGGCGTGCGACCCACACGCCCTTTTCTGAAGGGGCGGGCGAGCCGCACGCCTTTTTCTGAAGGGGGCGTGCGACTGCACGCCTGCAGTGTCGCACACCTGTAGATGGGCGTGCAGCACGCACGCCCATCTACAGGCGTGCCCACGCCCAAGGATGGGCGTGCAGCCCGCACGCCGATAAAAAAAAGGCGTGCGGGGAACACGCCTTTCTTTTTATCGGTGTGCGTTCGGCGTGGGCGTGCGCCGATGGGCGTGCAAATATCAATGCCCGCATTTTGGACACATCATGACTGAAGAGTCTGATGATGTACCTATTGTCGACTCAGGTGCGTCTCACCACCTATGCGGTGATTTCAAACTGTTATCTAATTTCCATCTTTTCAAAAATCCTGTTCCCCTGCGAGTAGCTACTTCTGGCAATCCCGCCTTCATCACCGGCGAGGGAGATTTAACCTTTAACGGGGAAAATAACCAAAGAGTTACGATCCACGGCGTGCTTTATTGTGAGAGAGCTCAATCTACACTCATCTCGCTTGCCGCCCTCCGGAAAGCTAATGCTTATATCGCGTACGATATTGCACAGGATTGTTTCAATGTCTTTTCCAAACATAACATCCTAGTTTTCAAATGCCCTCTTATCGTGTCTCAGAATCGCTGGATTTTCCCATGCCCAATTTTTTACCCAAATGTTCCCTCAAATGTCTCTACGCACCACATGCCACAGCGAAATCATACAATTCTATCTACCCCAAAATTCTGCCCCGTGTCCACTGATACCCGCGTGAAAATGAGAAAAGAAGTCTTTGTGACACCACTTAATGTTGACAGTTCTAGCCCCAAGCAGCCTCTCACCAACAGTCTGCCGAACGACGAACAAATTTTACTTCACTATCACCGACTTTTCGGGCACGCCGGTATTAGAAAAGTAAGACACATCATACAGGAAAAGCTATGTCATCATCTCCCGGCATATCTACCAAAAGGTGATGTCAAATGTGATGTCTGCGCTCGGAGCAAGAGCCTGAACAAAAATAGGCTAAGTAGCACTGACCGCGATATAAAAAAGCTTGATGTAGTCACAGCTGACATCATAGGTCCTTTTGAGGTGGAAACCTTTAACAAAGGGTGTTTCTTGCTAACGATCAGGGACCTGGCGTCGGGTTTTAGTGAAGCAAAGGTGCTGCAACATAAAGAACAAGCTGCTGGACTACTGACAGAGACTCTCATTAGATGGGAACAACAGACGGGGGAGTTAGTTCGATGCGTTCGAACAGACAACGGGGGAGAATTCTCCAGCGACGTCCTCGCTCAATTTTTCCGACAGAGGGGCATCAAAGCCGAACGGTCACTACCTTACCACCATTACCAAAACGGTATCATTGAACGGTTCAACAGAACCCTGGCCGACATGGGCCGAACAATTCTGATAGACAGTGGCATGGGTAAAGCCTTCTGGGGTTTCTCTTTCATCTGGGCGTGCGATGTATTGAATACTCTGCCTAACAAAAGAAGTGGACTACTCACCCCCTTTGAAGCCTTCCGTGGTTATAGACCTTCCTGTGACAGATCCAAATTATTCGGTGAACGTGCTTTCCTGCACGTGCCGAGCGAGCAGCAAACAAAGCTTGACAGCGGGCTCTAGAAGGACGAGTAGTGGCCCACTGCTAGACAGCAAGGGATGGGTGTTTCTGATCAAGGGTTCTAACCAGCTAGTCGCGTCAGCGCTTGTGGAATGGGCAGATAAACCACCAGTTTATCAGCGTCAAAGCTTGTCAACTCCCGCAACGGCCCCAGCACCGGTTCAACAACCATCACGACTTGTTCCTTCACCAGTGACCCCGCCTACGGACGTTAATAAAAGCGACATATCATACATTGTGAATCTGATGCAGTTTGGTAATTTTGATGACAATATTGTTTTTGATGAGCAGGAGCTACTGATAGATAAAGTTCTCCTAGAGTGTTCCTTCTATGCGGCTACAGTACCAAAAACTTTCAAGCAGGCAACAAAATCATTGGAATGGACAAATTGGAAGAATGCAATTGGTGAAGAGCTGAAAAATCTCGAAACCATGGAAGTCTGGTCAGTAAGAGCAATACCCAAGGGCCGAAAACCCCTCAAGGGACGATGGGTCTTTGCAGAAAAAACAGATGACACTGGTGCAACCGTTCGCTACAAGGCACGGTATGTCGCAAAGGGTTTCACCCAGGTAGTTGGACTTGACTATCAAGCAACTTTTGCCCCGACCGCCACTTTTGTCTCTATGCGACTAGTACTGACACTTGCAGCTAAATTTCATTGGAAAGTCTACTCTTTCGATTTTGTTGCAGCTTACCTCAACGCGCCTATTGATGAAGAAGTATGGGTTGAAGCCCCAGAGGGCCTCAATGTGAAACCAGGGGAGGCGATGTTCTTACACAAAGCTCTCTATGGGACCAAGCAAGCAGCACGCTGCTGGTGGCTTCATCTGAAGGAAGTTCTGAAGAAATTAGGTTTCGAGGCCAGCCAGTACGACAATAGCTTATACACTGTGAAACACGTCGAACATCATGGTATCATCTGGATACATGTCGACGACGGCATTGTGACCGGTTCGTCTGATACCATCTTACAACGTCTGGAAGCGGGTCTAAAAGGACTATTGAAGATCAAGTGGTCGGAGGGTCTCGAGTCGATAGTTGGGCTTGAAATCAAAAGGCATGAAAAAGGTTTCAAGATTAGACAGCCAAAACTAATAAAAACTATCCTAGATCAACACTGGGATGGAGCGTTTGTTACAAATACACCACTTCCCACCGCATTAGAACTGACAACTGACCCAGATGGCGATCCGGGAAAGTCCACTGATTATCTGTCCATCATAGGCGCTATCAATTACCTGGCGGTTGCGAGCAGACCAGACATAGCTTTTGCTGTCAACCTGTTGGCAAGATTCTCAGCTTCCCCTGGAGTCAATCACTGGAAAGGTCTCCGGCACCTGGTTGCATATTTGGCAAGCTCGCGGGATCTGTACCTAGATCTGTTCCCCAACAACGACGACAAGCCACTCAAATGTTACTGTGATGTGTCATGGGGCGGTGAGCTGGCCAAATCGACTTATGGCATTATTGTCTCATTTTTTGGTTGTCCCGTGCTATGGACATCCAGACGTTTTGCCACAGTGGCCGCATCGACCTGCCAAGCGGAGTACATGGCCTTAGGCATTGGCACTTGTCAGGTACTGTGGGTACGCCATCTGCTCACAGATGTGCTTAAACAACAATTCACTGGAATATTACACTGTGATAACCAAAGTGCAATTCGAGTCTCCGTTGATGACTCAGCAAACAAGAGGGTAAGACATGTGGACAGAGAATTTTACTTAACTAACCAAGCCTTATATGAAAAAAAAAAACGGAACTGATATGGGTACCAACAAAGCACCAACTAGCTGACATTTTTACCAAGGCACTAAGCAGGGAACCTTTCGAGTTTTTCAGAGAAAAAATCATGCACGGTGCCTAGGCGAGGGGGGGAGTGTTGTAACCCAGGACTGGGTTACAGTAGGGTCTCGCTTAGGCCCCTTTCTCCTCTATCCATTTCATGTATATAAACCTACTATCTGTTTATACACATGAAATATTATCATCTTTCATCTCCATACTCGAACTCCATCACTGAGTTCCATCAATCTGAACTTATAAAAGTAGTCTGAGATGCACATAACCTGCCTTTTGGAAGAAAAAAAAAGGTAATCCCACCTATCCATTAATCTTGCTTCATCCTGTCAATCACACAATGACCTGGTTCTCTGCCTTGGCTTTATTTCTTTCACTTTCTATCAAGAATTTTCATAGAATGTTTTATCATCAGCCTGATTCCCATTGGGCCTTGACCCGAAATATTTCCAATATGTCCACATGCAGTGTTAAACATGTTTTTATTAGATTGAAGTTGGACACCATTTAAGCACATGATTCATCAATCAGCAAGCACAATTTTGGCTGTAGATTTAAAATACCCCTTTGTCAACCAGACTAAAACAAATATGACCAGTTTGCAAAAGTTGTGAAATTTGAAGTATATAGAATGAGATGGTTCACTTTTTGGGGTCATTCTTGCTAGTTTGTTTACATTTTGACAACGGTGGTCCCGCTACGCTAACAATAGCTGTAGCGTAGCGTAATGTTAGGTTTTGTTGCTACGCTAGCACAAATTTACTGTTAGCTGAAGATTTTTTCAGCTAATGCTAAAATAATTTTGTCAAAAAAAAAATCGGGTAGCGTAGCGTTAGCAAGATCCAAAAAATAATAATTAACACTACAGGAATTGCCTGTTAGCTGATTTTTAGTGGTGTTAGCTGGAACAAATGCTATGCTAACTTTAAGTGTAGCGGTCTTGTCAGCTAAGCTGACTGTTAGCATAGTGCTCTTGTCAGCTAAGCTGACTGTTAGCGTAGCGCTCTTTTGAGCTAAGCTGACTGTTAGCATAGTGCTCTTTTCAGCTACCCTGAATGTTAGCGTAGCGCCCTGCTCAGCTACACTAACTGTTAGCTTAGCACCCTTTTCAGCTACTTGAACTGTTTTTTCAATGCTATATTTTCAGTAGTATAGCAATTGTGTCTTGTCTTGAGGCTTTGATGCTTTTAAATTAGTATTTTCATGCCTCTGATGATTCAAATGAGGTCCCCAGAATAGTGTTGTCCCAAGATCCATCATCCAACATCAAGGGCATTTCAATAAAAATAAATTAGCCATCAAAATAAGGACACAATCCTAAATTATGAGGCCAAATGAAGGCCATTAAAGCCACATGTAAAAACAATTTGTTTTTGAAAAAAATAAAATAAAAATAAATAATTAAAGATAGAAATTAAAAATAAATAAATCAGAAATGAGCTTTTTTGATTGCTGTACTTGCTCAAGTACAGGATTTAAAGCAGCATTTTTATTGGTTTACTTGTGCAAGTACAGCTTTTTGATTGCTTTACTTGTGCAAGTACAGGATCCTAATTGAGCTGAGTGGACCAGCTTTGACCCAAGACAGGGGAATTTATCACTCCTGCTATATTAAAAGTGAGTGCAAAATACCTACACCACAGAAGCACCAAAAGTTTTCAAGGTGGTTTCAAAAACCAAACTGGTTTTCAGGACAGAATTGGTTTGAATCTAGCGGGAGAACCAATTCTGTTCCCAAAATAGTCAAAAAAATCAAATTGTGAGATAATAATAAAAAAACATTTGAGAAAATGGTTTTCATAAACAATTTCACAACAGAACCCTTCCACCAGTGGTTTTGGTTCTAAAGACCAAAACCGTTGGTAGAAATGTTTGGAAAACATATATTATTTGTGAATTGGTTCTAAAAACCAAAATTGGTGGAGGGGAGGTTCACAGAAATATTTATGGAATCCCTTCTGAATTTAGTTCTGGCAAGATCTCCCACAAGGTTGGGTGATGGCATCCCACCTTTTCCCACCCACAGCTTGAAGCCCTCAATGGCTGATATTGTCAAAAGCCCCCTCACTTCCTGCCGCAACCACTCCATACCAGCCAACCATGTTGAACAAAGAAGAAACCCCTGGCTGCATGTCCTTCCAATCACCAGCACCCCCACAGACCCTTGTTCTGCAAACACCACGCACAACTTTATACCAGAAGACTCCAACAGGGATCCAAGATAATAATCCCCAAGAAGAAACACTGCCCTAACAGCACAATTTCCTTACTCATTGTTTACAAACTCCTTGACCAGATTGGCTGCAATGAGAACAACAAAAACAATGCTGTTTACCAAAAATACACCACTGAGCCCGGCCTCCCCCAATTGAACATCTGATTGCAAGATTTGACTTTTCCGGTTTTAAAATCTCAAGTCATCCGCCATCTCCAGATAAACTGTCAATCTGATATTGTGCACGTCTTGGCATCAGATGCGGAGATTGGCAAGAAGATTCATTGGGATTTCACCTTAAGAGAGCCCAACGGGGGCCAAGCCACTGGCCCAATGACAACATTGCAGGGCAGATCGTTCCATGATTTCATCAATACTGTCATGACATTATCAACAGCTGCTAGAATATCAATCAGGCTCAAGGTACCAGAAGAAGGCCAAGTCATCAAGGTGAGCAACCATACCTTTCATTAATTACAAATAATTATTCATGCTGATTTCTATTATTTATTGCATGTAGATATTGCCCCATTTTGAAGCAGCTTGGGATCAAATCCCAAACAAGTGACTCTGCTCTGATAAAGAGGAAGATGGCAATGTTTCCAACTTGTCAATGGTGGCGTTTTTTTTACAATGTAAGGTTCCTTTTCCAAATGAAGAATTCAAAAAGTTAATTTTGGCCCACCAGATCACCCACTGGACTGCCTTCAAAGCTGCTTTGGAAAAGAAACTAATCAAACTTGGATTTGCTTGGGGTACTTCCCAACTCATCCTTTCTGGCATCAAGGAGCTCTCTAAGGTTGATGGTGAATAAACTGATTAATTTACAGTTATAAATCACATGTCTTTCCCCTCCTCCCTTGAAATTTCAGTGTATTCCTTATGATTACTCCCCCATCTGAAGAAATGATTTGTTATATACTTTCCATCACATGTCATTTCCTTATTCTGCTCTGATTTTTTATTGTGGAGTGAGATTTTTTTATGAATATAATCAGAATATAACAATAGCATTTGACTTTGATTTCCATAGGAATTTCTGGAAAATTATGAGAATAAAATTGGAATAGCATGGTACTTATGTGAAAAAAATAAGGACTTTGTACTTCTTTTATTTTCTCAGAAACACAATTCAAAATACCACAGAAAACATGGTCTCACCCACATTGACTGCTAATTGATGACATCTCAAATGATGACTTCTTTGATTTGGTTCACATAGTGATAATACTGAGGCACAATTAGCTTAACTTCTCAAAGGTAACTTCAACAAAAGAAACAAAAAAAAATTTGGGAACATGTGGTACAATCTTGATTTAACATAGCTGACAAAATTGGGAGTGACTTGACAATTTTCAATACCTAGTTCCTATTTGGGCACTTCCAATAGTGTTTTGTATTGAGAGAATAGCAATCCCATCTCAGTATCTTGAATACGGTCATGAGCTTGGGACAGCAATGAAATGGGTCATCTATTGGTGAATGAAAAAAAGTTCATCAACTGCAAATTAATGTATCTCCACTTTCCTCGAATGGGTTTTATGTCGACTCACATTGACAAGGGATTCAAGATGGTTCTGGGGTAGGCTGAAGAGTTGATTCCTCACCATCCTTGCCAACACAAGTTTGAGATGTTTCTGAAGCTGGCCTTGTCAAGCATTTGTCAGTTGAACAGGAATGTCTGTGATTCCCTAGGCTTGTACTGTTTGGATAGAGCAAGCATTAAAAACCCCCTCTGGCAATTGGATTGAGACAGACATAAACTCAACTGATCCGGACAATGAGGCCACTTAAACACTTAGTCTGAAAAACAATGTCTTCTTCTGCTTTATCAATTGATGCGTTGAGAGAAGGAAAGACGTGATTGGGTTTCCATCTCACGTGAACTCAAAATTCAGGGTCGTCCAGATTGTTGAAGTGAGCCCGGATAATCATCAACGGAGGCACTGGATCTATTGATTTGTTCACAAATTTGAGCTGGTTGACTGCATTGGTACCCACTAGCTGAAGTAACAATCTATGCTAAAGATTGTTGTAGATATCAGGCCACTCACTTGATGATGGCAGCAACAACAAAAGGAAGATGGGGGCTTACTTTTCTCTGCTCAGACAAATAAGTTTGTTTATCATACAAGTTCCAAAAGCTATCAACTACCGCGTTGTTTTCATTCCCATTGATGAATTTAGTCCGCATCACGGTTGAACAATCATTGGCAGCCTTGACAAGGGCCTGAGATTTCCTAAGGTTATCAAGGAACCAATCAAGTTTGGCAAGTGCGGCAAAATAAGCTTGTTGAGATTTAAGATTTTGGTAATATTTATTGGAGATAGAGTGGCTGCTGGGATGGATGGGAAAAAGGGGCGGAGAGAGAGAGGCTTTTCTTGTGCCCAGAGAGGGCAGGAGATGGAGGGGGACAGACGACATAGTGTCTGAAACGACAATTGGTCCAGCGTTCTGTTACAAGAACAAATTCAACACACTTTGAAGATTGATTGTTAGCTACAGGCAAAAGACAGAGTAATGAAAAACCAAAAGCTTGAGTCGGACTGACTTTCATGCAGGCATCAAACCGTGAAATTTCTCTGGTTAAGATTGATCAAGGCCAGTTATAGTTGGCGGCAACAGAACATCACAGATCATCTCAGTAACAGTTTGAGACATGTGATCAGGATTATTCACCATCTGAGGCGGAAAGAGGTGAGTTTCTGCAGGTATACTCAATTGGCAATCTGTTGTTGCAACTTTTGCAAGAGATTGGGAGGGCAAGGAATTCATGCAAGTTATCTTCTGTGACTCAGGGAGATCATTGAGGACTGTCAAGCGGGAGCTCTTAGGAATAGATGTTTGAGCATTTGCGGTTGACTGCCCGGAGAAATCCACTTGACAGGATTGATTTTCCGGAATCTTAGAAAGCTTAGCCACTTGCAATTCCAGTTCATTTGGAGGAGCCACTTGTAGTGGAGAGCCACATACAGCAAGAATTTGAGAGAGGATAAATGGGTTTGGTCTTCTGTGGGTGTTGGTGGTCAATGTGGGTGAGAAGGTGGCTTGAGAGGGTGAGTGTTGGATTCTTGATGTCCGCATCTTGTGCTGGTCTGTTCCCAACCAACTTGGAACTCGCTTCATCTCAAGCTCCCTGGTCACATTGACTCACAAATTTGGCCCCCACAACTCTCCGTTTGATCTTGATCTTGGTCACATCAACTCAACTCACAGTTTCTCAATTATGGTCCACTGCAAAACAGCTCTCTTCCCGCCACATCAAACATAGGAGCCCCTTGTCCCCAAGTGACTCTGTACCGTTTGCAGAGTGCAACTGCAAGGCTTACGACCATCAGAGCCATAACGGGACTTGTGTGGTTCCTCCAACAGACCAACCAACTTGCAACCAAATGATACCCACTGGGAGCTCTGTCCTTTCTGCTGGGTGCAAGGCTGACGACAATCATAGCAATAACAAAATTTGTGCAGCTCCTTCAACAAACCAACCTCCTTGTAATCCAATTGGTACACATTCCAGCACAACTGAAAAACACATGACCCAGGCTCAACACAAACTTCAGCCAACATGTGAGACTTATATTGTTTGCTGTTCAATATCTAAACAACTGGAATCCACCAAACCCATCATCCACTTCCCAAAACTCAATGCCCCTCCCCGTCAAGTCATTGTCTCCGCAACCTATGTTCCACAATTTGTCTTTGAATATCATTCTTTCAATGCAACACCACAAACATCAACCTTTGCAACACTCTCTGAAATCATTCAAACGCTTGACACCATGGCAAAATTCCGCCCTGCTAACAAAGTCAACTCCAACATCATCAAAGGAGAGATGCACATGATTGGTTTTTTTCCTGGCAGTGATAAGGGAAAGTCTGCTGGTATGTATATCTCTGTTGTAAATTTCTTGTTTCTAAACCAATGAAGGTGAATTGAATATTTTTTTTCTAGGAATGTATGCCCAGAACAATCTCTCTGCTTCTGAAGCGTTGTTGGACGACAAAAACTGGGCCAAGCTTCAATCTCACAATGATTTCTTATCAGGACAAATGGAATCCATCTCTCATATGGCATACCAGCAGAACAAGGACTTAATGCAAGAATACGGTATACCCAATTGGTGGCAAGAGGAATGGGTTGAAATGAGGAAAGAAGATCAGATTGAGTATAAATTTGCTTCTAATGTTTCTGTCACCTGTAATGGTTTTCACAACAAGCCTCATCAAGATGAAAAAGACATAAACGGCTTGACTTATGGTATATTCTCTTATATTGACAAGAAAACTGGTAAACCTATCCCCTCTCCCTCCAATGACTTGGGCCATGGTTTCTGTTTTCCTAGAAATTCTTATATTATTGATTTTGCCAAGTCTAACGGGATCATAGAACTTATTTGGAAAACCACCCAATTCAAACACTACACTACAGCTTTGGCCGGGTGACCTCCCTCCGTAATCAACATCTGAACACCCCATTTTCCTTGTTCAAGGTAAGAAAGCATCAGCCAAGGCCTCATGTGTATCACTGACTTATTTGCATGCCTCATTAAGACATACTTGATAATCAAGACCCGCAGTGGCTAGTTGCACATCTCAAGTCGGAGCAATGGCAAGAAAACACATCTCAGGTGGAGAAGGTTGATAAAATCATCAGCAAGAGGCTCAAGGGTGACAAGCACATGCTGGCAAAAATAATCCAGTCTGGATTGGATGACCCCAAGGGGGTACCAAAACTGGATGATCTAGTATCAGCAGTCTATGTCCAGATGACCCCTTGACACAAGGATGCAAACGGTAAGAATATCAATAAAGACCTGAGCATCAAAAAATCAGCCAAGGCTCGATTGACCTACCTCAGGCTCCTCATCCACCTCAACACCCTCAAGCATGAAGCAGCCAAGGGCACATCAACTAAAGTCCCAAACTTATGGACTCAGATTGAGGAGGATCTTGCTGCATGCAATGGAAAGTCACAGCTTTACAAATTTGCCTTTGTGTTACTAGTGTGGAAGAAGGACTCCCAACTATGGGATGGCAACACCCCTGCATCAATGGTATCAGCTGAACAAGCGGCTTTGCCCACCGAGGATGAGATCATTGCAAAAATGGAGGAAATATTGTTGGGTGGTAATCACAATGGAGAAATTAACAATGCGCTCAACTAGACCTATAGGTCTCTCTTCCTGTGTTTCTCTTGAGATATTAATATACTATTGCCTCTACCCAGTCTCTCTTCCTCTTTGTCTTGTGAGATGATGATATAGTATTTTCTTGTCCAATTTTCTTCACTACTAATCTTTGTTATATTCTATTGTCTGAATATATCAATGATAGCCCGAGTTTGTTAGTTATTTATTCATTTCTGTTTACCTTTTATATCCTTACTATTCCTCTCCACTGAGTTATCCACCCAAGCCTTTGAGGCTCTTATAGTACGGAAATGAATGATTATGATAGTACGGAAATGAATGATTATTTATTAATCCCACATTTGATTGTTCCAATGTGCCTGCTAGTTAAATGGTGTGTGAACCAATCTGAAAGCAGAAATGGTTTCCCAAACCATTCCTGTAACCAAATGTGGCTGCAGGAATATTTTTTCCCAACTGATTTGGTTTTACACTGCCAGCATAATTGCCTAGGATGAAGTCATCCCAGTTAAACTGGGATGCACTCAACCAATTTAAACTTGGTTGAAATCAACTGATGAAATATAGAATTTCACTGTGGAGTGAATTATATTTTATCTTACAATTTATTCACTTACAAGTTTAATTTCATTTCACATTCATTTAACAAGCCTGTCACTTGTTTTACTTCTATATCAGGCTCACCAGAGCTCTCTAGTTGTCTTTCTCTTTTCTTCATCAGAAATAACACCAATTCATCCTTCCCATCACTTCTGATCCTGGCCTTCATTGGCTCAGTCATTCCTCTCAAGAGACTCTCTTCCTTCTTCATGATCTCATTAAGTGATTACCTCAATTCCATGATCAACTCAAACCTCTTGATTTCACCCAAACTGCCGACGACATAACTCGCCAAATGTGCAGACCACATAACTGGTCCTCAAGGATAAGGGTATTTCAAGTCTTCAAACTGCTGTTGACATAACTCACCAGCATCTCAAATCCGATCTTTGAATAGTGTTAATTGTCTCAAAAACTCATTTTAGATTTACTTGTAGTCCTTGAATTCTTTAACTCAAACTCTTTTATAATATTATGAGGTGGCTCCGATAATATTCCTGAAACCACCTCAAGTGGTTTGAAAGATGTTTAAAAAATATTTGAAAATGGTTTGTCCAACTTGTTCCTGGAAACATTGCCAGTGAGTGAATGGAAAAATATTTTGAAAACCAGTTTAACCCATTTTCAAAATATTTTTTTGCGTCCGTGGTGTAATTGGTGTCAAACTCATCACAGATTCTACTCACCAATGAGGATGGCACTGATGAGGTATGTTGCAGTTATTTATAGTATAGCAGGAGTTATAAATTCCCTTGTCTGAGGTCAAATCTGGTCCACTCAGCTCAATTAGGATCCTGTACTTGCACAAGTAACGCAATCAAAAAGCTGTACTTGCACAAGTAAACCAATAAAAATGCTGCTTTAAATCCTGTACTTGAGCAAGTACAGCAATCAAAAAAGCTCATTTCTGATTTATTTATTTTTAATTTCTATCTGTAATTTTTTTTTTTTTTCAAAAACAAATTGTTTTTACATGTGGCTTTAATGGCCTTCATTTGGCCTCATAATTTAGGATTTTTTCCTTATTTTGATGTCTGATTTATTTTTATTGAAATGCTTTTGATGTTGAATGATGGATCTCGCGACAAAACTGTTCTGGGGACCTCATTTGAATTATCAGAGGCATGAAAATACTGATTTAAAAGCATCAAAGCCTCAAAACAAGACAAATTGTGTAAGGGAAAACTTTCACCATTCCCACATCCTTTTCTTTGCCGAACCACCTCAGACCAACTGTTGGTAAAATGAAACAATATCTAATCCACCCAAAAGATTCTTTTCAGATTGTTCACTTTGCTGGATCTAAAATTTTGGTCCTGGTTTCAATTCAAACATAAGAAAGAAGTTGGATTTCCCTTCTAAGAGATTCAATCCAGCAGGATTTTATCTGTTGAAGGGCAAAAAAAATCTGCTATTTGAGCATCGTGTAATGGGAAAAAATTCAGCTAACAGCTAACATTTAGTGGGAAAAATATCAGCTAACAGCTAGCATTTAGCCAGAAACATATCAGCTAACAACTAACATTTAGCGTAGCGTAGCAATAATCTGATGCTGCTACACTACTGGAAACTTCCAAATCTGTTAGCGCAAGAAATTTTATGCTACTTGTTAGCGTAGCGGTGAATTTTCCCAGCTAACACTACAAAAAAATGGCTTGAAGAATTTTTTGCTACGCTAACTGTTAGTTTAGCGGAGTGTAATTTCAGCTAACACTACAAATTTTCTGGGGAAAAAAACCCCGCTACACTAACAATTAGCGGTCAAATAGCGTAGTGTAGCGGTCCACCATTGATTTTGGCACTCCTAAATTCAATACTTGAATTGTTTTGTGGAGGCAGTTGGTGAATGGTCTTCTTCTGACAGATCCCACAATATAAAACCATCAGAATGCAGACCTTTTTGGAAAAAATATGTCCAAGAACTTCTTGTACAAGACTATCCAAGCAGTTGTTTTTGTTAGAAAGATGGAAAAATAGATCTGATAGGGACACAAGATCAGTAAGGTCCAGGGAAAGAGGATGGAGACGTGAGGATGGGAGCAAACCTGATAGGGACACAAGATCAGTAAGGTCCAGGGAAAGAGGATGGAGACGTGAGGATGGGAGCAAACCTGTGGTGACAGAAGAGAAGAAAAGAGGATGATTGAATTTCATGTATAAGATAAAGAGAAAGAAAAGTGACAAGGGAAGCAAACCTGATAGGGACACAAGATCAGTAAGGTCCAGGGAAAGAGGATGGAGACGTGAGGATGGGAGCAAACCTGTGGTGACAGAAGAGAAGAAAAGAGGATGAAGAAAAAGAAGAAAGGAAAACAGAAAAAACATGTAATAGACTAAATAACTCTAGTTACATTAGACCCAGTAGAATATCTGATTAAACCCCTTTTTCCAACCCAAGTACTTTTCATTCTAACAGTTTTATGTAGTATAGTGCTTTCTGGTTTGCTACAGCTGCTCAATATCCGGCCAAATCAGCTAGAGATTGTACATAAAAACTTGGAATCCTCTGCTGGTTTCAAATATGAATGTCAATGGAAAAAATTACTAATGAGAACACCTATGGAGTAATAAAAATAGTATTTAATTAGTTCCAATTTGAACCTGAAAAATTTTGTTGAGCAGTTAAGGAATTTTTCTGTAAATCTGAATAAAGTCAAAACATTCTGTGAAATGCCACAGATGGGCTGTGAGATGTGAAAAAAAAATTGAGACTGTTCAATAGAAGACTGAGAATAACTGATTATCTGTGAAATATACAGCTTTTATTTTACAGGGGGTACTGCAAAAGGGGTTGGGTTGGTTACAACTCCCTGTGTTAAGATTGGCAGGAGAAAATCAATATAAGATTGGTCTCCCAGACCAATCTTATATAAGCTGGGCACATTGATACATTGAATGACCCTTTAAATGTATTGATGGGACTAAACAATATAAGATTAGGCTTGGAAACCAATATTTTATTGACCGGCTCCAGCTGACATTACTGCAGGTTTGAATTGAGGAAATACTACTGGTAAAAGAGGCTATATAGCCTCTGTGACGGGAGTGGACCACTCCAGTCAAAGAGGCTATAAAGCCTGTACCCCTAACTGCAAGCATGATTACCTATGATGAATCCATCCCAGTTAAACTGGTATAAACTCAACCAATACAAATTTGGTTGATATCAACTGATGAAATGTAAACCCAAGGGACCCCCCTTGGTTTTTCATTTCATTGGTTGAGTTTGACCTACTTTAAATTGGTTGGTTGCATCCTAGTTTAACTGGGATGAACTAAACCTAGGAAATTTTTCTGGCAGTGCCTGCGGTTGAAGAGGCTATATAGTCTCTTTGAATTGAGGGAACCCCTCCAGTCAAGAAGGCTACAAATATAGCCTTTTCCACAAGCTGTGCAGCCTATTCAACCAGAGGAGCTTCCTCCAGTTCAAAGGCAGCAGGGCTGGGTTTATGTAAGTGAAAATGAATTTAGGTTCACTTACATCACCCCCCTATGTGTTTAAGTATGGTTATGCCCATGAATATACATATTGGAAGTGTGTGCAGCCTGCATTGTGTTCCTATTCGTATACATATGGGCATAACCCATACCTATACACATAGGAAGAGGGTGCGACTTGCGCACCCTTTTTTTGTGTATGTGTATGGAAATATAAACATACAAAGGGTGTTCCTATGGTGTGGGTGTGCATTTATCAACACCCCAAACCACCACCAAAACCTACTACTTCTAGTAACTTATCATAACTCAAAGGTACTTAGTAGGGAACTGATAACCATTTAAGTTATAGATCAAAATTATTGTCATAACAAGCTGAGAGAAAATAGTTCTATTCACAGAAATACAAGAATAATAAATCCATTCTAATCAGAATGAAATTACCTAAGTTCTTGCTAATTTCCCAGTATTATTTTATTAACTGAATTGGTCCATGATATGATTGGTTATAAATAAATGTAATGAGTGTTGAGATCTGAAATTGATCCCTCTAGTACTTCCGCGGCAAATACTCAATTACTCAAAAATCCCCAATTGAGTCTAGTCCTTTTTACAATGACATCACTCACCTCACGGTCCTTGGTAAATTAGAGAATCAGTTTCTCTCTACTTGCTCAAACCTTCAAGACACAATATTTAAGAAAGGTTTCCTTCACTCAAAAATACTCTCAGAGGACAAAATCATTACTCCTCATTTTCCTTCAGAATCTATCATTACTTTTACAGATTCATCATTTCATCCGACTCACTTTCTATTTATCTTTTCTTATAAACTCATTCCCTTCCACTCGACGCTCTGCTTGTTCCCTTCCACTTGACTCTCCGCTTATCCCTTCTACTCAACTCTCAGCCAATCTCCTTTCCTATCTATTCAATATCTCTTGAACGTAGGTCATCACTTGGCATTTATCCTTCAACAACATTGATCTTAATATTTACCTATTTTCTTTTAGTTGTTTCACATGTTCCCTCTTCTCATCATTGTTGTTGTGTTCTACCTTTACTATTTGTTCCTGCCTTAAGGTACCTTCCCTATTCAATATCTATTTCTTACTCATTTCATTTGTAATTCTTTATTCTCATATACTAACATGAAATTCACCATAAGTTTGACCGTTGACAATGAGGTCATGTGTGATAAGCTACAATGAGACTGAAAGCAGCAGACACAAGTTTTAGTGAGTGGATGATGTTGGTGGAAGGATGCGGAAAGGAGTCCTTCCACCTCTGCTGCTTCAGTATACTATGTAACAGCTGTGAAATGGTTGTGACATGTATATAACTAGGGAAATGTGTGTAGCAGAAAATGAAAAAGAGAAACTAAAATTTGTCATTATATAATTCAGATTCCATTGATTGGTTATGCAAGATAGTTTATGCATAATGGTAGTACAATATCTTTCCTCAACTTTGACTAAACAGAGAATTCTTCAGACTCAAGAAGAACCCCAAAAAATTTCTTGGATGCAATCAAATTGCCTTATTCCCTTAATTCAACGTCTAGCACCCTAACTGCCAGATTCATCCACATCAAGAATGCAACTCAGAACCACAAAGACTCAGGAGGAGCTCAAGTGTAATCCAAGTGGAGGTACTTGGCTAAGAGTTTCATTATCATTTATTTATTTCTTTACTTTAAATTTTAATATTGATGTTTCATTTACTCAATTCCTCATGCTTATGATTACATTTACATTCCTGTTAACTCTTTATACTGTTATAGATTGAGTTCAAACAAGGATACAATCATAAGAAGGTACATAAAATTATTTTCACTCTTTACAATTATCATGCATCTCAAATCACTTTTTCTTCTTAAGATCTTACTTATCTTTTATTTATTTATTTTTATTGAAGTCTCTTTACTACTATTAGTTTTTAAGTTATAGCTGCAACAAATTGTTTGAACTCCACAATACCACAAAAGTCAGCCAACTTAACCATGGGGACATAGAAAATACTGTGCTCAATGAAAAAAACAATTCTCATTGCAGCATGTTGCATTTGAATTGTAATGCATTAGAGTAGAATTTATAACAACATTCTAGAACTTTCTTATCATTACCTCTATAATTCAAAATTAGCCAATTTCCTGGCCTTGGATTGGATCCTCAGAATATTCACCTGATAACACACCAGTAAGTAATCTGAACATTCTCCTCCTACTTTTAGAGTAGTGCCATTCTCCTTTTTTATCCAACCTTGAATGACTGCAATATGTCTTGAGTTACCTCAGAACTCCCCATCCTTAGCCTAGATTGTAAGGACTGTTTCAGTCCTGCACTACCATCACGTTACAACAGGCTCAATAGCCTGAGAGAGAGATTTCTAAGACCAAAGATAGATTTCAAAAGAAGAGCTAGCTCAATAGAGGTTAAAGTCAGATCTCTCTATGTACATGGGTGAGAATAACTAAGAGAGAAGGAGAGAAAGGAGATGAAAAGAAATATGAAAAGAAGTGAAGTGAATATCTTACCTAGCTCAATAGAGGTTAATGTCAGATCTCTACCAAGCTAGGAAGGCAGGGAGACAATGAGGATAAGAATTGGTTCTCAGTTATTGATTATTTAATATTATGTGAAAGGTTTTTTCAACCCATGGGGGGACAAGGGGCTACATAGATCTATTCTATGTAAAACAGTTTGTTCAAGAATAACACCTCTGCCAGTAGCCACATAGCTTAAGTGCTTTCCAGCTGCTTAATTTAAAATTGAATTGCTATTACTCACCCAAAAAGATAGCCAAAACTATAAAGTTATCTTTTAGTATTCCCCAATTGACTTATTTGTATATCAAATAGCAATTATATGGAGTTTAGGTCATCATCTGTGCATAGGTTTAACACTGGTTATGTTCATTAACCCCCTTGATTTATTATTTCATTTTTTAGGTGCATGATAAGTGCACACCATTTTGTTTTGCATGTAGGCCTCATACACCAATTCCTGGCTGGAATTGGCATGTGGAACTGCACACCAAAATAAATTGGTGTATGGGCCAATGCCCCCCCCCCCCCCCCAGGTGATGACATCACTAAATTCCAACTGGGATTCGGTGATGTCATCCAACCCCAACAGCCAGGAAAATCCTGGCTGTTGGGGTTGTGTTTGACCTCATGGCCAGGTTTCTCCCAGCCATGAGCTCAAATACAACCTTGATGGTGGCCAGTTCCACCATTGAGGTTGTATTTGACCTCATGGCCCAGAAGGTCAATTACATATCCAACGGCCGGGATTTTCCCATCCATTGTGGTTGGATGACATCACTGAATCCCAGTTGGGATTCAGTGATGTCATAACCTGGGGGAGGGGGGGGCATTGGCCCACACGCCAAAAACAAATGGTGTGTAGGCCGCGCACGCCAAAAAAATAGTGTGCACCATTGGCATGCGCTTATCATGCCCCTATGTCTTATTATTTTATTTTATTTCATTTTGTTTTATTTATTTATTTATTATCTTTTGTGGGGGGGGGTTGATATTTCAACTTTCTCAGCATCACCCAGATTCAAAATCAGCACAGAGAATTGAAGATCTTCAGTTTCAAGCTCCAGCCAATCCAGCTGGCAATTCATGGGATTCCCATGACCAGCAAGCAGTAAAATTTCAGCAAACTAGCAGCAAGTTCTATCAAATGTGAACCATCCTATTGGTACTCTTGAGTTGATATTTCAGCCTCCACATTTTTTGGGTTTCACAAGAGAATGTGACCAGATTGAGTAACTTGGTTTTGCCTCTGTACTTACACCAGGGAACATCAATGCTCACTAGGTTACAGATGACATCAAGTAACATTTTATTTTCGGTCTTTTTCATTTCCTCTCTCCTCTAGGTGACATGACCCCAAGAGAATTATTTATGATATCCGAGTTCTACCTTGATGAATTAATATGCCTTAATAGGGTTGGTTTAAGCGAGGAAGGTATGTTTTGATTCTGAAATGTTAATTTCTTGATATTTATATATATTCTGGATAGATCGGTACAAGTTGAGAATGAGAAACAATACACTTTTGACGGCGGATGAGCATGAAAAACTATTTTAGATTTTTGGGATCCTAAGATGTCACTACAATCTTGTTTTCTGAATTGAAGTAAATTGACTGCCATTGTTTTTGAATCAAAAACGCATATTTTAGGATTATTGATCTTCAGCTTGCTTCAATAAAAATAAATAAATATCGGAATCAAGTGAGATTAAAAGATCCTTCCGTCGTCATTTCTACCTTGAAAGAGTAAATCAAATTGGTCGTTCTTAGGCTTTGCAACCAAATTTCTCCATCTCCCATCCGAATTTCTGTTCCCATTTAATCGGTGTGGTGTTTGTTGTCGCGCTTGCAATATCCGGCTGTTTGTTGTTTTAGTGAGCGAGTTTTCAGATCCTCCGACTAGATTACCTGTCCGCTGATGTACTTCTTTCTGTCCTTCCGGCGTTTCTCGATTGTCTTCAGAATCTTTACCAACCCCTTCGTCCCCCTTTCCTTTTGAACTGATGAGGGAGTACTCTCCGGGTTTCGCTCCTTCAAATAATTCGTCCCGCCTAGAATCTTTAGGATTTTTTTTGAAAAAAATTAATCGTATTAGCAAAGATTTAAAGCGATAACTCAAAAATTGTTTTTGATTGGATTTGTTGTTGGAGGAGGAGTAAGATGCGCAAACGTTGATCAGGTCTAGGTGAGATTTCCGGCTTGATTAAGAGGTCCAAATCCGGTGTTGTATGATGTTCGATTGAGGGAATAGAGTGTTGGGATTCGATTTCGATCGCTCTTTGCTTTTCAAACTCGCTGATCCCGCTGGGTGGACTTAAACCCAAGTATTCAGAAATCCGACAAACCCAAGGTGGTACTTGTGGTCGAATACTGTCAGCTCGATCAGTTTTACTAGAGATCGAGGATGTCGAAAGAGGTTGATTAGACAGTGCTTTTTGGATGCTTTCATCCTTATCAGTGAAAGATCTACGATTCGATTCGACATCGGTGGCGTCGCTCCTTGTAGTGTACTCAAGTTTTTCATCAGCCTCTGGCACATCAAATTTCAGCCCAAGCTTGGAAGATGAGGACAGGTCAACTTTGGATGCTGTCTTTTTGGCTCGAGGGTTAGTTGGAGTTGGTGAAACGATAGGATCATGACTTGAGGGTGATAAGCTGAAATGATAACTGGAACGGATATTCGAGTTACGACGAAAGCCGCGTTGATGGGAGGGACTTTCAGTTTCGATGGCATGGTTCGGTACAGCGGCTTGCTTGGATGGAGTGACCCTAGTGGCCCGATTTTCACCCCTGTGCCGGGCGCTGTGAGGAGCTGGAGTCTTATGAGGACCCAATGCTGATCCAGAGGGAATGTGAAGACCCGCCCAATCGGTCAGAGCCAGCAGAGCTCGCTTCTTTCTCGCGATATCGATTTTCTGGTGATTTGATGTACTAGTTGGATGAACGCTCGTACTGTGACCGTCTTGAAGTAGTCCGGCTGATCTCGTGTCGGCATTCTCATCGATCTCCGTGCTCTTAGTTCGTTCTCTTTTTGACTCTCGTCCCTCCGAATCATCGTTCCTGGCGTGACGTTTTGCCGATTCCGAGCGCTGAACCAGCTTTTTCGCCATAGGATAGCGACGAGATGGAAAGGACTTTTTCCGAAAATCATTATTACTATCTTTCCAAGTTTTCTTGGGCCTGGATGGCATGGAGAACATCGTGATTCAGCCATTTATGATCAATTTTGTTTGCATATTAGCACTGGAATTAAACAAAACTCCACGTGCCTCTTTCTGAATTTACTTTTTGCAAGCTTCCTGGCGTATGTAGTGAGGAAATCATAAGATTCAGTTCACGATTCAAGATTGTACTGATGGACGAGGCCTTGGTTCGTGATAAAACAATGAACCGAGTTTTTAAACCATGAACTTGTTGATGGAAAACGGGTTTTTAAACCATGCCCTTGTTTATGGAGCGTGCAATGACACTTTCTCCGATGACTAATTAATGATACTTGAGATGTCCATATCGAGAGATAAGTAGGTAGGAAAACAATACTAACGCTTTGCCCGATGTCCAGTTGACCGGCATGACTGATCCAGAACGATGATGTCTCAAGTCAAGAGACGAATAGGTTGCAGGTCAACTGATAGTTTTCTTTTTCAAGCTGTGTCAAGAGAATTTGAGTCTCTAGATTTTATATAATATTCTATAATCCATTCAAAAATGAACCAAGATTAGAATCAAATCAACTCTTGGTCAAGCATTTCTTCTGCTTGCCATTAACTGCAGCCCACCTGATGACCGAACTCGCTTCTGTGGGACAAACCTCGTCCACTCAACCACCAGTCATGCCATCTTCAGCCCAATCAACCTGTTCACCGTCGAAAGTTACGATGATACTCTAGAATGTATGCTACGATACGAATGGACTCGAGCGAAGCTCCCTGAATTAAACACAGTCGAAGATCTATCCAATCGAATCTGATCAAACCCTCAGACATAGAATCCGTCGTTATCTCTACAAAAAACTCACTCAATCCAGCTGAAAATCCAAGCCCTCAAAGTAAGAAAGGATCAACTGTGCCCTGCTTTAAAACAATTTCACTTTGCAACCGAGTCTTCGACTTATTCTACTTGAATGTTTAAATTCTGGTAGTATCTAATCTATTCGCCCAGTTGGCTCTTCGCTGGCCTTTCAACCAAGGTCTACCACAAAACCTAGAATGGCAAGACTTCTGAGTAATATCCACAGCCTCAGTGAATTTCAACACTTTTCACATCAAACGTGATGAATGTATCGTAAGTGTGGGCAACATTCACGACTGAGAGGTCACATTACGTTTCTGAGCAACAAAACTATCCACATCAAAAGACAAACAAAGCTTATATCCAACGATAGTACGCGGTGAGTTTTATTCATCTACAATTGCTGGATGGAGGAAGGGTTAGAGGCAGAGATAGAAGAGTTGAACTGCATCCATTTTTCTTCCAGTTGTTCCAAAGCTTTACGTCCAAGGGCTTTCTTGGCCTTAGCCAAAAGGTGGCTCGCCCCATGACAGTCCTTTTTCTTCGTCAGCAGAAAGCTCAGATGGTCGAGCCAATGATTGAGCTGCGCATGAGGATGGCTAGTCACCAAGCCGTGCAAATCTTCGAGCGCCCTGAGATCTTCTTGGCCTGATTTGAAGTCCAAGAGCCAGCTCAGAAAATTCAACGAAACAACCGACTTGTTGGATAAATATTTCGAGAACTCCGTTAGCGTCATCCTGCTTGGACACTCGGCCAATGCGGCCTGATAAACTTCTGCAACGGTCAATGGTGGATGTCGAGCTGATTGGCGAGATTCGCCTTTCTTGGGGGGGCATGATCTAAGAGTGATATCAAGTTGTTTCTGAATGTAGGTTTGATGTGATAAAATTTCAATCGTCCTTAGATATATTATGGCAGTCAATTTTGCGCATTAAGAGAGAAACCAACCTCAATACTGGTCCATAGCTCTTCATCGCTGATAGTGTTGTTGCTATGCCGTTGTTTGAGCAGTTGGGTGTATTGCTCTGCGAGCCGGATTGAGCCTGGGAAAAGCTGGATAGCTTCATGAAAAACCTCAAGATTTGCTGGACTATCCTCTTGAGTTTTCAGTAATAAAGTCAATCGACTCTCCCATAGATCCAAACGATCAGGAAATCGTTGAGTTGCCGTCGTGGCAAGTCGGAGCCCTTCGGTAATCGCAGCGGTGTTTTCATAGTGGGATATCACAAGTATATATAGACTCGGGGTATCCGTTTTCTTTTTGACCGTTGATGATACAATTTTTCGTATCACGGCTGACACATATTCTCGCTACATAAAAATTAAATCGACCAGGTCAATTGACCAATGCAGCTACACCTAATAGATTGCGCAGGTTTTCCACCTACCAATTCCACTTCGTCTAGAATGGTGTACTCTAGAATGGTGTACATTTCAATCAGGAATGCCAAAAACTCTTCCGGAAGTGATGTCAAACTTGATTTATCCTTGCATAATTGTTGAAGCTGAGAGATTGTAGCGCCTAGAAGGTCGACCAGTTCTTCTCCAGAGACCGCTAGTATCTTGCCGGCCGTGGAATACTTGAACAATGGCCTCGCCATCAACATTACGAGGGCCTTAGGCGAGTTTGGATACATCTCTGAGATCTTGTCATATAGGAAGTGTAAGAGCGCAGGCCTTTGAGGCGACTCAAACGCGTGCAACAAAGGAAGAGTAGCGTGGAAGATGTCGAGACCGGGAAAAGCTGGAACAGAGTGGAAATGTATGGTTTTTAAGTTTTATATATTTTTTAAAAAAGGGTGGATTGCTGTGTTGTGATATCTTAGGGGTGAAGAGGTCTCACCTTCGAATGCATTTTGAAGGACGACCTTGACAAGAGCCCCAGAAAGAAGAGCCACCTGTCCTTTCTGTCCTGCGGAGTCCATGTTGTGATCAAGGGGAGTCATAGGGGCCTCAAAGTCTTCAGGAAGTTGGTGAAGGTCCGCTGTTGTTTGAATGGCTTGATGAACATGCTCAGATGCTTCTGGTTGGGTAGAGGGATTAGGATCGTTTGACTTTGCTTGAGAATCTAGCAGCCCAAATGCTTCGCGGCGTTTCTCCATGATTTGAATAAAATTGAGTTCGATCCGAATCCATTCGATCCACAGAGGTAATGAGCTCGCATCTTTGAAGAACCTGAGCCCTCTCATCAAGAGTTTGCGAGCTCCATCAACGTTGCCACCCCCTTTTCCAGTCTCGTCGCCGTCTGCTTCGAATCGGGCTGCCATCACCCAGAAATCCGAGTGCGACGGATGGGCTGCAATGGCGGCAGAGAGAACTCGGCCGACGAGTTTGTCGGATGCTTGAGTGAGTGAGTAGGCAATATATGACGTCCAAAGCTCTAATGATTCCGGGAATCTCTTTGCCGCCGCAGAGTACAAGCTGAGTATGTGGAGTGGAATGGAGTAATCAGATAAGGTGGTTCGTCCTTTCGCATGCCCTAAAAAATACTATTGTGTCACCAACACGTATGATTCGAACTTGGACGGATGACCCTGCCGCAACGTGAGAAAACCATCGGGGATGATTCCACTCACCATATTTTCCAACTCTGAGCCTGCGCAACTTTTCCAGGCGTTTCTCATACTCGATATATTTTAGATAAGACTCAGGCTGCTTCGGTCTCGCAATCAAAGCTTCGTAGTAGTTGCGCTGAGTTACTATGGCAGAAATCTCTGTCTGAAGAAAACCAATAAGGGATCGTAGTTCCATAAAAATTATAAACACATACAGTTGGAGGGCTAGAATACGGATGATTGGGCTTACTTTAGTAAATGTCTTCTTCTGTTCCAGATCTCTGAGCTCAGGGAGCATCCGCTCCATGCGAACTAGAATGGCACGAATCAAGAGTAAGATGAATCAGTATTCCAGCCACAGACACATGTGTTATGTATGCCTTCCAAATACACAGAAAAAGGCAATTAACTGACGTTGAGCACTCTCCATCTCGAGCAAGTCGAAGTGATATGTGAAGGTGTGAAGTGTAAGAATGTGAATCTGACGAAAAGATTCACTTCACTATTCAGCTCAGGCTCGCTCGGTCGGTACCGGGTTCTAATCTCGAGGTGTCTGTTGACCTGACGAAAAGATTCCAGTTCGCTCGGTGAATTAGACTGCTTGGCCGCAGTCAAGTATGTATGAGAATATGCATACGGGAAGTCAGAGCATCCGGAACTGTCGACAAAACTACATGAAATTTTCAAAGTTAAGAAAGGTTCCGGCACATAATCGTTGAGAAAGTGACTTGATATTTTACTTCATTTCCCAAGATGCCAATCTCAATTCCCTTTCTTCTTCCCCCACTCAATCAATATTTCAGGTTTCCTCATCTCAGCTCATCACAGAGGTGTGAACAACAGGCTAAACCTGAAAGTTCTTTACAAGAGGCCCTTTGAATTTGACAACAAAGTCCAACACAGCCACCAAGATATTACTGTGTAATACTTCAAACTACACGCTTGAATAATAATAATTATTCTTTATTTCTATTTTTATTTTTATTATCATTATTTGATGTTTTGACATTCTGATCAAACCAGAATTTAGACATGATCATTTCAAGAAATTTTCTTATAGTCAAGGGTTGAAAAAAGATGATGTGAAAAAAATACCCCGCACTCACTGTGTACTACTGGCGCAGTCACACAGGAAAATAGTGGAGGGTTTTGGCTCATATGTCACCCTTTTGCGGGCAGTGAGTCTAACAGTTAAGAACAAGCTTAGAAATAAAATCCTTGAACAGAAGTATTTGAGTTAAAGCCACACTCATGGCCATTTATGAATATACACTTTATTTTTCATCAAATATAATTAAAATTTAATTAAGGAAAATCTTTGGAAAATACATTTTCAAACACACAATACATGGATGAAGAACCATTCATTGGTACAGTTTTCTTCTTGAAAATCCTGGAAAATCCATGCTTAACCCATAGTAATTTACAGTATAAAATTACACATAAATTAATGTAAATCTTTATGTAAACTATATTTAATATGCAATAAAGACTTAAATTTATTCCCACATGATTAGCTCTCCATGGCAAGCACTTTTCAGGTACAAAACACAAAAAAATTGCATTCACATTTAATTATAACTTATAAGAATTTTTTCAGTTTAATTAAGGTGAAATAAGTATAATACTATTTTAATTACTGTGAAATAGAAATGGCATCATTTTCCGCTTCTGACCAAAAACAGGTTTATCATATTCACCTGGTAATTTTCCCCCAAACCCCACTGCCAAAATAAGTTGACAGGGGGATTATTCTTCATCTCTCCCTTACGGCCAACTAAATCCCCTCTTAGTACATTGGGTTGGTTGCATGACACTTTCAAAGCCATTCAACTCTAAAACTCACCCCTAAAAATATGACAATTTTGCTGCTAGCAAGTGCTTAATATTTCCACAATGCAACTCTTTGGGCTCAGCCAGATATGGTGCAGTAAATTAATTCTTGGTCAAACTTTGAATGCCCCTCAGGTTCAAAAATTTCACTTACATATTTGTGTGACACTTAACTCAAGTGGACATTTGACTCTCATCTTTGACAATTGCTATAATCAGGTCCCAGATCTATGGACTACCATTTCTGGTGACTTGACTCTGTATTTGATGCTATGCATTAAATATTTTCTGGATTAGATTGAATGAGCTCTACTTTTCAGCTTTGCACTTAACCTCTTCCATAAGCCTTGCACTTAAACCCTTCACCTGGAAACCTCAACCCTCAGACTCAAAGAATGCCACTTTAATCTTGATCATTTTGTATTTCTTTTCACACTTGTATCTTAAATTAATTTGGTAACAATAAAACCAATTACAAAAATCAATAATTGGTCTTTGACCTACTTCCTCTTTTCTACTCACTTAAATATGAGCATCTGTCTCCATTATATATACTGTTTTACTTTCCATATATTTATCTTTTCCTCACTTAATTGATATTTTATTTTTTCAATTTTACTACTGAAAAGTAACTCAGCCATCATCCTGATTGAATTCTGAGCCTTCATTTACTTCATACTAGTTATATCTTCATATCCAAATTTATCCTTGAACATTTCCAACTGGGCGTTATCCTTGAAACATATTTAAAGATTATCATGAAGAAATTTCAACTAAATCCCGCTTTTTACATTGGTTTGGTTGCATAAAAAGATAAAACATACCAAGAAGATAGCCTACTGATAATAATACTAGTCTTTTTGAAAATGGTTAAACCTTACAGCTGATGATACTAAATCACAGTATGATAAAATTCCACACAAGAATGATGAAAGACAGACGTCATACACCCCTCCCAAAATTTCCACCCTTGTTCTCCTCCATTCTCCCACCCAACTCTTCTGTAGAAATAAGAACCATAGAAGAAAAACTCTAGAAACTTCCAGCAGTTGACATGCAGCATAATTCAGTGAACCGCCATTTTAACTCCATGTGACTCCATCATACCACTTCATGCACAGTGACTGCACAATTTTTGCAATGACTGTGCATCAAGGCTTGGTTGAAACAACCTTTGAGAGGGGCTTGAGTATAAATACAATCTTCCCTTGAGCTTGTGCATGTCAACTGCTGGCAGTTTCTAGAGTTTTTCTTGCAGTGAACAGGAAACCCTTTTAAAAGCAGATTATTGGCTCTTTTTCAATAAGATTATTACCGGTGTGTATTTTCAAATTCTCAGCCTTTAAATTCCACCAAGACTTTCTTCCAATTGTCTGTATAACCTCTGTCTTCCCAGCCAATTAAACTACTCAGCAAAAGGGTTAACTGATTATGATTGTGTGTGTGATATTTCCTAATTTTGAGGAGACAGAGACTAGAATAAACTACTATAGCACCTTTTTCCCTTTTTTACCTTCTCCTGTATTCTATCCCCATCCCAATCTCCCACCTCTGCACTTCATAACCCTCTCCACAAATCTAATGCAAACCTAACTGGTACCCTTCACTCTGGTGCATCCACATCCACCACATAGGACCCCATCCCTCTATTCCCTGCCATCTCTGATCACCCCTGAAGAATTCCTTCTGCAATTACCCCTGCAGCGCTTTCCATTATTTTCCCTGCATGTGTTGAGTGCTGCGCCCCTGTCCCAGCCACACTATCCCCAGTGAATTGACAAGTCCAAAACAATGATTATGCATTTGGATACACTCTTTTGATCCTTTCATCCCCTGATATCAATCAAAATCTCTTCTAATGCTTCCCTCAGCCTTCTTCCCTACTTCAAATGTCCAGTGGTGCCCTGCTCAGTCCTTGCTGCACCTCCTACATATTAAATCCCCACACCAGGCTTGAATGGTTTTCAAAGGCTCAAATTCTGCAATGTGAACTACTCTCAAGCCCTCTGCAATGAATCTGGTCTCAGGTTTCTAGTCTACACAATTTTCCAGCTCTGAAATACACTAAAACTCAATAGCTACCAATAAATTAAAACAAAAATGCTCTGCTTTGTTTGCTTCTTTGCGGTGTAATAATATTAATAATCCTTACAAAAAACAAAGATTCTTTTTGTCAAAATTATTATTCAATTCTCTAGAACAATGGATAAACAAATCCCTCCAATCCTCACAACACTAAACCCTCACTGAAAGTTAAACCCAGCTCCACATCCTCCCCATGTATCTCCCATGATTTCTCCATCCAAAAACTTCCTTCTTTTCTCCCAAACCTTACACCTCCCCTTAGTTGACCATTTAATCTTTCTAGCCTTCAAACCTCAGTCTCTCACCAGTGTTTTCTGCTGAAACCAACCGCTACATCTGCTGTGACTCACCTAGTATTTCTCTGATAATAGAAGGATCACACCTACAGCCTTCTGCAGCCCTTATCTAACATTTAACTCTGCCTGTGCCTTTCTTGGTCTTCTGCCCCGGCTCACCCAAACTCTGGTTTAACCCAATCTGTTCTTCTTTCCCAATAATTCCTGAAAATTCCACATGCTTCTAATCATCTGTTACTCAAGATTGTCACCTGAGTGATTTTTAAATATACAGAAATCTTGTGCATTTTGTAGACCAAATGAGTGCAGAAATTCTTTCCCTCCTCTGAGATTCTGGTCATCTAGAATTCATGGCATATAAAAACCCTCAAACTGCACTAGATTTCCCATATGAACCAGGAAAAAACAATGATCACTTGGTTACAAGTAAAATTTAAAATTACAAAGGGGCCTTTGTACTTTGTGATGTCACTTGTCTAGATCATTTTTTCCCCTGGTGATCTGTCCTTATTGTGAATCCCTAGCTGTTGGGGAAGCACCCCCACATGTCACTGCTCTCATTGGAATCCAATCCCAGCCAATACCTCTCTCAATTTTTAATACCCTATCTCCACCTGTTCCAATCTCTTGGGGCGCTGATAAACGCACGCCAAGCGCGCACGCCAACGCCAACCCGCACGCCAATTTTTTTGGGCGTGCGGGGCCAACACACCATTTTTTTTTGGCGTGTGGGCCCCGTGTGGGCCCCGCACGCCAATTGTTTGGCGTGTGGGCCCCGTGTGGGCCCCGCACGCCAATTGTTTGGCGTGTGGGTCCCTCGCTCATATAATTGAATGGGAGGGACCATTCGATTACGTGAGCGGGGCCCCTCCCAGCTGACAAGGTTATACAACCTCGTCAGCCGGGAGGACTTCCTCCCAGCTGACAAGGTTATACAACCTCATCAGCCAGGAGGAAGTCCTCCTGGCCGACGAGGTTGTATAACCTCGTCGGCCGGGAAGACTTCCTCCTGGCCAACGAGGTTAGGGTCCCCGCTCACGTAATCGAATGGTCCCTCCCATTTGATTATGTGAGTGAGGGGGGACCCGCACGCCAATTTTATTTGGCGTTGTGGTGATCCATTCCACTTCATTACCATACTTTTAATAAATTATTTATCACTTATAAACCTCAAATACTTACATATATATACATATAAAACCCAAACCTTACACATATTCATCATTATTATTTCATAATCAGATTCTACACCTCATTTTAACCCTAGTCACTCACTACAACCACCTTCAAATTCCTCATGGTTCAAGAGTTACAGGCAAACACAGAATAACCCAGCAAGTTACAGTATTAAGCAAGTTATAGAATACAATAAGTACATATTATAAGTAGATATATTTCAGAACATTATACATAAATACATATTATATAAACTACATAGACACTACATAGACACTACATAACATACACTGCACATGACTAGGCTTTATTCAGTAACATCTTACATCATATCTACTGTACATAAACTCCACCTTCCCACTACTCATCTGTCACTGTCATGACTATTTCATATATGTCACTTTCTCTTCTACTGATCTATCATGTTCTTCCTTTTCCCACCAGCTACATGACATAGCCTTGTTGTTTCCTTCCTCTAGCCTGATGGCTCCTCTCTTGTCTCAGATATATAAGGACACCTGTTCCTCCCCCTTGTTCCCTTATGGACCCCCAGACTTACTAAATTACCCCAACATATACCAACATTACAGATCCCATAAATTAGTATACATACTTAGTAGAGTTACCATCACCCTTAGGGATATATAAATATACATACCAGCTTAAACCTCAATATAAGAAGACTGCCCCTCTCTTGCTTGACCCACTTTGACTCCATAGCTACCAACCCTGCCCCAAATTATACTTTATATATATACTTTATACAACTCATCCCCCCTTCATCCATTCCTCTCACCTGGTGTGTGTGTGGTAAACAAGCACATTAGTATTAGTCTTCTAAGAGTAGATATAAATTAGCCACACCTTTTATTTTATTCTTAGTGTTACACTCATCCCCTTAGCATTAGTCAGGAAGGCAGCTCTTATATCAGCACCTTTGGTATAACTTACATTAATACTAGTGTAGTCATCCATCTCCCTTCCAAGCTCTATTCTGTCCATTGAGTAGTTCCACAGCGTGCGGGGCCCACACGCCAAACAAAAATGGTGTGTGGGAACCACACGCCATTTTTGGCGTGTGGGTCTCAGACGCCCTTTTTTTTTGGCGTGTAGACCCTACACGCCAAAAAAAAAATGGCGTGTGGGCCCCGCACGCCAAAAAAAATTGGTGTGCGGGTTGGCGTGCGTTTATCAACGCCCAATCTCTTGATGTTGAATTTGCTTGATTTTACCCACTGTACTGTTCTTGTCTCTTGGCTTCCTTAAGTCTGCTGTTGTATAGCTAGCTTTCCCTGGTTTATCCCTACCCAATATGTGTCAGGATTTCTCTACATATCTGATATGGTGTTACATCTGTGTCACAATGCCAAATGCATATTTTGGAGGCATTGGGATAGCATAGACACAGATAAGAGGTGAAAATTGTGATATAATGAGTATAAATCAAAATTCACAAAGGGTAGAAGTTGTATGAAAAACACAGGGTGGGAAGAATGTTAAAGTTTTGTGACATCCATGTGAATCTTACCCTATACTCTACTTACACTACTCATCAATATATTTGTCTTTGAATTTCCTTTCCCTTCCTTTCTTTCTTGATTCTGACCATCAACCTCACTCCCACAATCAACCCCAACTCACTTGTCAATCTCCACAATCTCATCAAACCTCTAATCCCTCACTTCCTGAATCCTTGATATTATTTCCCTTTTCTCCTCTATCTTCTATCTAATCTATTCTTCTCTCACATATCTTACTCTCTGATTCCTTCCTGGTTAAATCAATCCTTCTTCCTTCTCTCAGCCAATTCCAAAACTAACTCTTTTTTTTTAGTCCTCTATTCTCTTTCTCTGAAATTTCTCACCTTGTTCCTCATTCCAAGATTCTATTCTCACACTTTCTTTTCTGCTCACTTGTTGGTTACTTCATCCAATTTATACTCTTCTAATCTCTCCAATAATTTGTAGTCTAACTTGTTTTTACTCTGAATTCCTATCTCCTTGTTAGTAATCAACTCATTCACCTCAAAAGTCTTTTGAAGAAAAGTGTGGTAAAACAAAAGATTTACCATGTTTGTGCTGATCAGCCTGTAATAGTATATATGTCAAGTTTATTGGTAGAAATGCACCCAAATAAGCCTCTGCAACTAGGTAAGAATACATCCAACACCTTGAGTTGAGCCTTTGCTACAAGTTGTGCTCAACTGAATTTTTTTCCCGCTAAGCACTAGGATGACCACTGGAACCTCCTCTAAGCACAGAACAAAACCAAATAGAAACAGATTACTCTTTCTGAAAAATAACCATAATAAGTCTAACAGGGTGTTTGTTATTAATTTAAGATCTTTAAGATAATACAATAATAATACCAAATACACCTCCCTTGAGTGATAATCATCCTCCAAAAAAACCCTATCTCTAATACCCCCAATGCCAGCATAATTGCCTAGGATGAAGTCATCCCAGTTAAACTGGGATCCACTCAACCAATTTAAACTTGGTTGAAATCAACTGATGAAATATAAATCCAAGGGACCCCCCTTGGTTTTATATTTCATTGGTTGAGGTCAACCTACTTTAAATTAGTTGTTTGCATCCTAGTTTAACTGGGATGAACTCAAACTAGGCAATTATGCTGGCAGTGCCCATGTCTTGACTACACAATCCCACTCAGACCTGTACTATGATGACTTAAAGCTTTCCATATTATACACTAACCAATGCTTTAACCCATCTCTGCCTCTCTGCTGCATATCTTTCCCAGGGGTGTTCATGATTTCACACCCCCACTAGGGGCACACCAGTCCAAAGGGGCATTTTTGGGCCATGCCACCCAATATTGTTGTGCTTGAATGGTGTTCTGGGAGGTGCACCGAAGAATTTTGGTGTGCAACATGTACTCCAAATATATGGCCTATGGACTCCAAACTCCCATAGGCCATAGAGTAGAGTCATATATGGCCTGGGGGAGTTCAAACTCCCATAGACCATAAATATGGCATGCATGCCACACACCAATCCAAAGGTGGGTATCAGCCTGCCATCCAGAACACCAGAAAAAGTTTGATGTGTTGCCCAAAGATGCTGTTTTGGGTAGTTATTCAGGAAAAGGTACACCCTTTTGGGCTGGCCTGTGCCAGGAGTGTGCAATTATCAAGCCTCCTTTCCCTGCCTGCACCTCTCTTCCAGTCTAATATCCATGGCCTGTCCACCACCTCCAACTTTCTACAAAATCTCACCACTGTTGGTAGTGGTGTACATCAATGACCCCTTTGTGCCCCTATGTTTGCCACTCATTAGCTAGCCTTCCTTGGTATACCCCCATCCAAGCCATGTCCAGCTACTCTGCTAATTATCGGTCTCCTGCCACGCCAATTACATTATCTGGAGGGACCAACCTTAACACTGCTTCCTCTCCCTCTTAAAGGACGGAGAAGGTGTTTGTGTGGTATTTTGACGAGATGACACATGTGATCATCACAATCACTGAGAGTACCAGTAGTGATGAGGAATGTTTAAGATTTCAAAAGAAACTAAAGTTTTTGATTTCAATCAGATAAAGGATAAAAGATAGGACAAGAGAGACAAGATAAGAAATGTACCTAAAGGCAATCACAAGTTTCACGGGTGAGATAAGACAAAGGTAGGATAACAATAGAAGGGAGGGAAGAACTAAAGAAAGATAAGATCAACACATGTGAAGGATAAGAAGAAAATAAGTCAAATACATACGGTCGCAAGAGAGTTAGGAGTCGTATGGATGAGTTGATTTTTCAGTGAGTTAATCAGGTGTCGAGCAAGAAGAAAACGGCTCGAGTGATAAGATGGATAAGGAAATGGGTTAGAAGAGAAGTGAAGGGAAGTGATGAAGTTAATGTCAGGTGTCGAGTTATAGGGACACGAGTGACAGGAGGTTTTGGAGGAACAAGTTGATTTGAATGGAATTTAATGTGAAGCGATGAAGTTCCCTGTCAGGAGGAAAGAAGATGGTGGATGTTTGGAGTTTTTATAACTATGTGAAAAGAGTTTGGTCAAGCTGGTGGATTCAGGTAGGCTTTTGGATAAGCGGACTGTTGTCATAGCGTGATTGAGACTAATGATGAATTTAGAAGATAGAAGGGAAAAAAGGGGAACTTTATCGTAGAGCTTTGACATGGTGCGCATGGCCGCGACTAGAGGAAGAAGGCATGTCACGAGTTTCAACAGAATGAAGCACACCTATGATATACAAACGGAGAGACACGAGACGTCAATTGGAACTGAGACAAGAAGATAAGAATGGATGAAAAGGTCATACCTGTAAATTCAAGGCAAGATATGAGTTTGGCAAATGTTGAGAACTTGAATGAAGAAAGAAAGAGACACAGCCAGTTGATAAAACTGGAAAGTAATTATATTCTACATTTGGTCTAAACAATCCCTATTGTTTTTGCGCGCCAAATTAAGCTCCGTAGTCATTCAGCTTGCGAGTGAATCCTTGAACCTTCAAGACCCCTTTGGATACAAAACGTAACCACCTCATTGCCAGCCGCTGTGGTTGTTTTATACAGTGCCACAGATGCAAGCTGAGTAAAGGTCAGCGGAGCAGAAAACGCAATAACAAAGGCCTTCCCCATCAGTTTTTGAGATCCTCCTTCCCCTCTTTTCTTTCATAATTGGACATCCATAGCTTTGTCTTTGGATTTTGCCTGGCAACCAAATGGATGCCTCTGTGTGGGAACAGACTGGCACTGCCATTTGTTTTGTTCTTAGCCAGAAACAAGTGATATTGCCAAAAATAGGCGGAAAACTTTTGATTGCAGCTGGCCTTCTTGGCTGTCCATAAAGAAGTTTGGATAGTACATAAATAGTTTTCGGAAAGAAGATATTGCCAAACAAGGGGCGGTGTTTTTGCACACCTCACACGCCAAAAAACCTCGTTGGCCTAGAGGTAGCCCTTCGGAGAGGGAGGTGACTTGCCCAAGTTGGTTCGAACCCCCCGGCAGTGTTGAGTGTGATTTCAATGATGCTGTTCTGAGAGTTGTTTTTAAAATGGCTCTGCAGCAGCTGGTTTTCAAGGGCTCTATATATAGCTGCGAGCCTGCGGCATACTAATATGTAACAAAATTGGAATGAGTCGGATGCCGGCCATGGGGCTGCAGACTTGAGCAGACTTGGAACACAAGGGTGCACAACAGAGCAGGCCTCCAGGCTCCAGCCACAGCAGCGGCATGCGATCTGAGACAAGCCTTCGAGTGCTCGAGTGGGTCGCAAAGTGAGTTCAAGTCTCAGAGGTCTCAGCTGCATAGCCTCATTCAGCCGGAAGTCCCGTATGTAGATATGTTCTTGTCTGTCTTTGGTCAGTATAAACAGCCTCACCTTTTCCTTTTCACTCCCCAGAGCCAAGTCAAGAAGCTGTCGCTTACCTATCCGAGTGGTTTTTTTGTTTTTTGTTTTTCCATCTTAGATTGACCTGCTTGTCGATCGACACTTGAATCAGCCCTTCGAATCGAAGGTCAGCTGTTCCGAGTAAAACGTTGTAGGATTGCCACGGGTGATCGATTTTGTATATCAGTTGAGTCGAACGCCTGGTCTTGACTGTATACCACAGATATACTGAACCTATTGGTCTAATTGGTCTACTCCATCTCAGTCGTATCCATCGTTCATTAGCCCTCACTATGTCATCATCAGGTTTCCAACCTGTTCTTCGGAAGATCGTCGAGTTTTGTCAGCAGTACCATCAGCCTCAGGGTGATCATAACCCGCCGGTCAACGGAGATGCCGTTCCGACCAACTTGAAGCATGATGACTTGCCGATCTTGGCCGACTTACAGACTACCATCCGAATCATTGGTGAAGAGAATGACAACGTACCGATTCAGTTCGCCGCTCTACTCACCGCACTCAGCGTTGCTGGTCTCGATAGGAACGAACGAGTGATCAAGACGTTCGTACAAGAGATTCTCTCTCAATGGAACCTCGGCAAAGGGTTGGTTGATCGACGACCAGCGGAGCACGATCCTGCCGCGAGCCCAATCTGTGATATCGTTGGTACCGGTGGCGACGGCTTCAATACGTTCAACGTCAGCACAACCGCTGCCATCGTGGCCGCCGGTGCTGGTGTCAAAGTTTGCAAAGTAGGTCCCCCTTGTCTTAATCTAGAGCGCCTAGATCTGGTCGGAGCTGGTCGGAGGGACTGACGAGTATCAACGAATTTTAATCTATTTGCGATCACTAACTTGTTTTAGCACGGCAATAGGGCCTCTTCATCGGCCTCGGGTTCGGCCGACTTGCTGATGGCTCTCGGAATACCCCTCGATCGTCTCGAAGCCTCTCAAGTGGCCGAGTTGATCCAAGACCCGGAGTTAGACTTCGCCTTCTTGTTTTCAGCCAAATTCTATCCGATCTTTGCACGTCTGTCTACGATCCGCAAATCGCTTGGCTTCCCGACCATCTTCAACCTTCTTGGGCCTCTCCTTAATCCAGCTCGTCCGGATAGGCTGATCATTGGAGTCACCAAACCTGAACTCGGTCCGATCTTTTGCAGGGCTCTCCACCTTTGCGGAAGCTCTAAATCTTGGGTGGTATGTAGTGAAGAAGGCCTCGACGAGATTAGCACTGCAGGAGAGACTTCCCTCTGGCGACTCGAGTCCGACGGATCAATCATCTACGAACGAATCTCACCCACCCAAACTTTTGGTCTCTCTTGCCACTCTCTCGATCTCTTAACGGGCGAGTCGGCTCAAGAAAACCTTGAGATGCTTCATGACCTTCTTGACGGTAACTTCAAAACCGAGAAGCACAAGGCCATATTGGATTTTGTGCTCATGAACGCCGCGGCTCTCATCGTCTTGTCCGGTAAGACCAACGATTTTAAGGAAGGTGTTAGATTAGCAAGAGACAGTCTGGTGTCCGGAAAGGCCAAGGCCACGATCAACTCTTTCAGAGAAAAGGCACTTTCGATCGTGCCTCATTAAGTCAAAGAACGAGACGAATCTCAATCCCCCCTTGAATTAAATACCCGAAGAGCCCATAGCGGCATAGCCATTCAATTAAACTCGCTCGTTACGACCCTTGTCAATATTTCCCCCAAGATTCTTATCATCATTAAAGGCGCTAAGATATGCTTGCTTTCTTCAAACACACTGACGAATTGATTACTGCTCATACATATTTTTTTCTTCTTCTCTTGAATTAAATGTTACCCTATAGATGCACTCAACCTGTTTGTGATTGCTATCGAGTTTATTCAGAACATATGCCTCAACAAGCACAACTTTTTTTTTCTTAAGCTTATACATTCAAAGAAATCCTGGACATGAAACATCTTTTGGTACATCTAATTAGTAGTTTGAGAAAATCATCCAGTCATTCTAGGCGTAACGGCCATGAAACATATAAGCTGTTAGCCACCAAGGCATCACATAAGTCTTGGAAACCTTAGAAAGGGCAAAGACCTCAATCAAAAAAAATTCATGTTAGTTGTCTCGATGAGTTTAACTGTCCAAAACCAAAAAAGACATTAGCTCATCAGTAACCCCGACATTACTCAGAAATCAACGCACCAGATCTAGAAGCCTTTGGTTATTACATAGCTCCTAGGACTTCCGGATTTCATTAATTAGATTTAGTCATGAGCTATGAGTCAAGTGTTGCTGTGCCTTCTTGGAACCAAACATTTTCTTCAGATCAGACTACTCTTATCCCGGCCCAGGGTGGCTTATTATTGGCTTATGGTCAAAGTACTGGCTTATGTGACTCAATTAAATTCTAATTAACCGGTGCTGTTCGTGTGATGACTCAAAACTTATGACGTATAGCCAATCTGAAAATCCGATCGAAACAGCTGGAGGGGAGAGCTTCTGATTCTCCTCATCTGCAACCTGAGTTTTTGTATGTTTTACTATAAAACTCGTTGGCAGTTTTCCATTCCTCTCCGCTTATCAAACAACTGCCTCCTTCGCCTAAGGACACATAAAAATATAAAAACATTGAACCTCGAACACTAAAAATGGGTCAGTTGATAACTTCCTTCCCTTTTCATTCTCTCGCCATCCGTATGATGCTCTTCATTCTGTGGTGATGTTATAGTCATGTAAATATGTAGGTGAAACGATTGTTGATTTCTAACCTACTTACAGGTTTCTTCCACCACGAATCTGAAGAAGCAAAACAGGTTAGGATTTTCATTTTCTTTCTATCTACCACCTCCAGACCATCTTTCAACCCATGGAAATCGGACACTGACTGTTGATTGATTGAGGACTCAAGTACAACGATTTTAATGACCTTGCCCCAATCCGCGAACATAAGTCCAAGTGAGTGTGTGTTTCCGATGGATTCGTCTCTTCTCCGGCTTGATTGACATGAGCCACAATCCTTCCAAACAGAATCTCCCATGAGCTGATCAGCGGAGCTGCTGCCTTCGAGGCTGCAAAAGCTTGGGAGGACCACAAGTTGAGTCTTAAAGTGAACCTAACCATTCGTTGACTAACACATATGTACTAACGGCACATCATAGAAAATCGAATGGAGAGCCGGAGAATCACGCCAAGGTCTGTAGTTATTTCCCTCCGATACCATTTAAATCGAGAACCGTGTCTGATTCTATCAAGTCGAACCCTATCTCCGGTAGGCAAAGGAAATCGCGGCGGGTATGGCTGGGTACGTCTCAGACCTCTTCCATCTTGCCAAAATCTGATCTCCCTAACCCAGTTATCGTCAACCAGTGCCTTTGTAGACCGCATGGTTGAAACCCACGGCTTGGATTACATCGACCGAGAAAGAGCAAAACGAGAAGCTCGCGAGAAAGTCGAGGTAAGTTATGGCACCGTCCAGCTTATTCGATTGCTCAATTGTTGACTCTATCGAAAACCTGACTCCCAGGGCGCTATCGAGCAACACGGATACTAAAATGGCATGTAGGTCACCATGAAAATCGTTATCTCCCCAAAAACGCTATGCATGAAGACAAAAGCTGTCTCTTCCCATATGTATTTATGTGCCATCTACCCGCTTTCAAAGCCTGGAATTCAAATCCAGAAACACACAGCAGAAGAAAAAAATAATGACAGCAGAGTTGTGGACTATTAAGCGTTATGTTACTCAGCCAAACGTTGCTGCTAAAGTTGACATTGCTGTCAAGTATGACTGCGTAGCAGAAATATGTGAGCAATATCAGGCTAAGCTGTGCGAGTGTAATGTGACCATCCAACTGCTTTGCAGGTGCTACAGCGGTAATAATTTTGTACAACGGTGCTGTGTCAGCCTTCTACTAATTCAGAGACATCCTGAGTATAGCAAAGTATATCAATATTATTGAACAGTACACCTTATGTTCTTTGTTCCAAAATAACCCATACCTGATGATTTTGTTTCAAAAGAAATTATTAAAACATATAAAAAGCTAACATATCACACAGAATCCACTTTTAACTTATACAATCTAAAGAAAACTTTAGATTTTATTTCAGATTACGTATCTAAATGTGAATTAATCTAGGGTAGCTCACCAAAGGTACCCCTTAATTGTGACTCCCTCACATCACAAGCCTTTGAGATTTTACACATGAATCCACATACCTCTAGATGTATACTAGTAGACTTAGTAATTAATTTTAATAAAGTTCATGAATGATGCATAAATAAGGTTTAAATAATCAGTTCCATAGTTACATGTATTGTGTTTTGAATAATCCTTGAAAAGATTTGCTGGACTTTCCAGGATTTTCCCAGGTTAGGTTTCAGTTTTTATGATGATTTTTTATTTTGCAAACCCATGATGAAATCAATAATTTCATTGATGTTCATCTAGCCACAGCACCTGGAATTTTGGTACCTTGATCATCTGAAGCACATGCTGGCCAGAGCCTTCCTCCCACCCACCCACGCCAACCACGCCAAAGGCTACTGCCCAATAGGTTGATAGGCCAGTAACCACTTTGATGTTGTGTTTTGGGTAAAATCTTTTTTTCAGGTTGGAGCCTCCTCCTGGCTATCATACTATGAGGAAAAGTCACTGTATTCATGGGATTGGACCTTGGCTGGCTGAAATGCCAGTAGGTCATCATATTTCTATTCATTTTAAAGTCAAAAATTGAATGGTTGTATGTTCATTTGTGCAGCCACAGATTATTTGCTGTAAAAAAAAACTAGACTGTATCATCCAAAGCCAGGGAAGGCCAAGCCTTTGTGGAATACAATAAAATCCTGCAAAACATTTGAGGTGATGATCAACATGGAACAAATCAGATTTCAGGATTTTCAAAATCTTTTTGTAGTTGAGTGTAACAAGCCCTTTGATGGAGCTGGAGAGCTGATTCAACAAGCCTTCACTTCAGGCTGGCCAGCCATTGACTGTACTGTAAGTATTGGCCTGAATATTACACCGGAATACTCAAAGAAATCAAATCACAATATCAAAAATGACAACACTTTTAACAAGTGGATCAAATACATAGTTGATCTTGGAAAAGACTGCATGATTTTATTGTTACATGTTTCAATAGAAAACCCAGCCACAATCAAAGAACATACCAAGGCATCTGTACAAGTCAAAACTCATGTTTTGACTCAACAGGCTGCTCTGAACAATACTTTAACCAAAAACCCCTTGATGATCACTTCCCATTGGGCTCAAAGTACTTTTGCAGGGGATTTTGATGCTCTAAATTTTCTGGTCACACCATTGTCCTAACCCAAAATATGACACAAAGTTACCTGTATTTGTTGATCCAGCCGGCTCAGCCCCTTATATTCCATTGAATGCAGGTGTTGCCCAAAGATGGGCCCGTTCTCTTGTAAGTCAAATATTTCACTTGAATAATTTAATCTCCATTATTAACCACCTCTGTCTGAATCATAGATGAAGAAAGAGGAGGGGGTCTCACTCCACTCACCCCCTTTGGACCTCCATTTCAAAACAATTTCCAAGGGTAAAAAACATAAATCTAATGGTTTACAATCTCAGTGGTTTTGTCACAGCCCCTCTTCTGAATCTGATGGGAGCTCAGTTTCTGGATCCAATACCAACTTAATCCGCAAATACATCAAATTTGTGAAAATACAAAGTGGAAAGCAGCTGGAGGTATTTAATATCCTTGATCAAAACAACATTACACACCATTTTATGTTCAGATAAAAGAGTATCACCCCAGAGAAAATGGGTCAATGGCGGTTAAGTGATGGTGACATTGCCAAATTATGTGACAATGTTGCCAAGTTTGACCGTTTCTTAGCCTCTCAATCTAAAGCCTCTCCATTCTTCATTTTTCACATTTCCTATACATCTAGCTTCAATTTTACCCTGATCAGACTATTTGAATTAATTAACTGCCTTTTCTTTCATATTCATATCCTATACTCATTCCTTACCTTATTTTCATTATACACCAGGAAAAAAAAGTTAGAACCTTGCCTTCCCTGTATCCCAGACTTTTCCCACCTCTATCTACTATGTATCCTTGGCGTGCACCAATCTTATCTACATGCCTATATATTATGTGTTGAGTTTTTCTGTTCCTCCTCAAAAGTATCTTCCCTCCATTTAATTTTCAGAGAATCAACTTGTTTTTTCAGACTAGAATACATCATAAATATTAAGCTGTTTGTAATTACAATCCTTAATTTAATTGATTGTTATTTCTTTTTTCTGAACTCATTTTATGATTACTAAAAGCTGATTACTAGAATTAACGCCTCTTAGTATTTGTGGTTTTTGTAATATGTTTTTTTCTTGATTAATATACTAGCTTGACTAAAAGAGACTGAGAAGGCCTGACTAGTTATTTCTTCCAAGTACCCATATTATACTCCTCTCAGTTTTTATTCAAATCACTCTTTATTCATTTTCACTTCACAACCACAATTTGTCACACTTGTAACTAGTCTATAAAAACATAGCCTAGTCCAAGAAATAACATCATCAGTTCTCCTCAAAAATCAAAGTCCCCATCTTTTGAGTCACCCCAGAGTCTGTTCAAAAATCCTCTCTATTCTTTTCGCCAAAAATCCAACACGATTAACAGTCGAAAGACTGCTTCCTTTTGCGTTATCCCTTGCACCAATCCCTCTCCAACGTACAGTCTCAGTCTTGGTCTCACTTCTCAACTCTCCAGCTCATTGCTGTAGCCTCCAGCTCATCGTTGTCGTTGCCTCCAGCTCATTGCTGTCGCCTCCAGCTCATTGTCGTCGTCGCCTACAGCTCATTGCTGTTGCCTCCAGCTCATCGTTGTCGTTGCCTCCAGCTCATTGCTGTCGCCTCCAGCTCATTGTCATCGTCGCCTACAGCTCATTGCTGTCGCCTTCAGCTCATTGTTGTCGTTGCCTCCAGCTCATCGTCGTCGTCGCCTCCAGGTCATTGCTGTCGCCTCCAGCTTATTGTTGTCGTTGCCTCCAGCTCGTTGCTCTGGTCCACCTCCAATTAGCTTGCTCTCATCTCCAATCGCTGCCTTCAAGTCGATCCCACTCAGCAAATGTTACTCTGTCCTTCGTTATCACCAGCTCAGTCAATCTTCCTCAGCCATCAAAATGCCTCAGTCAGTCTTTAACACCTACAACCAATCGTCGCCACCACCATCTCCTTGTAGTTGCCACAAGACCATCGCCATCGCCACCATGTTTCTGTTGTCACTAGTTCTCACTCTCCTCGGTCTCACCTTCATCGCACTATCCTCCTCAACCAACTCTCTCCGAATCGATCGTTCAATCGTTTTGCTACCTCATGACCTTGTCTTCCTCAGTCGCTTTCTCTTGTCACTCCAAAACCCGATCACTTGCATTCACTATCAAGAACAATTACATTCAACATGATCATACAACCTACTCGATAAACTTCTCATGCATCAATATTCAACAAGTCACCTTACTAAATGCAACATACACAATAACACCTCACTCCTTCATGATCACCATTTCATCACTTTTCCCACTTCCTAGTCTTTAATTCTTTTGGTCAGAACAGAGGGGGCGTGTTGAGTTTTTCTGTTCCTCCTCAAAAGTATCTTCCCTCCATTTAATTTTCAGAGAATCAACTTGTTTTTTCAGACTAGAATACATCATAAATATTAAGCTGTTTGTAATTACAATCCTTAATTTAATTGATTGTTATTTCTTTTTTCTGAACTCATTTTATGATTACTAAAAGCTGATTACTAGAATTAACGCCTCTTAGTATTTGTGGTTTTTGTAATATGTTTTTTCTTGATTAATATACTAGCTTGACTAAAAGAGACTGAGAAGGCCTGACTAGTTATTTCTTCCAAGTACCCATATTATACTCCTCTCAGTTTTTATTCAAATCACTCTTTATTCATTTTCACTTCACAACCACAATTTGTCACACTTGTAACTAGTCTATAAAAACATAGCCTAGTCCAAGAAATAACATCATCAGTTCTCCTCAAAAATCAAAGTCCCCATCTTTTGAGTCACCCCAGAGTCTGTTCAAAAATCCTCTCTATTCTTTTCGCCAAAAATCCAACATTATGTATCACCAATGTATAATTTTGTTTTAGAGGAGTTTCCAAAAAACATTTCAAAAGAACCAATTGGGTTGATAGAAATTTCTGAGGCAAGAAAATTTTGTATTGCAACCAATTTCTGATCAATGATAGCTCATATCAAAATTAAACAGATTGTAATTTTTTGAATAGGAAATATAGTTTGAGCTTTGATGAAATATATATCTGGCCATGGTTGATCAATTACCCCCATTTCTTTGAAAACTTGACCATAGAACTCTGAAATAAGCCAGTAATATTTTAACAAGTGTATACATCACCCAAGGATATTGACCACCACCACTTCCAACAACTTGGAAGCTGAATTTCTAATATGCACAAGCGTCACAATCCAAAAAAAATAGCCACTAGCTTGATCAAGTGAAACTCAAAGTTTTAAAAATATCATTTACAACATGGCTAACATTACCTCCTTAGAATCTTTAACTAAGGTATTTCTGTTGCAAAGTTATGTACCTATAAGTTATCTTCTATGTGGTATATATTTAACATGTGATTACCCCTGGAATTTAAATGAATCTTGATAATAAAATTCAAGTCAAAAAACATGATTTAGAGGGATGTTATTACAACATTGTGGGAGAACTTATATACAGGAGGTGCAGCACTGAAGCTGAGGTAAGAGGGGGTACTTACCGAATGTCATCGGACATTCCGCGGGGAAAAGCACAAGGGTGCAGCATGTGACATTCTATGTTGGCGCAGTCGATTGGTTGGGCGGGCGAAGTCCGCTTCAGTATGCGCGACGTAGGGGACCGGGTGGAACCACAGGGTTTGGGGCACCAGGCCCGCAAGCAGAGCGGGGGCAGACGGAGCTGAAGTCGCGCTCAGGGGAGCGACAGACGGCTGCAGGGGTCAAAGGGGTATAGTAGTTGGGGACAGGCTGTGGTGCAATGCGGGATTGAGGAGACGAGCAAGTAGGGGGATTGCGGGTCAGGACCGGGGGAGTGTTGTACAAGGTTTGCGGGATCTTATCTTATCTTATCATGGAAGTAGATAGCTATCAACTACAGCGCATATAAGAAAGAATTTTACTTTAGAACTCTCTCAGCGGATTTCAGCGTGTGCGGACAAGCGGAACTTCAAAGGGTAACATCAGGAAGACAAACGCAAGAGGAACGGTCACCTTGCTGAGTAAAGGTGTTTCAGGGAATCCAGTTACCTATCCGCTAACAGCTGTTTATTCCGCAGAAGAAACCAAAGAATCACCGGAACCAACCAGGAAAAAGGGCAACGTACCGTTTCTGTTACCAAGGTTGCCTTTATTTCCACAACGTATAAATAGAGAGACCCACCTTACACTGTTGAGAATTCAAACAATTCTTATACCATCACTGCCAGCATAATTGCCTAGGATGAAGTCATCCCAGTTAAACTGGGATGCACTCAACCAATTTAAACTTGGTTGATATAAACTGATGAAATACAAACCCAAGGGACCCCCCTTGGTTTGATATTTAATTGGTTGAGGTTAAACTAGTTTAAATTGGTTGTTTGCATCCTAGTTCAACTAAGATGAGCTCAACCTAGGACAATATGCTGGCAGTGGATCCTGGTGGTCTACTTTGAAACCTTGACTCTGAGTTGGTGATAATGATATTTTTATATAAATCATTGATGGTCTTTGTGTCTCTCACTGGTGATATTCACACAATGATCACACTTACAAGCAGATTATGATTTCAAATCAATCCAGACTGACTTTCATAATTTCTCTAGTAGGATTAATGTTTACACCTACCTACACATGCTTTGCCAACTGATTATAGTTTCCAATCACAAAATGAAATGAATCATACATAATTCTTTCATTGCACAGTCAGTAAAACCCACTAATACAAATCTAGTAGAAACTGCCCAGCAAAGTGGCAAATCAAAAAATTGTGAATCTGAAGCCGCAACAGGATCAAGTTTTATTTGTATTTGTCCAGTGTCATCATGTTAGTTTGATTGAAATTTGTAGAAATATTGCTGTCAACTGTTTGATGAATTTTGTGAGAATTGGGATTGCCAGCTGTCTTGCTGTTCTGTTGATTCAATTGTTGAAGGGCACATTCCTTGTGTAACATAGTTCTATGGAATCTTTCTGTAAGACATATTCATGAGGTTGTTAGTGTTTCTTCTTTTCAAAACCACTTTTTTGTAAGTTTACTTAGGTGAGAGTTTGTTATCTTCTGCAAGAAGCCTATCATTTGTTCACCAGTTAATGCAGCTACTTGTTTTGGGGGCCCCCATTGAAATAGTTGTTTGATATGGAGTGCGTAATGGTTATTGGGCACAACAGTCAAATTTTGAAAAATCTTTCTAGATGTGACTTTGTAGCAATTGTAGTAAGTTCAGATGATTTCTGGGTCCCTTGAGGTGATAGTTTTGGAGGTACCAACAATTGTGAAAGGGCAGAGTGCACCTACATTAGTGAGAACAAAGGTTTGTTTTGAGTTGAATATAAATTTGGCCGCATGGTTTACAAACATCTCTATGAGAACTAATGGTATGATATATTGAAAGAGAAAGTACTAACGGTTTGCTTTCCATTTATTGGCTTTCCTCTCACCAAAGGGCTGAGTAGGTCACTCCAAACTAGATGGCAGGATCATTTCTTGTATGAGGTCTTTGAACTGCTGTATTTGCTTATTGGATAGGAAACCAGAATCCATATTAAAATTCTCACTTTCAATGGTTGAATTGGATGACCAGTCATCATCAGTATTTTCATTGTTGCCAGCGGTTGAAATCTTGCCAATCTTGACAAATTTGTGTGGTAATTTTTCATCTTGTTCTTCCCTTTTCCTTTTTTGTGTCTCAACAAGAAAAGTATCAAAGCCCCATCAAGTCCTAAAGTGATTCTGGGTTATAACTTCTAACCAGTTGTGCATATAACCAAGCAGAACATGTTGAAATGGATTGCAATAAGGAAGTTGGTTGAGCTCAGACCATATAACCCCAGTCTCTTTCAGATTCTTTTCACAACCACTTATGGTTTTCAAAGTCTTTGACCAAAGTGCATTCCTAGTAGTTTATTCCCCTGTCCATCCCCAAGCTGGAGGTGACCAAGATTGGATTCAACTGATTTGAACCAAGAGCAAAAAAAATAGTGGCACTATGAGACACATATCCAGCCACTTTGTGAACACCCACCATATCTCCTAGTAGTGGGATTTATTGGACTCGTACCATTCAACCTTCAGGAAAAATGCTGGTCTTCAATGTGACACCTTGATCAAGACAGGGAAGATCTTGAACAAGATTTTGGAGGCAGTGATTGATGGTTGATACTGTTGAAGTGTTTGGACCGGGAGTGATACCAGCAAGATATGTGTAGGAAGCTAAATATTGCTTTGATGGAAGTAAGTTGAGATAATTCATCAATATTAATCCAAGAGATTGCTTTTTTCCTGCCACCTCATTTCCGCAGGGATTGAACCAATTGATAAAAATTGAAAAATTGAGATGCAAGGCATAAACTTCAATTGGATTGTGCAGCCATCTCATCTCCTTCCAAGCTGACCTTTGTTTAATGTCATGCATTACATAATTGTCCCCAAAGTTTAGTTCATTTTTCCAATCAGAAATATCACTTTAAACTTCTGCACAATTGAGGAACCAGCACAGCCAGTTGACCATTGGTTGGTTCACATTTAGGGATGGGTGGTTCACATTTAGGGATGAAGGTGTCCAACCGCGTGCTTGAAGCCAGTTGACCATCTGTCTGTAACAACTTGGGACCCATTGAGTCAGACCAATTCTGCTTTCTGTCCAACATGTTGAGGGTTTTTCAAGTAAAATATCCCCACATTCTCAAGATTGCAGAGTTTATTTGTATACACATGACATGGGAATGTTGGGATGATAGTAGAGTGAAAAACAGGTTGGGCAGTAGACACGCAAGTTTAGAGTTGTGGTGATGTTCAGTTGTTTCATGATGGTCTCAATATCTCTTGGAAAATATTATTTGGAACACATTTGAGGGATTGGAACTTGAATTTTTTGACTATTTGGATGATGTATAATTGGGCCAAACAACATTTATTGATGCTGAGACCACAGAACAAGTGAAGCCATGAAATGAAAATTGATAGAAGTAATACCACTGGAAAGTTAAAATGTCAGTGAAATGCAAAAAGCAATGAAAAATTGGTATTTGTAAGAGCTTACCAGGAGAAGTGTTCTCAAAGAGAAAATATTCAACAGAGGAAGTAGAAGAAGAGTATGAACCAGGGAAAATATTTTCAGTGCCCAGTTCAAAGTCTGGAAGAAGATGGTTTGCTTGATCAGAGCACAAATGTTTTAATATTATGTTCCATTTTGATATGATTTGGCCTTGCACTTTTTTTCTGTTGGTATCCATAAAATTGAGCAAGGAACATCTTGGACACATGCAAATATCCATGGTGGCAACCTTGATCCTATGTGGGTCCAATCTAATCAGAGGTGAACTTGCAGTGAGATGGACTTACAATGGGGTGAACCTGCGGCAAGGTGCGGTGAGGTCATGAACTTGCGGTGAAGGATGATCTACACACTGCAACTGCTGAAAAGAATTTCTGCAACAGTTGAAACAACAGCTCACCTGTTGCATCAGACTTCTGTGATTTTGTGTGTGTTACATTTCACTGGAATATGTAATACCCAGGTGTCACACAGAAAAATGCAACACTAAACTTGGCACCATGTGAATCTCTGGCTTAATTTCTGTTGATGTGGACCAGGCTGAGGAACTGACAGTCACAGACACTAGTCTTGTGACAGTAACTGATCACAAAGATAAAGATAGTTTAGATTCAGTGAAGTAGGGAGAGCTGGATCACTAAGAATGTGGGACTAAATACATGCTAGTTTGGTAGAAGAATAAATGCACTATAAGCATATTCCAACAATTTCTTTAAAAATCCAGGTACTGTCACTGCGCTGAACAGGTTATCTGAATGTTTATGTATATTATTCTCTCTATAGTGTCCAAACTATGCACAGAGGATAACCTACACTTCTTATAATAGCTATTTGATACACAACTAACTCAATTGGAGAAGACTAACAGCTAACTGTATAGGTTGGGCTGTCTTTTTGCCTTTTTGGGTGTGCAATAGCAATATAAATTTCTATCAAGCAGCAGGCAAGCACTTAAGCTGATTGGGTACTATCAGAGGTGGCAACTGCTTTTAAGGAATGTATCAAGGCCAAGGATAATGTTGACATTTCAGCCCTATGTGTAATGGAGAGCCTGTGTGGCTCCAAGCCCCTCTACAACTCTCCCAAAACGCCAATACACCTTGCTATGTTTGGGCCACACACCAATACACTGGTGGCCACAAGCCAATATGCATACACTGGCATTTTTGGGCCGCACACCAACATAATGGGAAAATGGGCTCATTTTGCCATGTCATGTTTTCATCTTGGATCTCTGCATGTTCTGTCTCAATCTCATGTTTTGTTATTCATCTGATAAGATTCATGCATGCCTCTTAATCTAATGTTTCTCTCATAATCACATATTGTACCTGATCTCTCATTTCCTTCTTGATTTCTTGTTGAAAACCCACTTCAAAAGCAATTAAAAGGCCACTACTGTCATTCTTCGTTGTTTTTATTAGGTATAGTGGCAACAAACATGCATTACACCAAAAAAATGTCAAACTGGTTTGGCAGCTTTTTTTCAGTTGCTCTTCCAGGGCAATTTCTCCAAGGGCATATCGGACACCACAGTTGCTATGCATCAAAACAAAACAGGGTTGTGGTCAGATGGTTTCCGCTGTAATCTACGTACGTATTTATGTCAAGACATGTACTCCTGGAGTCAGGCAATTGATGACATAATCAATCACTACCACCTCAGCAACCAACAACTCTGCCTGCTCAAGGACGAGACCTCAGCCCGGCTTCAGCCCGATTGATTGACTCACCTTCCAACCTACATTGAACCATATTTTCGTTTGCAGAATCCGAGTTGTCCTACGTATTTCCTGCTCTCCAAATTCCCTGATCAAATCGCGTCGGCTCGCATCTTGTTTGACTTTTTCCTAGCGACATGGCTGAACCAGTTCAAACCACCAACGGGCACAGTCATCATACTGAACAGGTACAAGTAATCGGAGAAGAACAGCGGTTCACGTGAGTCGATCTCCCATGCTCATTAGCTCTCACATAGCTAACCAGCGATCCTTCCTTTCCTCAAAACCCTTGCTCTTTGATATACGTTTTTCGATAGGGATGTCCTGCCGAAATCGATTGAAAGTTGGGGGTTATTAGAAAAAGGTTTCAATTATGACGTCGTTGCCGTATTTGGCTCGCAATCTACTGGAAAGAGCAAGTTCAAAGTACCAAATTCCTTCATTTTCCATGCTATTTGGCCCCGTATCAATCGAATTGAATTGTTGGGGCGGATCAGCTCAAAACAGACTATTCAAAACTATCCATTTCTTGTCTCTCTTTTTATGCGGACCCCCTAGGCTTTGGAAGGATTAACTGGACCAACAACTAACTATTCGGCACTAAGAGTCAGAAAAGATTGTGGACTAATGTTTTTTGGGACATGATTTTTCAGGTACACTATTGAACAGAGTTTTTGGTACTACGTTCGATGTTATGAATGAGGCCGAACGACGTCAAACAACCAAAGGTATTTCGAACCCTTTCTATTTATCGTTATAGTCAATACATCGAGAATCCCAAACACTTATATTTCACGTTTGCATTCACTTGAAGGGATTTGGATGTGTAAAGGGAAAGATATGGATGTATTGGTCATGGATGTTGAAGGTGCTGACGGCCGTGAACGAGGAGAAGATCAAGTCAGTAGTTGCTCACCTGAGGTATCCTACGGTATGTTATTTGCACGGGTCGGCTAATAATACATGGATCTACGCCACTATGACCAACTAGGATTTTGAACGCAAGGCCGCACTCTTCTCGATGGCTTCATCAGAAGTAATTATTGTCAACATGTGGGAGCATCAAGTTGGCCTTTACCAAGGGGCAAATATGGGACTATTGAGAACTGTATTTGAAGTCGATTTAGCTCTTTTTCAAGCAAACAAAGCCAAGCAAAAGACCTCGACGTAAGTGAAATGACACGATGAAGTTGAAATCGAATGTACGGGACGTTTTCTGACCATCAAGTGAATTGTCTGATTGTTTGAGATAGGGCTGGATATGATAAAACACATTTGCTTTTTGTCATCAGAGACCACGTTGGATCAACTCCGCTTTCAAATCTTGAGAATACAATCACCACCGATTTGAACCGGATTTGGGAAACCTTGGTAAAGGTAAATGTTTCATTAAAACATCATCGCTAGCCGATGTCCCATGCTCGATCCCAAATCCAAAGCTGATTCATTTTTCTGACCTTATTGCTACCCATCATCTCCCTCGGTTATTTACCATGCCTCAAGCCTGAAGGCACAGAATCATCAAAGATCACCGATTATTTCGATTTGACCTTCACAGCCCTATCGCACAAAGTTCTCCAGCCAGAAAATTTCGATCGAGAAGTTGAGAGTTTTAGGAGGAGGTTTATGGATAAGACTCATCCAGATTATGTTTTCAAACCGATTTATCACAAACGAATCCCAGCCGATGGACTAGCTCAGTACATGAGTGGCATTTGGGCGAGTCTTCTATTATTCTGCTCATTCGTTCTCCGGTGGATTCGGTTTTAATAAGGGGCAATCTTCCCTCTTTCTATTTTCTCTTGTCTAGGATGCAGTAGTTTCGAATAAGGATTTAGACTTGCCCACTCAGCAAGAACTTTTGGCCCAATTCAGATGTGATGAGATTGCAGCTACTTCGTTTGAACAATTCACAACTCTAATACAGCCTTTAAAGACCAAAATGGAGTCTGGTAAACTAGTAGACGAGCTGGGAGCAAAAATGCTGGAGGCACGAAGGACTTGCTTGGGTTGGTTTTCTTTGGATCCTCACAAATTTACAATATCCATATGATACTTGAAAATGACAGCTTGCTAATGACGCACCGTTTGATGCATGACACTCCAGCTTCATTTGACTTGGCTGCTTCTAGGTACCACACCGGAGTATATCAACGCAAACGGACAGAATTTATGACCAAAATGAATTCCAACTTATCGCCATTGTTCTTGGCCCAGTTGAAGATTTTGTCGAAATCGATCATCAAAAAGTTTCAAGCTGAGTTAATACATGAATTGAAAACGGGATCGGGATTAAGAGACTTTAAGGAAGTGGTTAGTAGCCAAATGGAAGCTGCCCAAAAGGAGTTCGAGGATGGCGTGAAATGTTTGTGATTTTACAATATGTTTTTAGAGACAAAACAAGAACATTCCACAAAATTGACCTTCATCACTACGGTTGCTTTGATCAGTGGTGTTACTTGATGAAACTGACTGGACGTATACAGAAGAGCTCACTCAACTTATAGAAGACTTGACGAACATCTCCAATCAGTGTAAAGTCGACGAGATGAAGAAGTTGCTAGCGTCAATCGAGAAAGAGATGAAGCGTGAAACTAACGAAGTGGTTGAGCTAGCAATGACTCAACAAAAGATTGAAATGTGGGATGCCGTGCTCAGTGGATTTCAAGAAGCGTTGGAGAGGGCGAAAACGAAGTATCATGACAAATCGGCTAGTAAGTTTAATTACCCTCCCCATGTTTCTTTCAGGAATCTCTGGATGTTTTTCGAGCTTTAAATCTGTAATGCTAATCTGCTTCTGCAATGTAGGTTTCAGTTGCACAGAGGAAGATGATCAGAAGACCAAGGAAATTATTTCCAGGAAAGGATGGATTTCGCTGCGCAATAAAATTGATGAACAAACGGTGGATTCCACTCTATTGGTCAAGTTGAAATTGGCGTTTGAAGAAAAATTCAGATATGACTCTGCGGGGGTACCCCGAGTTTGGAAGCCGGAGGATGACATCGATGGAGCGTTCCGGACTGCTCGAGAGGCCGTTAGTACTCCTATGCTCATCTTCTTCGAGTCCATAATGAGTTGGCCGTAATGAATTGTCAACTTCCTTTAGACGCTCGCTCTGATTCCTATCTATGCCGCCATCCAACCCACTGAGAAATCACTTGAATCATGCATTCCGACCAACTCTTCCCTGGAATTCGAAGATCCCGACCTGGCTGAATATGACTTTGACGGTTCACGGCTGATACTGTCAGGAATCAAACAAGCAGAACTGTCGAACAGATTGAAGAAAGAATCGGACGCATACTATCTCGAAGCAAAACGAAGTCTTGTCAGCAGCATCAGCCAAATACCATATTGGATGTATGCCGTGATCGCAATCTTGGGTTGGAATGAGTTTCTAGCGGTCTTGAAAAGTCCAGTTTATTTTGCGACCATTCTTATTTTGGCATTTGGCGTCTGGGTGACGTTCAAATTGAATATGGTCAGCAAATTTGATAGCTCCCATTTCCCTATTCAAGGGGGTAGATTTCTCGATATTGAATGTTAACAATCGATTGATCCAACGCTCACCTCAAACAGCAAGGGCCAATCGTTGCGATCGGCACTGGGCTGTATCACGAAACATCGAAAGTAGCCCAGGAAAAACTTAAAGAATACCTTTCGGTCTGTGGCTCTGTCCTTGTCTTGTAGAAAGAGCTTTGCTTTCACTACAAGTTTAGTAGAAGTTTTCGTCACAAAGCTGATTAGAAGAAAAAAAAAAAACTGCATGTAGGAAGGAACCCCCCGACAAAATCGAAGCGGTTTTAGCAACTCAGCAACAGATACCGACGAGGTGTACCGTCTCAAAAAAAGAAACAGTCGAGCGAGATTGTCCGCATCTTCACCTTCAAACGGGGCTGAGGAGGAAATTCCACTTCAAGAATTATAATGATTTCTGATTTCTTGTAATCTATTGTGCCAAAGAAAAGAAAACGTAACGTAACATAACAATTCTGATTTATTTATCTTGCAGTTGCTTCTAAAATAGAATAGCGGCAATATCAATACATTTCTCTCATGTTGCAAGGTTTTGAAGCTGTTTGAAAACACGTAGAATTTAATTCAAATCTTTCAGATCCAAGCTCTCTTTTCTTTACAAATCTTGGGAACTTCCTGTATGTCTTGTTTCTTTTCAGCATTATTTGCTTGCCTTGTGTAATGGTTGGATGGATCATGTGTACAGGCAATCTATTTTCCATGTGATATCTGTATCAATACATAACATATCTCGGGAAACAACCATCCATGCCTGATCATCTTGAAACATATTTATGTCTCTAGATAAGTATACTTCAAAGCAGAAGGATTTCTCCAGGTCACTGCAAACTAGGAAATTGCTGACACTTCCAGTGCAGTTTGTTAGTTGATAGTTGGAAATTTCAATGCTAATTCATCATGGTTTACGATAGTGAAACACAACGTATAACTATTTTTTGTTTGTTTTCATAGGCTGTCTCAAAAGGATAGTGAACACGTTTTCATGTCCACCAGACAAGTCCTTTTGATCATTGCGGAGAGCGTGGCTCGGTACGGGGCTTCCGCAACTGTCGAACCGAGCCGCCCCACACTCGGGGACTTGTCCACGAGTGTGGTAAACAGTTTGGTAAAACACCAACCCCAACCAAAAGGGGAAACATGTCAAAGAGAGACATGTTTCCCCCAATGGGTATGGTGTGTAAAAATCCTGCCCCATCATAAGACTACACCACCAAAAAGGGGCTGGTTGGGCAATAGGTTGTGTTGTGCATACAGCTGTTTGAAGCCTGACTGGACAATGTTGGTAGACCAATCAATCTCTGAGGTGGTGAAAGCCGCAGTCTACTCTGATTATAAGATAATATCCTCCCTAAAGTCTAGTAATAAAACACTATTTATACAAAATCCACCCCCTGGTTGTATCCTGCAACCCCTGGTACCTCCTATGGGAAACCTAACTTGACTATCTCCTTGATCATGCATCACACCACAGTCTGCCCCCAACCACTATCTCCTGTTGACCCCTGCAGCCAATAGTTGCCTCCACATCCTCCCCGCCTCTTCTTCCCCCACATCATTTGCAGTCTGAATGCCCTGAACCCCATGGCTCCATTCAGTACCAAGATTGTTGCACATACTGAAGTGGCCTTTGTCCACCCAACCAGTTGTCTGACCAACTATAGAAAGTTACAGCCTGTGCCCTTGTGCTTTCCTTGCAGAATTTTTGGCAACATTCAGAACCCCCTTCCTCAGTCTGCCGCTGTGCCCCCAGTTGCGGGCTCAGCCTCAGTGCTGCACCACCTGTATATAAATAATCCCATACTGGAGTGAGAGAGACTGTTTCTTGAGTTGAAGCTGCAACAGTATCTTGAGATGAAGCTGGGAAAGTATCTTGAGATGAAGCTAGCACATTATATTGAGATGAAGCCAGCAGAGTATCTTGAGATGAAGCTGGCACAGTAACTTGGATTGAAGCCAGCACAGTATCTTGAGTTGAAGCTGACATTTCTGTGTGAGATGAATCTGGCTGCATGTTTAGTTTGAGCTGAACAAAGGATTGGTTTTTGGATATACTGGCAGCATAACAATTGTGGTATGTTGCTTCTTCACAACACTATATACAGGCTGTTGCCAAACAGCAAGATAATATTTGAAAAAAATTGTAATATCATGCCCATGATATCACACCCCCAAACAAGGCCTAAATAAAAGAATCCTGCAAAGGCTCTGTGACAGTCCTTGTGAGACCCCAAAGGTGGGGCTTACAGGTGGTTGAAGTTTTGTTTCAAGCTTGATGACCAGTTTTACTAGTCATTGATACAGGTTGTTACCAGCTTGATGACTAATGTGCTGGCCATAAAAGTGTGCCTTTCAAGGCTGAAGTACCAATGTCTACTGAATTTGGAGCCTCAACCTAACTGCACCTGGCAGTTCCACCGGGGCTGCCAAATTGTTGGAAAAAATAGAAAATCAAGCCTTGGCTGCAATAGAAGTACTATTTACAGAACACCATAGCAGCCTATAGTATCAAGTATCACACACACTTCAAAAGGTGTTGAATTGGTTACAACCCCCTGCATTAATGTTGGCAAGAGCCAACCAATACAAGATCAGTCTCCCAGAACAATTTTATATTGGCTGGGCCCACCAATACATTAAATGGCCCTTTAATGTGTTGGTGGGCCCAATTGATATAAGATTGGTCTGGGAGACCAATCTTATATTGGTTGGATCCAGCTGATGTTACCATGGGGGAGCTATAGCCAATAAAAACCCTTTTGTAGTGACAAAAGCTCTTCTGAAATTGTCAACCCCATCCCCTGGATAATAACATATTTTCTTTCACATAACATCCATGTATCCAATGTCTCTCATCCATCCAGGTCTTTTGAATGTTCAATGGTTTTCTTTCTTTGGCTTGTGTATTTAACAAGAATGTTGGGCAGGATTATTGATCCATTGTTAGGAGAATTTTTCTAGTGGCTGAGCTTGTGGCACAATGATTATTCCTAGATAGGATGGATTGGGGGGGAAAACTTTCACAGCTCAAGCTAAAAAAATGCTAGCTCTCAATGTGTAGCAACCTTGGCACAGAATGTCAATACTGTGTCTCAGTTGCAGAGTCCAGGTAACTGATAGCATCCACAGTCATCTATTTGAAGTGGCTTGGTAAGCCAACTTTACAGAGAAGGACCCACTGTTAACCACACTGGTGGCATCTTTAGGCCTCTTTAATTAGAGATTCCTCAATTTTCTTGGTAGGGGTCTCTAAATTTATGGACCTCTACAAAGCTTTTTAGGGTAAATATTAAATACCACAAAACCACCACGGCACCAGCTCAATGTCTATTTCAACTCGGTAACTGATAGCATCCACAGTCATCTATTTGAAGTGGCTTGGTAAGCCAACTTTACAGAGAAGGACCCACTGTTAACCACACTGGTGGCATCTTTAGGCCTCTTTAATTAGAGATTCCTCAATTTTCTTGGTAGGGGTCTCTAAATTTATGGACCTCTACAAAGCTTTTTAGGGTAAATATTAAATACCACAAAACCACCACGGCACCAGCTCAATGTCTATTTCAACTCTCTCAGATTAATATAGACATATTAGATGTTTCATTAAGTATTTCTTTCCCATCCTCATGACAAGTGTAAGATAATGATTGGAGCAAGGCCTAAAACTACAAAAAAAAAACTGGCTCAACTGCCTGTAGTTGACAGGTGAAAACTTTAGTAAAGCTGGTGATTTTACTCAAACCTTTCTCAAAGGGTGAACCAACCAAGCTTCAACACACATTCACTGTGCGCATGGCACAGTGACTGTGCCTAAAAAAATTTGCACATGTGTAAGGGTTTCAAATCAAACCCTTCACTAACTTCTGTCGTCGCGCTTCTAGAACTCAGAGCCGTGTGCTCTGGAGACCAAAGTTCTAGAATAAAAAGATGGATTGCGGTATATATCTAGCTCAGTAGAAATTTGGAAGGTTGGTCGGGTCTCTCTTCAGTATCGTACAATAAATCTCAGGAAAGGAATCAGAAGGAAAAAGGGAAAAAGGGAAAAAGAGCAGAGGAAAAGGAAAGGGGATGAACTTACCTAGCTCAGTAGAAATTTGGAAGGTTGGTCGGGTCTCTACTGAGCTAGGTGGGGCCGGGGAATGCGAAGACTAAAAGGATGATGGCTTATGTAATCTTTCTTGTGAAATGTTTGTGTAAGCCTGTGAGGAGCAGGGCTTACAGTCTCCCCTCCTATAAAAGAGGGTGGATGATGAATGAAAAGAAAAGGGAACGGGGGGGGGGGGAAAGACGGGGAGGTAGAAAGGGAAAAAAACGGGCGGCGGAGGAACACAGAATGGGAAAAGGAACCGAGGTGGGTGGGCGGGTCTGACTGGCCGGAGTCGTCCACACTCGCGTCGTTGAAGTCCGTGGCGCCTTGAGAAACCTGAGAAGTTCGAAGAAGGGTTTGATGCTCACAGACGTGGCCGCGGTAATGCTTACAAAACGGCTTAGAAGTGCCCGGAGGTGCATTATTGGTGGGAACTTACTTTTAAAGTTTCCACCTTCGCCGTGCCATCCGGGTCATAAAAGGGCTTCACCTTTGAAACGTGGAAGGAGGAGTGTCGGCCATCTCTTGCTGGTAAATCGAGCTTGACGTTCTGGTTGTTGTTGAAAACCTCCAGGACCTTGTATGGTCCTTCATACTTCTCCTTCAGCTTATTGGTTCCACCTTGGTGCCTGCCCCGCCAATCCGCGGAGTCCAACAGCACCCAGGATCCAGGTTCCAGTGGTGGAGCATCTCGGCAGCGTTTGTTGTGCTGAAGAGCCTGTCGGATTCTGTTTGTCCAGAGCGTGTCGCGGGCCTCTGCCCAGGCGTTTTCCCGATGTCGGAGCCAGGAATCAACTGAAGTCGGTGTGTCAATCGTACTTTCTGATGACGGGAACAGACGTGGACGGTTTCCAAAGACAATTTCGAACGGGCTGAAGCCTGTCGATACGTTGACGGCTGAATTTATCGCGAATTCTGCAGCCGGCAATGCTTCAAGCCATCTACTATGGCGTTTAGACGTGAACGTTCGCAGGACCTGTCCTACGGTCTTGTTCGTTCTCTCAGATTGACCGTCTGCCTGAGGATGGAAGGCCGTTGACATGTGAAACCGTGTAGAAATCTTTTCCATGAGTGCCTTCCAGAATCTTGAAGTCCAGGTTTTATCTCTGTTGCTTATGATAGATTTGGGTGCACCAAAAATTGCTAGCCATCCTGAAAAGAATCTCGATGCTGTTTTCTCTGCTGTATCTTTCTGCAGTACCGGAATTATGCGTGTGAATCCGGAGAGTCGACAGGTACACGTTAATATCATGTCAAAGTGATTGGATCCACGCAGGGGTCCCACAAAATCTATCGCCAGATCCTGTAGCGGCGACGAGGGCATAGGCGGTGTCATCATCTTCCCCGTCGGCGCCACTGTTGCTGATTTCGTCTTCTGGCATACCTCACAACCTTGGACCATGAGTCGGACCTGCTTGGAAAGTCCGGGCCAAAAGAAATCCCGTCGGACTTCCGCCACTGTCTTCAAGTATCCGAGATGTCCCAGTCTGTCATGCGCGTCCTTCAACAACCGTTCACGAAGGTCTCCACATTTTGGAATCAGGAGTCGATCATCCACGAAGAGGAGGCCATCCTCTTCAAAGCATTCCGTGCGCAGGGGGAGTACCTTCTGCAGTGCGACGCAAAAGGGGTCTTCCGCATAGCCTTCGATAATTGATTTTTTCAAAGATTCCGATAGCTCGACTCCTAGTTCAGTGAGGGCGGCCACATACTTCACGTCCTCCGTGCCGATTTCTTCCTGTTCTTCCGCAATGTCTCTTCTCGAGAGGGCGTCAGCGACAGTGTTATCCTCCCCACGGATATATTCAAAACGGAGATCAAAATCAGCCAATATCTCCGTCCATCTCGCCTGGCGCCTGCTCAGGTTCCGCTGCTTCAAAAGGTACGTAAGGGAGTGATGATCCGACATGACGTTAATCTTCATACCTAACAGCAGCATTCTCCATTTTTGCAGAGCGTGAATGACGGCAAGTAGTTCCTGTTCATGTACCGGATAGTTCTTCTCCGCGGGCGTCATCAGGTGCGACTCGTAGGCAATTGGAGATGCGCCCTTCCAGTCTTTTCCTTGGAAGAGCGCCGCGCCAAGTCCAGATCCACTCGCGTCCGTGAAAAGCCAGAGTGGGTCGTCCGACTCGTAGTCCACATTCTTCAAGCACGGTAAGGACGTCATGATCTTCTTTATGTTCTGGAACGCTGCTTCTTCACGTTCTCCCCAAGAAAAATCCTTCTTGTCAAGCTTGGTGCTAGTCAACGGAGTCAGTGTTCCCACGTACTTTTGGAGTCCCCAAATGAATTTTTTCATCCATTGTACCGTTCCTAGAAACTTCTTGACTCCTTTCGGCGTCCGGGGGCTGGGCCATTCCAATACTTTTGATATTTTTTCGTCGTCAGCCTGGAATCCTTCTGCCGTGATCCAATGTCCAAGGAATTTGATCTTGTGTCGGAAAAGCTGAGTCTTCTTGGGACTGCAGTACAAGTTAGCTGCTCTGAGACGCTCGAGTACCCGTCTTACATGCTTCTCGTGGTCTTCAAAATTCTCCGAAAATACCACGATGTCGTCGAGATAAACTACACAACAGTTGTTTATCAAGTCCCCAAGCGCCTCCTCCAGTCGCGGGAGCATTAGTGAGGCCCATTGGCATCACACACCATTCCACTAATCCCCACGGTGTCTTCACGGCCGTAAGTGGTATGTCTTCTTCCCTCATCCGGGTTTGAAAGAAGGCATTAGTTTGGTCAAGTATTGAAAAAACTTTTCCAGACGCCACAAGTCTTACTAGTTCATCGACGTTTGGCAAGGGCGACCGTTCCCGTACCGTCAAACTATTAAGCGTCCTGTAATCGCAAATCCAACGAGGTAGTGCCGTTGGATCTTTCTTCGGAATAATGAAACTTGGTGATGCATATTGACTTGAAGACCGGCGTATGCGCCCTGCTGCCAAGTGTTGATCAAATAACGTCCTCCAGGCAACGAGATGTTTTTGAGGGTATGGGTACTGCCGCTCGTTGAAGACCGCATTCGGATCCGTCAAGATTATCTTGTGTCTCACTCGGGAGCTTTCATTTTGTAGTTTCTCCGGGAATGAACCGTCCGTAAAATGTCCTTCTGCCTCCGCAGCTTCCGATATGGCCGGGATATCCTTCGGGAACAAGTCTTTGAACTCCTCAAGTATTGTCTCCTCAGATTTGGCGCACGGGTACTCAGTCTCAACTGATGCAATTGCATCTTGAATATCTTTGCATTTCTCAGTTGAAGGAATACGGAAATCAAAAATTGTACGGCCAGAGTGGTCACAGTGGAGAGATCAAGAGGACATAGAAACCGATAAACAGAAAAGGGATAGAAAGGGGGCTCCTAATATCATGTCGTAGTTTCCTACGATGGGGCCAAGTTTGAAGAAAACATTTTCAAAGGCGAGTCCGGATTCTGGGTCCAAGAGTGAAGTTTCCGTCGATTTGCGTAGGATGATTGGGGAGTGATCATTCCCCGTAAGAGCCAATTTGATGGATGTTGGTCTCATTAAGTCTTGGGTCTTCAATCCTGCTCGTCGGGCGGCATCTTCCGTCATCAGGTTCAACTCAGCTCCTGTATCAATCAATCCCCGTAAGCGGATGTCGCCATGGAACAGATCGACAACTAAACGCTTAGGTGACTGTTGGGTAACGTACCTTTCCTCTGCGTTCTGGCGCAGCTCTTCATCAAGGTCCGCCAAGGCCGAGATTGCCGCGGCTCCCATGGCTGGGAACAAATTTTCTTCTCCCACCGCCGCAACTGTGGCTGATCTTGGGGGTCGTCCAGCCAGTGCTTGTGTGGGCTTGCCTGCCGACGTCGAGGCCTTAGGCGTCTTGACTTCAGTGTGTCGGGGAGGAGCCGTATAAGAATCCGGTATCTTGATGAACAATCTGTCCACCCTGCCGGTGCAGTTCCCGGGGGTGCTGCCACAGGTCTTCTTGCAGTAACGGCAGACTCCAATCGAGTCGAGATAGCTGTTCAATCGCCAGAGGTTTTCTTCCCGGCTTGGTCGGTTTGTCGCTTGTTGGTTCGGCAGGGAAGCCGTCTGGGGTTGAACTCGTTGTCTCGATGCACGCCTTCTTGCAATGCCTTCCCAAAACACTCCAGCTCTCTTCTCAAACTCCCCGTACACAAAGTCGTCTTTGAACAAAATTTGGTGGTTATTCACCTCGGTCTGCAGTTCGTCCGTCATCCCAAGGACCATCGACTCCGCCAAGGTGAAATCAGAGACCTTCCGGGTCTCCGGCATGTCGAAATTCAGCATGCTCTGGAGGGTTCGAGAGCGCGTGCTGTAAGTTTGGAAGTCTTCGGCGGGCTTCATCCGCAAATTCTTGAGTTGTGCCCTCAGTGTCGTTCGCCATAGTGGCGGCAGGGCGAAGGAGAAGAGTTTCATCTTGAAATCTTCCCAAGGGTTCCCAAGTGACGCCTTGATATTGTCACCATAGAACGCGGTCGTGTTAGTTTCACGGATGAAGTTCCCAATGACCCTCAGCTTGTCGTCGTTGTGAGTAACTCCTTTGGTATCGAAATAGATTTCGACCCCACGGATCCAATTGATGAATGGCTCCACGTGTTGAAATGGGCCGACGTACTGGGGACCATCCGAAACCCTGAAGCAAGAGAGATCAATTCTGTTATCCGGCAAGCGAGGTTTAGGCTCGTCCTTAAACGACAAGTTCAGGAGGCTTTCCTCCACTCGGGCTAGTCGGTTTGCATAAGCTTGGCGCATCTCGAGTGCCGCCTTCCGGTCTCGGTTGGCTTGTTCAATGCTCTCGCGTTGGAGCCTCATCAAGCCTTTCAGATACTCTTCCAAGGCGAGCGGGGCGGGATTATTGACATTTGGTGGCGTCGACGCCTGATTTTGTGACGAAGATCCTGTGGGATTCGACGCTGGCAGAGAAGACATCGCGGAAGTGGGGCGGGGAACGGAGATTTTCGATGGGTCTTTGAGGGCTGCTTCGAGCTTCGCTTTACGTCCCGCGGCGTTTGCAGCTTGGAGGATAGCTTCGGGATCGGTGAGTGGAAGAAGCTCGTCGTTGGTGGATCGGGTGGTCATGTACCAGTTGATCCAAGAAGAAGTTGGGGGTTTTTATTCTAGAAAAAAAAAGTGTAAGGGTTTCGAATCAAACCCTTCACTAACTTCTGTCGTCGCGCTTCTAGAACTCAGAGCCGTGTGCTCTGGAGACCAAAGTTCTAGAATAAAAAGATGGATTGCGGTATATATCTAGCTCAGTAGAAATTTGGAAGGTTGGTCGGGTCTCTCTTCAGTATCGTACAATAAATCTCAGGAAAGGAATCAGAAGGAAAAAGGGAAAAAGGGAAAAAGAGCAGAGGAAAAGGAAAGGGGATGAACTTACCTAGCTCAGTAGAAATTTGGAAGGTTGGTCGGGTCTCTACTGAGCTAGGTGGGGCCGGGGAATGCGAAGACTAAAAGGATGATGGCTTATGTAATCTTTCTTGTGAAATGTTTGTGTAAGCCTGTGAGGAGCAGGGCTTACAACATGCAAACAGGTGGAGATACAATGGCAGCTTGGTTGGAGCATGCTGTATATCAACTTCAGGTAGTTGAGCCAGTTTTTGTTTTGCAGTGTAATGCTATGTGATGAATGGTAAAATGTTGAGAAGAAAAATACCTTCTGTAAAACTAATGCTAATGTTGGTATAGCTGACCCAGTTTTACAATGCCTAGCTTGATCTAGACTATCAATGAGATATAGATCAGTTCTGGATGAGTTCCAGATGAGTTACACATGGGTCATGGAATTTATTTACATATGAGTGCCAGATCACACTTCCAGCATAATTGCCTAGGATGAAGTCATCCCAGTTAAACTGGGATGCACTCATCCTGGCTGTTATCAACTGATGACACATAAAACCAAGGGCCCCTTGGTTTTATATTCCATTGGTTGAGGTCAACCTACTTTAAATTGGTTGGTTGAATCCTAGTTTAACTGGGATGAACTCAATCCAGGCAATTATGCTGGCAGTGGATCAGTACTTGATTACCTCCAGATGAGTTTTAGCATTGTTCACGATTTTTGACCCTATTTTCACCAATGGCCTCTGGCACGATCATGGGAAAAGATAACAGATGTTACTCACTGGAGAGTACAAAGAAAGCTCTGCTAGTGTTTTAGATAGTTAAAGATGTAATCCTGTTTTAGACCTGTGCTGTATTTACTAATACAGATGTTGTATGTACAATTCCTTATAGTATTCTTCTGTATGTGTGACATGTCAACACCTAAGCATTCATGAGTGATGCTCTAGCAATTGAGCTAAGAGCATCCACCCTTGTATCTGTAAAGTGGCTCGGTAAGCCAACTTTACAGAGACGAAGCCCCCGCGCACCACCCTTGTGCATTCTTTAGGGCTCCTTAACGAGAGACTCGGAAATTTTCTCTGTCCAAGTCTCTAAAGTTAGGGACCCCTACCAAGCTCTGTAGGGTAAGTTTTTGCCAAGATTCAACAAGTCCGACTGCACTGAAAAAAAATAAAAAAATAAAAACAAACAACGCCGGACAAGTCCAACATTCAGCCGCCAACCACAATGACAGCCACCAAGAAAGAAAGCAAACAATCCAACCCCCCAAGTTGGGTCAGCCAGGAAGAAGAAAAACTTGCAATCTCCTGGCTCAACATCAGCGAGCAGCCCGAGTTTTTTTTGTTTCATTTTTTGTTTCATTTTTTCATTTTTTTTTTGTGGGCTGATGATTACCCATCAGTTACCAAAGGGTTTGACAAGTCCACAAGGGTGGAGCGGCTTGGTTCAGCAGTAGAAGAGGCACGATACCAAGCCGCAAGGGTGGAATTTCTTGGTTGGGCAGCTACGGAGGCCCCTGCGCCTCGCTAAAGTCTCCGCAGTTGCGGAAATTTTAGCGAAACAAGGGTGGATGCTCTAAGTACACATTGCCTAATTTTGAATATGTTGTGATATGTATGCTTGTGTGATGGTGATGATGATGTATGGCTTCCAATGCTGGTATGAAGTCACACATGGATGTGTTAGCAATGTGTATCAAGCAGTGCCTAGTTTGACACTTCAACACAACATGCCTTGATATATAGTAATTTCTTACAATTAACAAGTCAGCTTTTATCTTTTTCCATTAGGGCCCATTCTAGGGGCATTGTTGGTACAGATCTGGAAAGCTCAGGTGTGTTGGGCCTGCACTCAATGTTCCGCTCTTGGAAGATGTGCCATCTATAATTTCTAAATGGAAATCGTGACAAGGGGTCCGACTCGAGGCTAGGGTGCACTTTAGGGTCGGAGCCAACCCTGGGATGGTAACATCTCAGTGGCATCCCAAGGGCCAAACAAGTATTGCAACAGACCCTTTATGATGATTTCATCTTTAATGGATTTGGATGTTATGTGTGTGCCGTCCTATACTTTGAAATGACGTCAACTGATGTCCTTTTTTTTCCCTCCCCCGGAGACACGGGGGACACATCTGGCTGAATGACCATCTGGGCATTGGAATTTGTAAAACCAACATCTCGGACCAGCGATTAACAAACCCCTCATATAACTGGAACGATTTCGTCCCTTGCTACTGGCTTTGGTGTGCAGATTCTCGGTATTCTGATTCCTCTTGAATAATCCGCACATTGACTTGCTATTTTTTCTCCGCAGGTAAACACTTGATAGGTTCGTGAGTTGTTGACTGCTTTCATTTTCCTTTCGTTAGGCACAGGTGTGCTCACGTCCATCTCCATCTTGTTTGTAGCGTAAAATGGACGGTGCGCTCGCTGCACAGATTCAAGCTGGAAGGAAACTCAAGAGAGCCCAAACCAATGATCGTAGCTCTCCCATTGTACCCGGCTCGCCTGGTGGTGGTGGTGGTGGTGGTAATGCTCGCCCAGGTGCTGGGTTAGCCAGTGCCCCCAGGCCTCCCGGCTTGAAATCCACTCCAGGCGCTCCAAAGCCTCCCCAGCACTCAAAGACCGATTCTCAAAGCTTAACAGCCGCTGGGATGACTAACGGACCTCCTCAACTAGGTGGGCTTTTTGCCGGCGGAATGCCGACGTTGAGGAAAACCAGTGGCCCTGCAACGACTCCTTCATTCAAATCTGCACCTCCGGTTCCCAAACCACCCACAAGTGGCCCTCCATCAAGAGCAGCACCTCCTGCCCCGTCAATGATCGGCTCGAATCAAGCATCCTCTCGACCACCACCACCTGTTCCTCCTCAACCTTCCAACCCCACACGACTACCACCGCCACCACCTGCTCCAGCTCCTCCCGCTTCCTCTCGCCCACCACCACCACCACCCGCCACTTCTCAATCATCTTCATCAGCTCGCCCAATGGCATCCGCCTCTTTTACGCCGAATATCATACCTAGTCAAAGCAATCTCCGCTCAACAAAGTCGCTTGCGGCTATGGTTGCACAAGACGCTCGACAACCTCCACAACCCCCCACTCGGACCCAAACGCAAACCTCGCCTGTCAATTCCCTTGTGAGGACCTCCTCGATTGGCCATCCACCCCGTCAACCTCCGTCTCGTCCTGCAGCAACATTTACACCACCGCCACCTCCCCCCAGACCACAAACTGTCAATTCAATCCACCCACCACCCCTTCCCTCTCGGCCAGGGGCTCGAGGTGCCCCACCACCACCACCACCTCGGACCAGTACCCATTCCCCGAGTCTAAGCGGATCATCCACTAGAAAAGCTCCACCTCCACCACCTCGTCCGTCTGGATTGGCGACTTCTACTAGTTCGTTTACCTCGGATGTTCCTAGTATTGTAAGGCCAGCGTCCACGCCGCCTCGTCGTCCTGGTCCACCCCCCCCACCCCCCCCACCAGTACATACTTCAACTAAATCCCATGGAACTCAACTATCCCCACCTGCACGTCTACCCCCTCCTCCCGCACGACCCCCACCTGGGTTTTCTGCTCCCATATCGACAGCACGGCCGAAGTCCTTTGTAGCGCCCGCACACCAGCCACCGCCCCCGCCCGCTACACCACATCACGCCTCACGCTCGAGTACCATCTTAGAAAGCCGTCCTCGTGGTTTGAGCACTCCTCCTGCACCCGAGGACTTGGGCGTTGTTACCCCTCGACCCAACGGCACCACCAGATTACGTCCTCAAAGTATGGTCGTTTCTGGTACCTTAGCGCCAGCTAGTAATCGGCGTAAGCTCCCATGTCGCATGACCCAAAACGCTCGTATATCGAACCCTTTCTCTAATCCTACTTTTTGTTTCCTTCCTGCGTATTCTTGGGCGGTTTCTTATTCAATATAGCTCCCAGTCCGCCCTCTGCTTTTTCAATCAATCCGCCGAGAAACTTCCCTCAGTCCACTACCTTCCCCGCCCCTCGAACTTTTCAACCAGGTATTACCCATCAATATCCCAGCACTAAAAAGCGTGGTTGCGAATGGGACTATAAAGCTGTTTTGGCTTGATCAACCAGCTCTTTAAACATCGCATTATCATCTAAGATACATACTTCCAATTGATTAGTTCGTCTCAAATGATGGTATATTTAGGGAGGAGAAGGGGGGGGGGTTATTCTAGCTTGGCTCAGCCGTACTGACATCGTTTAAATTACCTGTTGTTTTCTCCACTTCTTTGCTTGTAAAATGCGCATTCCCGTTTGTAAAGCGTCTCAGAAAATCAAAAGTTATCTATTTCCATAGTTTTGTTTCTGATGTGTTGTGGGTCCGCCGCGGGGAGACTCGAGAAAGAAAAATAGTTGAGATGTTTGCCTGAAGTGAGTAGTAGTAGAATTAGATGCGAAAAAGCTTTTTACCAGATGCTCTCACATATTATTGGTTCCATGCTTTGAAATTGTTGGGATATGTTGATAAAATTAGGTCAGACCAATTCCCTTTCATCACAAAAACTCATAGAAGTACAAAGAGGCTTGAATTGAATGAACCAGACATCCACCATATGCGCAACTTTTTGCAGTTATTTCTCACCTGCTATCCTACTGGTAAATAGTTACAGTTGTCTTCATTCGAATTGCACTAACATGCATTTCGTCTGTGGAAGTTTATAACGCCCAAAGTACAACACCAGATCACCTCACTGGGAGAAGGGCCTGGAGGCTGTGGTAACTGCTGATAACGGTAAACTTGTGAAGCGAGTGTGTCATCAATTTACCTCTCATTTATTACTTCCTGTCATTCATCCCTTGGAGGACTTCTGACACCCCTTGAGGGTTTTCGGGGTTCCAGTTTCTTTTTAAAAACCCCAATGGGTAGTAGAGTTGAAACCCCAAATAGATATGCGACAACTGTATCCAGCACAGTTTATCCATTGTAAGAACTTTGAAATTTCTGGGCCAGCATTTGGCTGGGGATATGAAACTCAATCTAGGGTATTGATAAGATGATGAGCTAAGGTTACCAAGGATAGGAGCTCTTCTCACGCTGAAACGCAATATATTATATGGGTAGATATATATCTCAACGAACAAAATAAAAAAAGGGCGATTCAATGCCCGTATGATGTGAGATTTTTCTTTTGGGGTAACGGGTGATGGCTACCTCATTTGATGTACTGCTGAGCTCTCACCGCGATAGGTGCAGAGTTCCAAGTAAAACACCAGGCCGACCGCCTTTAATATTCTACTGCATCTTCATCTCTACCATTATCGATCACCACATCTGGAGTATCTTGGCGAATCTCCGAGGGTTGCCTTCGATCCACCTCAACAGTCTCATCAGCGGTCGCATTTAGTGGGGCACTTGTGTTGGCTGGGTCTGGGTTTGACGCAGTACCTGCATTCGCTCGTGCCTGGGCTTTTTGTGTCTGGATTTCAGCTAGACGAGAGTCTCGATGTTCCTCTAGCTTTTGAAGTTCCTCCTGCAAGGTCATAATCATAGAATGGGTGTAAGAAGTGGGACGCTAAACTTCAGTTGAAAAAAGAAGGAATTGAAAGGGAATATTCATGTCTTACCTCCTTTGCTAGTCGCTCCTCCTCCCATTGGTGTTGTTCCTCTGCGACTTGCTCTTCTGCTTCCCTACGTTGTCTAGATGGGCGGTAAACAGATTTAGAGTAAGTAAGTTCAAATGAGTTTGAAGTGACTAGTTCGAAGAAGCTTCGGCTCACTTTTCGATTAACTCTTTTTGTTCGGGCAGTAGCTTATGAGGGAGCCAGAAGATGGGTTGCTCTGAGTGGCGCGGTCGCCCGTATGTAGTCAAATGTGGTTCGTTTTGGTCAGCGTCTGTCAATTTGGATGTAGAAGTACGTAAATAATGGGAAAACGCCAGTTTATTGGCAAATTTGATAGTATGCTATTCAATTCAACAACCAAAAAAAAAAAAAAAAAACGCAGAAAACATATTGTTATTAGTTTCGGAGTTACTTCAAAAATGAAAAATAAAAGTATTCAAGCTAACTAGTCCGGAGAGGTATGCTAGTTCATCCGCCTTGCGCAAGACTTGTTGCTTCAAATTGGTCTCTTCAACTTCACACGCACGCAACAGATGAAGTGCATCTGCTTCAAGCTTCAGTTTAGCTTGCAGTCTACTTTCGACGGCCGCTCGCCGTTTTGCCTAATCAACCAATGCAAGATCATGCTGTATGAATGAGCTCGAAGAAGTAAAAAGGAGTCTATAAAAGGTGCGAGTCTTGGGAACGGGACCAACCGCTTCGGTTTGCTTTGTTTTCGAGGTTTCGTCCTGGAATTTACTTAAAGTTCCCTGAGCAGCAAAACAGGTTTCCGCCGAATATGTCAACAAGTGATGACAAGTAATATTTGTCAAGGTAAACATCCTCCAGAGGAAGAGAAAGTAATTACCATGAGCGCTCCAAACATTCTAACGCTTCTTTTCTTATCCGCCTCTGTTAACTTGAGTTTCTTCCGAGGCTGTTGATCTGCTGATCCTGGAGGTCGAGCAGATGAATGTTCACCAGCCGGCGAATCTTCCACCATTCGATCGGATGGAGGGCCCCTCTGTTTGGAAGTAAACTCAGCTTCAGCGGCCCGGATTTCATCTTCTGATCCGGCCAAGGTCTCGGCAGCTTGAGCTGGTGGGGAATGAAAGGCCATTTCTCGGATGACTTCGTTGTACGCGTATCTGCGATGCCACGGTTGATGCTGTATCTATTTCTGTCGGGACATGTGGTGACGGATGTGTTTGACCGCCTTGAGTCTTGGAGAATTCGAAATGCTCCAAACGAGGTTTGGTAGGCAGCTACTACCAGCATATAAGCATACCAATAAGCACAAATCAAGCCCTCCTGCAGTCTTCAGTCTGGCGCAAGAAAGCTCGCGGTATTTGCGCCTTTTTCGTTTTTCTTTTCCGCAGTTGGTTTTTGTTTCCCCCCGATTTGTTTCCCCTGCCCCCGACCGGTCCGATTGGTTGTGATCTAACTACGGAAGCCCATAGGGGACACCGAATGCCTCACAATTTAGAAAAATGAAAAATCATTTTTTGAAATACAGATTTCTGTATTCCATTTAATATACAGAAATCTGTGTGCCCAAACTCCCCAAAGGAAATGTCAAATTCCTTTTGGAAGTTTCAAAAACATGTTTCACCCTTCACAACTGGAAAAATGAGAACAAATACCATGCTCATTTGATAGGATTTCAAGAACTTTGGGCCCTTTGTGGCCTTGGCATAGAAGATTTTCAACAATGTCTCTCAGAAAAACATTGGAAGCTACTGCTTCTTCTACTTGGTCTTGTTCTTCATCTTCAGTTATTTCTTGTTTGGAGATAGAGTGGAAGCTTGAGTCATCAGAACCAGAGTACTCTGAAAAATTGGTTTTGGTCTGATCACCATCCATTTTACTTGAAGAGGCCAATCAACTATGAAGGATGAAGTTAAATTATGGGGGCAGGATGTCTCACATGTGTAATATTAAAGTACTATAATTTGTCTTAATTTCCAACGGTCTCAAGATGAAACTTGGTACATAGGATGAAATAATAATAATAAAATTGGCTTTGCAAAAAACTAGAGAAGCGGTGTGCTATTTTAGTACTAGGTATTGTGATGTGTAACATCTAAATCAGTATTCTCAATACTAAAATCAGTATTCTCAATACTGAAATGTGTATTCTCAATACAGAATTCTTTATTTTCAAAATGCATTTTCAAAAACCATGAGGCATTTGGTGTCCCCTATGGGCTTCTGTACATAGGGTACACCAGATGCCTCATGATTTTTAAAAAATCAGTTTGAAAATACAGAATTCTGTATTGAAAATACCAAATTCTGTATTGAGAATACACATTTCAGTATTGAGAATACTGATTTTAGTATTGAAAATACTGATTTAGATGTTACATATCACAATACCTAGTACTAAAATAGAAAACCACTTCTCTAGTTTTTTGCAAAGCAAAAACATTTTTTATTATTTCATCCTATGTACCAAGTTTCATCTTGAGACCATTGGAAATTAAGACAAATTATAGTACTTTAATATTACACATGTGAGACATCCTGCCCCCATAATTTAACTTCATCTTTCATAGTTGATTGGCCTCTTCAAGTACAATGGATGGTGATCAGATCACAACCAATTGTTCAGAGTACTCTGGTTCTGATGACTCAAGCTTCCACTCTATCTCCAAACAAGAAATAACTGAAGATGAAGAACAAGACCAAGTAGAAGAAGCAGTAGCTTCCAATGTTTTTCTGAGGGACATTGTTGAAAATATTCTATGTAAAGGCCACAAGGGGCCACAGGTTCTCAAAATCCTTTCAAAGGAACATGGTATTTACATGTCTTGTAGCACTCTTTCTTGCAAACAACAGGTGTGGGGCCTCAGAAAACTCAACAGAAAACATCCAATTCCTGCTTCATTATCACCTCAGATTTGTGCATCTCTCTTGTCTGCCCACTCCAAGGGTCTAAACTTGCAAGAAATCCAAGCCAGACTCACTAAAGAGACCAGGGTCACTGTTTGCTTACGGATTTTCAAGCAATACTTGTCCCAACTCCAAGTGAAATTGAATGTAAATGATCTAGCAGAGTGGAATGTGACCCGGGATCAGGTTTATGAAGCAATTGATCGCATACAGAATTATTTACTACACAACAACACTGGCTACCGTCAAATGAAGACTCTCCTCCAAAGAAACTACAACATTTGGGTTCCCAGGTGAGTCATCCTTTGAATGCCTCATTTCAAAAAAAGACAGATCATCTGTTTAAATTTTGTGGTTACAACCAAAAAAAAATATCAGGCAAGTTGTGTACAAGATACTTCAAGCCATGGACCTGGAGGCTATGACTGCTTGCCTGAGACAAACCTGCAAAAGACATGTCTTTTGCACATATGGTCCAAATCATGTTTGGGCTATTTATGGCCACAACAAACTGAAACCATTTGGGATAACTGTTTATGGTGTTATTGATTCCTGATCTTGCAAGATTCTGGGACTTTTTGTCCATGTTACAAATAATGATCCCTGTCACATTGGATTATACGTCCTCAGGTTGGTTTTGAAAATTGGTGGGTTCCCACTCAAAGTAACTGCAGACTATGGTACAGAGACTGGTGATGTGAGCATGTATCAGATGAAGCCGTCGCATAAGTTTGGCGGTATTACCCTTGAGGAAGAGTATAGCTGAATGTATCACACCAAATCAACAAGAAATCAAAAAATCAAGGCACTGTGGTCCCAAATGATGAAGCAGCATAACCAAGCCATCATTGACAATATCTTGGCCCAACAGGAGAACGGCTCATATGATCCTGAGGATCCAATTCAAAATTGAGTGGTCCAAATTCTATTGACATCCAACATGAATTCCACATCTGACAGACCTTGGCAGACTGATTTTCCTTTTCCTTTGGATACCTGCTTTTCAGGCAAGCACAGATATTTGGGTTGAAATAAATAAGAATTCTTGAAAACGAAGGGATCGTAGTATTAGTCAACCAACAGGCTGCGCACCAGACTTCTCTTACAGCAAACCTGAGTCATTTGGCACCACCAATCAACTTGTGCCAGTTGATTATTGGAAAGTTCAAAAGTATTTACAAGAAGACTACCCCAATATATATAACATGTTCACTCATACACCTCCATGGTTCCACACAGTGGCCTCTGGTATTATGGGCCATATGGGATTTCACTTTAATCAAATCACTATTGGTAGTGTGTTGGATGTTTTACACTTCATGATCCCCCATATTTATGGTCACTTTAGAGAACATCCACATCCCTTAATTAATAATCTTAATACAACCCCTGCTATTGAAAATACTCATGAAAATTATTACGACACTCTCTTCTTCCTTAATACAAGCAAGTAAATTAGTACTACACTCTCCTCTTCCTTAATACAAGCAAGTCAATTAGGTATGTTGAGGTGAGCAAATATGATGTAGAATTCCTGTGGAGGACACTTCCTCCACCTCAAGTAAAGATGTTTGTCAACTATTTGACGGAGCCAAGTAATTTATTTCATGCTGTCAGCACTACTTATTGTGCCTTGTACCAAGGTCATGAATGCAGCAAATTTTGGGTCACAGTCAACGGGATTGGGGTGCACTTGGACCGTTTGATTTTTGCAAGTATCAATTCCAAAGCAGAGTGATTTGTTGAAAGCAGCAAGGAATATAGAGAACAGTCACAGTATGAAAGAAAATATATATGTATGCTAATTGGGGCTTGAAAGATGTATTTGTATAATTGAAAAGAGCTGAATCAATCCAGTAATACTAGGTGCATGTTGGCTTAAGAAGTTTGAAGATAATAGAACTCAGTAATGAGCTATCTCTCACTAGTGTTTACTGGGTTGCGGTTGGCAGTGGGATGATTGAGTTCAGAGTCAAAGAAATCCAAGTTTTGAAAAGCACTGATTCCAACATCTGTCCTGAGTATATTGGCTATAGTGCCTCGGTTCCAAGAAGGGCTTCCACTGTTGAAGCAAAAACTGGCAGTTGTACGCAAGCTGGTAGTGGGTTGAGAGCTTATATGTGCTTGACTGAAAGTCTGAGCAACCAGTGATTGCACTGATCTGAGATTGTTGGTGGGCTCATTTACTTGGGTTGTGAAGTTAGGCTTTCTGGGAGACCCCAACTTCAGAGAATGACAGAAATCATTGCAGATGTGATTTTCTACAAACTGGGAAATTCCTCTTGAAGCATTATTTCCATTGGCCCAGCGACTTCAAACCCAATCTCAGTCACGGTTTTGAATGACAAGAAGAAAATAACCGGGCTGACTTATTGTCTTTATCAATTATTTGTGGGTTGGTGATAATTGGACCCACTCCCTGAAGATCACAGATGAGGCTAGTACCCTTAGATGTTACATAATACTAGTGGGTAAATGCATTCATTATGGATAAGTTATCAATATCCATTCCGGGTTGTTTAGAGGTGATGGAGAAGTTGGCATTGCTTGAATATTTTATGTAGATTCCAGGTAGGTATGCTTCCAAAACGTATACTTCAGAAGTAAAGCTCTCTGAGCCAGTGAATATCAAAGCATGTTGGACAAGCTAAAGCATCAAAGCAATCCACAAATCAGTAATTTTGTACGTGTGGAAAGATAAGATGTGGAGTGGAAGAGAAAAACCAAGAAGGCTTTGGCTTTTTGTCTCAAGGCAGGGGTGAGCAAACTGCTGAGGCACCAAGAAAAAAATTCCCTGGTATGCGTAAAGGAGATTTCCACATGCTTCATACATGCAGGCATCTGTCACATAGTGTTTGGTGTTGGGGTATGGATCATGATATCGGACCTTAGCTACCCAGTTGGTGATGCAAGGCGGACCTCCTTTTCAACATTCAGTCTGGACAAGAGCAGAGTAAGTGTTTCACATACTTCCCTGACCAACAAGTGAGTTGGTATAAACTTTAACTATTAAAGAGGAAGCGGTTGCCTTCAGATGGTGGTATTTTTCAAGTGCACTGTTATGGACTGAGCTATGATTGAACTCAAGCCACTGAGCAGTGAACCAACCATTGGGATTGATTTCAATAGAGCTGGAAAGAGGTTTTCCAAGATAATTCAAGTGAGTTGAGAGGCTTGCTGCCCCACAAGCAGGAACGGTACCTTACCAAAATTTCTGGAACAAATTAGCCATGACATATGATCAAAAGATATGTTTCATTTTCAAAATCTCACCTGCTACACCTCCAAGTGGCCAGGTACTTCTAGTTGGCCTGGGATTGGAACCCTTCGAGGTGTTTTGATGGTCTTCAACATTCCCACCAGAAACTTCAGAAGGTGTTTTTGGGCAGGTGACTTTGCTTTCAGCAGGTCTAGCAGCCCTAGTAAATTGAGATGTTTCTCAAGGTGGAGGTGACTTTATTTGGTTTTCAGCTGCCGTAGCAGTTTCTTCTGATTTTCCTCGTAAATCAAGTCAATGTGGACTGGTTTCTTGATGGTTGATCCTTGAACAAGGTGAAGAAGAGTAGCCAAATCCAGAACACTGTTATTGTGGCTTAAGGCCATGCAATTAACAGGAGGATTGTGTGGAAGAAATTCTACAAGTTCCTTACGGAGTAACTCAGGAGAGAACAACTCCCACAGTTGGAGTTGAAGAGTTTTGTACAAGTTTGGAACACTAATGTTTATTTGCCGCATGTGACTCATAATACTGGTATTTCTTGGCTTGTCATCTTGGTGAAATATTATTCCGCACTTGAAAATTTGAGTTGAACTTTCCACTGGAGTTGTTGATGTCAAGGGTTTAGGGTTTCACAAGTAAGGGGAAGCAACAGGGTTTTTAGTCCGCTTGGCCTTACCAATGTTCCAAAAATAGGCTTGAGTACCAGCACATTCTGAAAAGCTAGAACTTGTGGAGCCGGAGTAACAACAGGCGGTGGAGGCATTAAGCTGGATGTATGCGGAAAGCAAGCTGGGATGATGTTGTAACAATTTGAAGGTTGATCTGGTGGATGCACACCCATATTTTCAGGATTAAGACCCACAGAGACAAGACATCCAAAGCACCAGCCACCATAGTGCAACTTGGTGAAAAACTTGGTGCATTTGATGCATGTAGGCATGATGAAGAATGGATCCAAAACAGTGGAGCTGCTGCTGGTTTGATGGCAGCTCAGGGTCTGAAGTGACTAAATTTGACTTTGATTTAGTATAAGTAGACATTTTGCCAAGTTTCCCTAGCCATGTTTCATTCCATATTGGAAGATGAAACTTGGTATGGAAGAATCTTTTTTTGTATTTTAAGATGAAACTAGGTGGAGTGCAAAATCAATTTCAATTTTTCTAAAACCAAATGTGTAACACATCAATATGTATTTTCAATATTGCAGTTGATATTCTCATTACAGAAATCTGTATTTGCACTAATGAAATACAGAAATCTGTATTTTCAAAAATTGTGAGGCATTTGGTGTCCCCTATGGGCTTCTGTATCTAACTCTCCTGGTTTGAAAACCATAGTTCTTTACCAGTGTGGTTACAAATTGTTTGTGAAGCTAGCTAGAATAGCTTGGTGGTTTAGCTTGTACTGATGTACCTGGACACCCATTGCCTGGCCCAGTTATAACCACAAAATAGTTTGTTTTACACCTTGTGGCTAAGGCCAGCCTGGGTGGGGACTGGGAAAGCTTAAAATTTGTTTGGATGACCCTAACATATATTACAATATCTGGTAAATCACAGAGACTTGAATACCATACGCATGCAAAAGGATGATGGGTTGAACTAATGTGGAGTGCACATTTTTCTGGGGGTTGGATTTTTCCAGTTGATGACCTCAGAAAAGTTGGCCAGAAATTCTTGTTGATTATTCATTTTGGTTCATCAGGCTGGGCTAGATTGATATCCAGATGTATTAAGGGCATCTTTACTGGTCCAGCTAATTTGGCCTGCAGCTAAAACTCAAGCTAAACTAGAGCGCAGCAAGCTAGCTGCGGCGGCTGCGTATACTTGGCCCCATAGGCTGACTGAGGTGCCCACTGGATGTGCTCAACACACACAGGTATAGCCAGGGCACCCCACAGGTTCCAGTGCTAGGTTTCAACTAAAACACTAACATGTTTTGGTTTTTTTCTCACATGTCAATAATATAATAATTGAATTGGAAAAATTGGACACATCCTGTTAAAAACTTCAGTACCTTGCCGTACATACCGTAAAATCTAAGCTTTTTTAAGATAAAACAAAAATAAAGCTCACCCACATAAACAAACCTAAATACACATAATATCGAGCTCAACAGGAAAGTAAGAAAGGTAATCATTCAGATATAACTTGTGAACAAATGTAAAGATATGCATATCAAAAAAAGAGTTCCTTAACACAAAAAAGAAGAAATATCAACAAAAAATACAACACATATATGCAAAGACTGCATGTAAGTATATATGTATTTGTGTGTGTTGGCGTGTATAAAGGTAGCATAAAAGTAAAGAAACAATCAAAGGTGTGTGTGACTAAGCCATGAGGAGTGGAAGGCGGAGGGGAGAACACGACTGAACGAGCAGAAAGGGAAACGGGCCAACAAATGGGTGCTAAAAATAGGCTCGTCAAAGAAAAACTCACCTCCAAACAAGCTTGGTTTGGAGCAACCAGGCAATGACGATGAATGTATATAATTGCATTCATCAGAGAGGGTTCAAGTTGTTTGTTTAGCTTGTAAATTTGCGGCCGGGATTCAGGGTCGATTAAGTGATACGTATTTAGGGACGTCCACATCAGACAAAACGCTCAAAGTTGTTTTATGTTTTCAAAGTGAATTTGTCTTTCTGTGCAGTATATATGTTTATGTGTGTCTTAAAGGATAAGTGTTTGGACAAGATCTAGTGCGTTTCTTTTAGGTATTGGTGGACCGGCGTTTACGAATAGCTTCACGGACGATGGCTACGCGAGATTGGTAGCTAGGTAAAGCGTTAATACGGCGAGATTGACTCTGCCGGATCTCATCGTTAGCAAACCCTGGAATCCTAATGTTCCATGAACGTTCTGCGCTCCCCGTAAAAAAATAACGTCAGTTTTATCGTCATAAAGGTAAACATTCGGGATGGAAGAGTAGGAATGAAATCTGAATGACTCGTATCGCAAAACGGCAAATAAAATGTATATAGGGATGAATGATCGTACCAAGGTGTAGCTGAATATCCTTCGTTTCCAGCCGGTCTGATTTTCGATGTTTGGCTAGTTGACAGGAGAAGCGGGTGACAGAGTCAATAAACTCGTCTGCCAATTCTAACAACAACTAGAAACCCCAATACCAAGTGGAGAGGGAAGAATAGTGGATATGAGTAAAAGCAGGCATCAGCTGAAGGGTAAAGAAAGGTGGGCAAAAATAAAGAAACCACAGGAGACAAACATCTTCAACCTCAGTTTCTAATCGTTCTGACGGATCGATGCTTTCGACGAGCTCTTGGATTTTACGTTTAGAGATTATCCGATTCGCACTGGTAGCTTCTTGGCCTCTCGTGGCATCATGGGTTCCACTAGCCTGTCCGAGGGCCTCATTGATTCCGTTGGTAGGCGGCCGGTACATCAACGAGCCTGCTAGGGTGGACGAAGTCGCATGTCCACCGGTGATCGTTGGTCTAGGTGGGGGAAATGGGACTGGTGCTGGCGTGATCGGCTGAGTACTTGGTGGATCCCGGGCAGCAGGATGAGATGTCTGGTTGGGCGCGGTACTAGGACCTGTAGCGGATGAAGCTACAGCATGTGTGGTTGCATGTTGCTGCTGATGATGTTGATGCTGCTGATGCTGTTGCTGTTGAGTTTGCTGTTGTTGCTGTTGAGCAGCTATTGCAGTGTGCTGCTGTGACGCAAGACTGGGAACTGCAGTAGGTGCAGGTTTAGAAAGGACAGCAGGCTGGTTGGGTTGGGCTACGGAAGAAACTTTGGTGGTGTTTGTTGAGCCGGTTATTGAAGAAGGGGCGGGAGAAAGCGATGTGTCTTCATGGGGAGCGGGTGACCTATGCGGCTGTGAGGCTGGAGGTGAGCCGTGAGATGTGTTATTGCAGCCGTTTGGGTGAGAAGTTGAGTGAGGGGTGCCAAGTGAAGTTGGAGCAAGGGACGCATGTGCAGGATGAGGAGAGGTCGCCAGATTGATGGGCTGACTCATGGGCGAGCCGGCGTTGGAGCCAGGCGTTCCCATAGATTGAGCGACTTTCTTGGGAGCTGGCCTTGAAGCTACGCGCCTCTTTGTGAGATCAATGACAGAGCTGTTCGGAGGGCTGACGGCGTTAGACATCGCAGGTGGCGAGGACGCGGGCCCACCAACGATGGATTGGTGAGAGGATCCTGGTCGAGAGATGGGATGGCCCATGGTTTGATTATTACTGTTGTTGTGTGGTGCAGGACTATTCCGACCGGAAATATTCAGGTTTTGGCGAGGACTCGCAGCGGCAGCCGAGAGGTTACTGTTGAGCGGCCGAGCGTTGTTAGCTTGAGCTGGAAATTGCATACCAGAGATAATTTGCTGTTGTCTCTGATAAACTGTTGACATTTGAGCTCGCTGGGCTTCGTTGGGATGTTGAGGGTGGGCGGTGTGAGCGACTGCTGACTGAGCGTTTTGAGGGCTTGGACTGTTGCCATTATTTTCACGGCGGAGATGAGCCATCCGAGCAGTGAGGAGTTCACGAATTTCCAACGAGCGTTGAGCGGCTGCCTCACGTTCAGCAGTGGGCAGATTCGGATTTTTGAGAGCCTCTTGAGCCTGTTTGTACTGGATTAGGGCTTGATTTAATTGAGGATCACTTGAGGCGAAGTTGAGCTCTGTGGTCGATGACCTTTGGTGGATAGGTTGTGGGGACGTGGCTGAAAGTTGCTGATAATGTGTCATCGAAATTGGTGCTTGAGATGTTGGCAGGGAGTTGGAGATGTACCCATTGCTACCATTAGCTATAACACTCGTCGAAAAGTTACATATCAGTGAACACCAAACCAAGGGGTTAGGCTGAGCCTCGAAACTTACCAATCTGATGGGCCGGCTGGAATGTTTTATCTGGATCAGGGTTCTGAGGGGGTGGTGATGAATGCTGCTGCTGCTGCTGCTGTTGTTGTTGTTGCTGCTGCTGCTGCTGCTGTTGTTGTTGTTGCTGTTGTTGTTGTTGTCGTTTCTGTTGTTGTTGTAGCTGTTGCTGTTGAGCAATTTGTTGTTGTTGATTAGCTTGAAGTTCAAGTTGAAACATCTTGAATGTATTGGGGTTGCCTTTCATGTAATTAGTGAATGAGTTCATCTGATCTAGGTTGAGTTGTCCCTGTGCGGCAGCTTTACAAAGGGTGCGCTGTAGCTCGGGATTGGTGTTGAGTGCAGCCCATTGACTTGTGGTAGGCTGAGGCGAGTTTGCGAGATGAGGATCGGTGATCAGTGGGGCGGAGGGACTATTGACGACGCCAGGACGTTGTATGGGGAAGGAAGGGTTCATGGTTTGAAAAAAAGGAGATGGGTTGGAGACAAGGTGGGGTAGGGAGGGAGTGGGATTGGTTGGATGGACGCTTGAGACCGTGTTAAGCGCGCTTGGATCGATGCGAGCTGACGATAGATTTGAGACAGCTGGCAGCTACTATGTAAGCGAAACCAACGAGGGATAGACGGCAAATAGATCCAAGGAAGATGAGTCTCGCAGTCGCTAGATGGTGCGGTTGTCGATACGCTAGTCGGTTCCCGAGGGTCAAACGTTAGTTGTGGTGGTGGTGGTGCTTGTTTGTTTGTATGTTTATTGTGTTTGTTGTGTTTGTTGTGTTTGCTTGTTGACTGGAAGAGGAGGCTGAGCTAACTTGAAAGTTCTATCTGTACTTATTTAAGTGTTTTAGTGTTTTTTATCTTTTATATTTTTTGTGGTTTGCTCTTGATTTTCTCCTCTGTGAGACTTGGTTTGACCACTCGGACATCCGTAAGCTGCCCCCCGGAAACCCCCGAGAGTCTCAACCAGTCCGTGAGCAAGCAAGGTGAAGACTCACAATTGGAAGACCTTGAGCAACAGCCAGACTGAATCCTGTTCCAACCACCGTGAAATTCCCGGTCCCTGAATCAAATAAAACCCCTTCTAATTATTATATCATATATTTATTTCTGCTAAGAAATCTTAGAAATACCATAGAATCAAACAGAGTTGATCAGCTGAAGTAGATCAAAAAATCTTTATTGGTATTTTGGGCTATAGTTTCCATAAAATACCTGAGCTTGATGAACTAAAATGGTGTTTTGAAATGTAACAATACACCTTATGATCAATTTTAATCCTTGAAGATTCACTAAATTAAGCTGGAAGTTATATCTTTTGCCAAACTTCCCAAAAATACTATTGAGAACACACAAAAAAAAACTTCAGTTTTTGTAGAATAAATACTCCTTGGGGGAATATATATATTTAGATTTAATAATAATTTCTCTTGGGTTTATGTATAGTGGCATAAAAAAAAGGGATCAAATTATAGAGTCTTAGAGCAAGATGGGCATCTCAAGTTTTGAGATTTATGATTATAATTTGGGAACAAGGATAATTATGGTTGAAAAATCTGGCAATCATTCAATTCCAAACAGATTCTAATGAAGTGGAGATCTCTTTTAAAACAATAAAAAGTATCTATTATAGATAAATTAGATGTACAAAATTCATTAATTCACTTCAAAGAAAAGAAATGCACAACTGCCTGAGTTGAAATGAAAAAAAAAAACTCAAAGGCACTAAAAAAATTATTGTGTTGCATTTTATGCATACAAAATCAAACTGCATTGAGTGCATGCACAATAAAAATTCTTTGTATGCATTCACAATTAGAATACTTTGTATCAACAGTGGATTTGACCGCTAACTGTTAGCATAGCAGTTTTTCTTCCCAGAAAATTTGTAGTGTTAGCTGAAATTACACTAAACCAACAGTTAGTGTAGCAACAAATTCTTCAAGCCATTTTTTTTAGTGTTAGCTGGGAAAATTCACCACTAAGCTAACACATAGCATACTTTTTCTTGTTCTAACAGATTTTGAAGGTTCCAGTAGCGTAGCGGCATCAAATCATTGCTACACTATGCTAAATGTTAGACCATCTCCACCACAAGGAGCTATCCAGGTTGTTATAACAACTGTGCCGGTGTGGAACTACTCTAAGGCCAGAATAGGCCTTGGAAGGTTTATGTATAACTACACTAGTACTAATGGAAGTTATGAAAAAGGTACTGATATAAGAGCTGCCTTCCTGACTAATGCTGTTGGGGGAAGAGTGTAACACTAAGAATAAAATAAAATGTGTGGCTTTTCTATTTTAATCTTAGACTGACTAACTTATAAGCTGACTAATAATACCTCTGAGGTATGGGGAGTGACAAGGAGGATTTGTGAGGGAAAATGTTTGTGTAAAAAGGTTTAATGGCAAGGATATCTAAAAATGCCTAGGTAAAAAGTGTCTTTGATTGTAACACTAAGAATAAAATAAAAGGTGTGGCTTTTCTATTTTAATCTTAGACTGAATAACTTATAAGCTGACTAATAATACCTCTGAGGTATGGGGAGTGACGAGGAGGATTTGTGAGGGAAAATGTTTGTGTAAAAAGGTTTAATGGCAATGATATCTAAAAATGCCTAGGTAAAACGTGTCTTTGATGAAATTGAATCTAATATTTGGGGTAACAGGTCATACAGGTTGTATGGGGTAGAAATTGCATGGTGGTAATACTACAACAGAGTGGAGTATATATGTGGAAAGGCCCTTCAAGAGGGGAACAAATGATGAGCACAGTATTACAAGATATGATGATGAGCAATTACCATAATAGTAATAGTGATGAGCAAAAGACTACAAATGTAATAGTGAAGTGAATGTATGTAGTAATGATGAGAATTTGTTTTAGATAATGTAGGATTTGTTATTTACTGAATAATAATGACTTGGATGATGTAAGCCAAAAGGAAAAGAAAAGAAAAGAATGTACCTATGAAAACTATGAAGGCTAATAACCTCTTATCCAAAAGGAAATCAAGGGTAGTTTGGGTGAGTGACTAGGGGTAATTTCAGCCCTAGAGATACTCCAGAGTATCCTAAGAACTGACTAAACTATAAAATACAATAAAAATAATGTATTACTACTGTAAATAATAACATATCATGAAATATTATTATATCAATCAACTCAGAATGTAAAATTAAGTGGGGTAGCTCACTCAAACCACCACTAAATTCCTACTCCTTCTACTAATTTATCATACAATAAAGATACTTTAAGAAAAAGGGAATAAAAAGTATAAATTATGGATTAGAAAGTGTTGTCATAAAAGCTGAGAGAAAATAAGCTTATTTGCATAAATATAAGAATAATAAAATTATGCTAATAAGAAAGAAATTACCTAAGTGTGTGGTAATTTCCCAGTATTGTTCTATTAAATGAACTGGCCCATGATGTGATTGGTTATACATACATGTCATGAGGTCATGGGGACATAGAAAATACTGTGCTCAATTCAATACAATTCACATTGCATCATAGTGCATTTGAATTGTAATACATTAGAGCAGAATATACAACAACATTCTAGAACCTTCCCCTGAAGACCTCTAGAATATAAAAGGAGGCCATTTCCTGGCCTAGGATTGGATCCTCAGCATATTCCCCCAGTACCACATTAGTAAGTACACTGAATATTCTCCTCCTACTTTTAGAGTAGTGTTATTGCTTTATTATCCAACCCACCTTATTTACTGGACTAGTTATCAAGCTATCTTAGAACATCCCCATCTTAGACCTTAGACTATTCCTTATAAAGCAGTTGCTGCAAGACTACCACCTCTGACAGTAGCCAATCAGCTCAAGTGCTTGCCAGCTGCTTAGTAACAATTTATATTGTTACAAATCTCTCAAAAAGACAGAAAGTGTTGAAATTCTTTAATATTTATCTTAGCCTCTTTTTATTTCCAGTAACCCTCTGCGCTTTCGTGCCACCTATGATGTCATTAAAAATAATCATCAATGACATCATTGTTAAATTAATTTAATAAACAACTCTTAACGCTTTATCTGAATTTATCATTCTCTCAATCCCCTCCTTTTTCCTTTCTCTAATTTCTCGTCAACATCCCTTCTCTTTCTCATCACTGATCTCTCATCACCAATCTATCTCTTCCCTCTCTTCCATTGTTGATCTTCTTATCCTGATTCTTTCATCGATTCAATCTCTTCCATTCCCCTAATGCCTTCATTCCAAAACCTCTCAACATATATACTTTACATCACGTCTATCTCTTTCTTTCTTTACTTTCCATCTCCTTCTCACGCGCTTCTCTACACATTCTATCAACCAACTCGACTATACTCCTTAAAAACTAAACTCTCATAAGTTGGTTGTTTTCTTGTTCTTATTCTTATTCTTCCACTAAATTGTTGCTTGTTGTCTCTGACCTATCTTTCTTCTAGCTGTCTTCAGCCATCCCTCATCTTCAGATCCTTATTCCTACACTCTTCATAACTTATTTATAAATCTTTGTTCTTTAAAGTGGTACAACAAGTTTCATTATTCTTTCTTATCTAAATCATTTTTCTGATCTTGTTATTTCTTCAGTCTGGTTTTGGTCTTTAGTAATTTATCATAAAGCTTCAATTCTAATAGAAAGATAGCCAAACCCATATTTTCAGCTGTTAGTCTTCTCCTGATTGACTCATTTGTATATCAAATAGACAATTATAAGGAGTTTAGGTTATCCTCTGCGCATAGTTTGGACACTATAGAGAGAGAATAAGACTTGTGATTATTCTGATAACCTTTCAGCACAGTGATAGTACCTGGCTTTTTATAGACATTAAGCCAGTGTTTCATACACATAGATGACAGGTAAAATAAGGTGTAGAATCTGAATCTGGAATAATATTTATGAATAAATGGATGTATTATAAGATGTAGAAGAAGTGATGTGAGAAGGAACAGGATTACCACACCGGGGCACCTCGCTGCAGCCTTAGCAGCCCAAGGCTGGGTTGCTACACACTGCAAGTAAAATATAGCAACAGTGAAACCCTTTCCCCATGTGTTACTAAGATGTCTTGGTAATACCCAAACACACTGTATTCACCTTTGGTTGTGTTGACAATTCATGCTGGTCATAGCACTGCCAGCATAATTGCCTAGGTTGAGTTCATCCCAGTTAAACTAGGATGCAAAAAACCAATTTAAAGTAGGTTGACCTCAACCAATGAAATATAAAACCAAGGGGGGTCCCTTGGATTTATATTTCATCAGTTGATTTCAACCAAGTTTAAATTGGTTGAGTGCATCCCAGTTTAACTGGGATGACTTCATCCTAGGCAATTATGCTGGCAGTGTAGTACAGTATGTAAATCAACAGCACTTAAAAAAAAGAAAAAAGAAAAAAACAACAACAAAAAAGGAGAGAAAAAAAGAGAGAGAAAAAGAGAAAGAAAATAAAAAATAAAAAAATAAAAAATAAAAAATCAAGAGAATGAAAAAAAGATAATAAAAAAGAGAACAAAAAAGATAATAAAAAAGATGATAAAAAAGATAATAAAAAAGAGAAAAATAATGGGAAAAATAATGGGAAAAATAAAGAGAAAAACAAATCTTTATTGGGCTTTGTGCCCTGTTTGAAGATCAGTTTGTTTTTTGTTTGGATTTCTGTACTGGTGGGCCTCATCCACTACCCACTTTTGTGCCCTTTTTGGAGTTCTGTATCATTGGGCCTATCTTATTCTACCATCATGCCAGCAGGGTATAAAACACCCTGAATTTCTTGTCTCTTCCTCTTCTCTTCAGAAATCCAAACATTTTATCCATCTAATTTGGAAAGTTTCATCTGAAACATCTGCTTAGTCTACAGACAACCCTTCCATACCTATCACCCATTGAAAAATGAACCATAATGGAAGTAGCAGCACCAACCTCCCTGAAAGATTTGTAGCTCAGATGATAATTAGGAATCATCAGTGTGCTGCAAGTGCAGCTACTAGAAATAGGCTCCTACTTGAACTAGAAGCATTATCACAATTTGATGAAGACCAAAATGTGGAAGAGATGATGGTTCCTCATGGGGGATCCATGCCTGGGAAAAAACCCAATATTCCTCAGGGCTTTGAAGCCAGCTACCAACAACTCCTTCATCATTACTTTTCAGATACACCATTGCACAATGAGGTTCTATTTAGGTGTTGATTCAGAATTTCAAGACCAATTTTCTTCAAGATTGCCAATGATGTTTAGAAAAATGACAATTATTTCACCCAAAAGGCTGATGCCTTGGGAAAGATGGGTATACATCTACTTGTGAAAATAACAGGTGCTTTACGGATGCTTGCTTATGGGGCAGCTGGTGATTGTAATGATTATTATCTCAAAATATCTGAAACAAACTCACTTGAAAGCATGGACAGATTTTGCAACACAATTGTGGCATTATATGAGTCTGAATATCTCTGTTGACCAACAAGGGAAGACTTGGCTAGAATTCTCAAGGTTTGTGCAAACCAAGGTTTCCCTGGCATGCTTGGTTCAGTAGATTGCATGCATTGGGAATGGAAAAACTGCCCTTCAGCTTGGGCAGGGAAATTTCAAGGGAAAGACAAAGTGTGTATGGTATATTTTCCCATCATGTTTTTTATTGATTCTGATTGTTTTTATCTTCTAGGCCTCAACAGTCATTCTGGAGGAAGTGGCAAGTCAGGATCTATGGATCTGGCATGCAAATTTTGGCCTTCCAGGAAGCCATAACAACATGAATGTACTTGACTGATCTGATTTATTCAAGGATCTCTTGAATGGAGTAATCCCTAAATGCCACTTCACAATTAATGGGCATCGCTATGAAAATGGATACTACCTTGCCAATTGAATCCACCCAGATTGTTCAGTATTTTTGAAGACTTTGACTGAGCCTCAAGTTCTTGATTGAAATAATTTTGTCAAATTACAAGAGGCTTTTTGGAAGGATGTAGAGCGGGCATTTTTTTTTCTTCAAGCTTGTTTTGCTATTGTATCTTGTCCAGCCCAAGGATGGAAAAATCATAACCTCAGAAAACTTATGAAGACCTGTGTCATACTCCACAAAATGTTTGTGGAGGATGATAGAGACTCATACCTGGATTACTGTTTTGGTCAAAACCCTTTGGCTGTTATCACTCCAGTTGAAGTAGTACACCCTGGGCAAATACCATTCTCACAATTCATTGATAACTATCACTCAATGAAAGACTCTGAATCTCATCATAAATTTCAGCAGGAACTTATCAAGCATCAGTGGCAAATACAAGCAAGACAACAAATTGAATTTCCATGATTTATTTTTTTCTTCTTTCAAATTTCATTAAAAAATGATATGACTGAAAATCCTAAACAAAACAAATGAATAAACAAGTTTTTTGGCTTTATTTATTTTTTGTGACAGCAGGTATGGTGAATGGGATCATAAAAAACACATATGAGTGAACATTTCAATTTTTGATTCATTTCTTTAAAAAAACAGTTTCTTTAAAAAACATGAGATTAACAGTTTCTTGTAAAAAAAAATGACATTAAATTTCAAGAAAGAAATTCTATTTGAAAGATTTTTTTTTTTTTTTTTATTTAAACAAAACAGTTTCTTATAAAATGAGATTTAAAAATCCACATGGCTGGGGCTCTCCCAGCCAACAGGCCATCTACAACCTGACTAGTGGACCCAGCCACCATTGAGGGTGTATACAACCCCATTTCCCAGGTAATGATTATTTCCAACTAGAAATATTGAAACCAGGAGGAGGATGGACATGAATACAAATGTTGAGAAAGAAGAATAGAATCAAGTGAAATTTTTCAAGGTCCAGGCACCAGGAAAAAACAATGATCACTTGATGAAAAGTGACATTCTGCAACTTTGGTTGCAGCTCAAAAGCTGCTCCAATCCTACTCTCCCTGTATATTTGATTCTCACTGGTAGTTTAATTCAACAGCTCCTATTCTACTGGCTAAGATGACACTTCACTGATTCAGCTCAGTTTAAACTGATTCTGCTCAGTTCCCACTGATTCTACTTAGGTTCCACTGATTCTGCTCAGTTTATGCTGATTCTGATCAGTTTCAAATGATTCTTCTCAGTTTCCACTGATTCTGCTCAGTTTTGACTGATTCTGCTCTGTTTTCACTGGTTTCATTTTTTTCTATTGCTCATCAGTTTTCCCTGGCTGAGCTGAGGAGTCACTAAAGAAAAAATAAGTGCAAACTCTGGCACAGATGAGAGTTCAGTCTGGCACAGCTTATAAGTGTTCACTCCAGCATAGCTCAATATTCCCCCTGGGAAAGCTCAGATTTCACTCTGGTAGCTCAGTATTAAGCCTATTTTAGCTCAGTGTTCAGTTTGGTGCAGTTCAGTGTTCAATCAGGTGCAGCTCAGACATGACTGTTGGGCAGAAGGCAGGCACATCAATGAGGGTGGGAATGAAGTTTCCACTGAGCTATGTACCTATTTCAATCCGAGCTGAGCAGCGCTGAGCAGCTACCCAACACTTATATGCACAGATGGCAGAAAGAGCTTTTATGAGCAGGCACAGCCTCTGGTTGTGCAAGGTAGAAAAATGAATACCCAATTTTGTTTTAAAGTAATTCAAGGAGTAGAAGTGGATAGATGGAGGATAGATGAGTGAAGTTGTCCAAATGTCACTTGCCATCAAGTGATCATTAATTTTTCCTGGTGAGGGTTGCAGAGAGACCTGAGGAGAACAAATGGGGCTTAACAATCTGTGATGAGTGAGCAAGGTCTCTGAATTTCCCCACAAGATTCATGCATACACATAGGAAGGGCACAACCAAGTTCTGACTGAAAAATTTTCAGCCACCACAATATAAAGAACAACAGTCACTGAAGCAGCGAATACGCTGTGAGCTAACGCGAACTGTCTGAGAGGATGAGGCAGGTGGATGCACACCTGAAGCAGCGAATACGCTGTGAGCTAACGCGAACTGTCTGAGAGGATGAGGCAGGTGGATGCACACCTGCGAGCCGAGGAGACAGAAGGTGATGAGTTGAATGATATTGGGAAAACAATGAGATGAAAATGCATGAAACACATGATACCAACCTGAAGCAGCAAATACGCTGTGAGCTAACGCGACCTGTCTGAGAGGATGAGGCAGGTGGATGCACACCTGAGAAAACAAGATGAGGTGAGTCAGAGAACAAGATGAAAGAGAGTGAGATGAGTGAGAAATACCTGCGAGCCAAGGAGACAGAAGGTGATGAGTTGAATGATATTGGGAAAACAATGAGATGAAAATAGTACAACGAAGTGAAATGTGTTGGACTATTTACATCTGACTGAAAGTTTGTTAATCTCATCATCATACTCTAAACCTAACTGGTCCCGGTGCGCAGCACGGTACTGGAGAGTCTGACCGCTGTTGATGAGCTTCAATACAATATATAAATGATAAACATGGCTGGATCCTGGTACTATGTGTGGCAGCAACCTAAAGAGTCAAATAGGACTATTCCTCAGACCCACACCAGGGGCACACCCTTCTTTGGGTGTCAGAACGCCCGAAGATGGGTATGCAAGCTGCAAGCCCATCTACAGGTGTGTGAAAACAGCCCAAAGATGGTCATGTGGTCTACCTACATATATACCTGTGGGTAACGTCATTTCCACATTCCAGTGTGGACATGAAATCACCCTGGAGTCAACCGGAGGGAATCCCTCTGGTCAACTCCAGGGTGATGTCATGTCCACACTGGAATGTGGAAATTCCATCACCCACAGGTATATATGTAGGTAGACCGCACACCCATCTTGAGGTGGGTGTTGCACACCTGTAGATGGGCGTGCTGATGCCCAAAATAGGGCATGCAGCCTGCACACACACCCTTTTTTTTAAGGGTGTGTGGCCAGGAGCTTGCGGTTATCACCCCCCGCAATAACCCATTGGATCCATATGGGATAAGGATCACTAACTAGATAAATGTATAACCAATACCAACTACAGTACTCTACATATTGTGTTTTTACTAATACTTGGACTTTTTTGAAGATTTTTGGATAATAGGGTGATGAGGTCATGGGAATAGTCCTAGTTGAATCTTTAGGTTGCTGCCACACATAGTACCAGGATCCATCCATGTTGATCATTAATGACCAGATCATGGGTTTTGAAAAACATAAAAAATGTGTTTTTTGATGGATTTCAGCAACTCTTGATGCAACTCAGTCCAAGCATTTGTCAAATAACCATAGGATATGTATTAATGAATGATTCTTGTAGAAGAAATGTGGCCACTTCATATTAAGAAGAGTTATTTAACATATCTCATTGCCAAGCTTCAAACATCATGTGTTGAAAACATTTCAAGGCACATGATCCATTGAGTAGCCATGTACTTCTGAAGCTGATGTGTTAATTCAAAATTGAGGCTGAGAATTAAGCATGTACTTGTACATGCTCAAAAGCACCCAGCCAATTACTACAAATACTGGGCAGGCACTCTGAGCTGGAAGGGAAAATACACACACAATTACAATAATTAAACAATTTGTTTTCCCCAGACCTTTGCCTTATTCATTAGACTTCTCTCATTCATCACTGCACAAAAAAAATGGCCCAACTGCCTGCAGTTGACATGCAAAATTACAAAGGTGCCTTTGTACTTTTGTATGTCACCTGTAGGCAGTGGAGCCATTATTTCTTGCAGTGCATAATTGCACTTTCCAGAACTTTTTTCCAGGTTGGAGGTTTTCCAACAACAACTTACTCCCTTTGTTCCAAAGGTTGAGCTTTTGAGTTACACACATAATGCCAGGCTTCATAATAGCCATTTTCTTGGGTCCTTCTGTCACCTAAGTGACCCAGGCTCACAAGCACAGGTTTGGGGCTCCACATAAAAACATCGGAGGAACAAAAGTATTAAAAATTCAATCTGCCCATCATGTTTTACAGGTCCGAAACCACAATGAGTTTGAGTTTTGGGGACAAAAAACTACCCCGCCCCTCCCCAGGAAAAAAACTCTGGGATAGATTCATGGAAAAGAAGTGGTGAGGCTTAATATTCTTAGATTGTTTTCTGGTAAGATTTATGGAAGTAGAACATGAGAAAAGTTGGATAACAGTGTGAGTGAAGTACAGGTTTTTGTCGAAGCACTCAAATTCAATTAACTGGCCAAAAATGGGAATGTGTATGAAAATGAGGTGATTTGTGAATACAGTTATAGTGAGGTTCACTTACCAAGGAAAAGCAGTGCAAGTTGTTGGTCAGGACAATGTGTAGTGATATGGCAAAGCAACGTACAGATGGTGCTGGCTGAAGCCTTTCAAGAAAGGGTAAACTTAAAATGCGGCCGAGGCGGAGTGATGACGAAATTGAGCAAGCTGGACCTCAGGCCGGTCAAAAATTCCCTCCCACTCCACAACATCCCATTGGTACCCTTCGATTCCGGTTGATGACGCTTGCAAACCGGCTCCGACTCTACAGTCCCGATGGCCAATGTCAACCTCGCCCACTCCCAAGTTCTGACTCGCTCGAGGACTCTCCTCTTCTTATCTTTTCGTGATACTCGGTCTTCCTCAGTTTATCCGCCGCGACTCTCTCGATCTAAGGGTAAACAACGGCAAACAGATGACGTTGAACAAGAGGCTCTTTTGCATAACGAAGATGATACAACAGCTATAGATATGGAAGACTCGAGTGCTCTCCCACCTCGATGGTAAAAGCTTCGCATTTTAATCCATGGGCACCAAGAATTGATATTCAGGCCGAGTGGTTTTCTGTTGCAGGGTTGATTTTGTCGAGGAAGTTGAGGAGCTCGTAGATCAGATAAGGCCCAAGAGTGAGTCCAAGTTGGTTTACTTGTCTTTTCCTGGCTAGGTTGAATGAGATCATTGATAATATCGTAGTGGTCCAGCTCGACAAATTGACTGCAAAGCATGTCCTTCCGGGTTTTACGGATCGATCGTTTGAAGAACGTCAGATTGAAGAGCTAACTACCGAAATCACAAAGGTAATTTAATCTGCACTAGTCGTATAACTCTGATGCTAAAAGTCACATTTTTGATCCTTCAAGGGTTTCCGAAAATGTCAACTGCTAATAAGAAAAATCGCTGACTGTGGTCAAGAGATCGAGGCATACATCAATCGTTCGAGAAACCAGAAATCGCCAACTGGCCAGTCAAAGTACACCGGTCGAGACGTTACGCTCGTCAAGAATGCTCAAATCGCTGCTGCAACCAAGGTGCAAAGCCTAAGCTCTTTGTTTCAAAAGCGACAGCGAGTTTATCTCCAACGTCGGTGCCCTACAACATCTATATTTGAGCGTGTAATGTTTGTTAACTGATCTGTTGATTTTCTGGTACCTCCTGGTTTGATTCAATCACTAGAGCTCAAAGGATACGAAAAACCATCACAAAAAGAGAATAAGTCACTGTTTGCGATTGAAGATGATACCAATGAGTCGTCTTCGCTTCAAAACAGCTTTTCCCAAGGAAATGACTCTGCCCAACAGCAGGAACAGCTTCACTCACGCCAATCCGTCCAGCATGGCGCAAATCAAGACATCGAACAAAGAGCCAAGGAGATTGATGGGATCGCCAAGTCGATTTCTGAGCTTGCGGATATGTTTAAAGACCTCGGAAACCTGGTACTTGATCAGGGCACTCTACTTGATCGAATTGATTATAACGTGGAGCAAATGAGTGCTGATATTCGAGGTGCAGCTCAAGAGCTCAAAACAGCTACCCAGTGGGTTACTACATTCAGCTTACTCCTCATCGCTATTCGAACTAAATGAGTCTCGTGTTCTTAAATTTTTGCAGACATCAGAAACGGTCAGGAAAATGTCGGATAATATTTTTACTAGTTCTCCTCGTTTTTGCTGCAGTGCTAGTGCTTGTATACAAACCACGCCATTCTACTCCTAAGCAAGTCGACCCTACCCCTGGCTCTATAGCGCTGGGTTCTGCAAGTCAATCTTAGACGACCTAGCCCAAAACCAGCCCGAGGTCTCGTTCTGTACGCGCGCGATTTTCAACTGATCGAGACGGGCGGAACGGTGGCAGATGGAAAGCTTGCTCAAGCACTATATCATACTTGTCGTAGATGAATGTGATACATAATCTCTTTCTCTGAATCTGTTAGTCTGATATATACATAAACATAGATATCAAATCTCAACCTTGCACAGATAGTGAGTACTACCACCCCAGCAACCCAACCAAAGGAAGGGGGACAGATGCAGCAGCAGGGTCAACTTAACTCAGAGCTGATAAGGCCTGTTGACTATTCATGCGATGACATCATACAACTCAGCACTGAGCTACTGTCGAATCATGACGTCATTCCAATCACGGCCGCCTCCCTTGATGGACTGAGTCGACCTGGGATATAATAAGCTTCTTGACCATCTCCATCTTCTGACCATCCCTACCGTCGTTTTCGGGTGGTCGCATATTCAATTATCCGCAAATATGATGACTGCCGGAGACTCAAATGACCATGGCAATTGGTCTGAAACTGCCGTCTTTCGGCTTGCAAAATATTCCAGGTCTATTTCCCGGCCCGATGTATCGTGCGAGGGGCAACCGTCCGCTTTACCAGTCTCCCGGACGAGCACTCCGGCTGAATGGAGTCACTTGTAGGTTTTTATCTTCCGATGTGCTATCACCCTTCATGTGAAAACCATTGGCTTTTTTGAGAATCTAGCTCCCAAACTGGGTTGTCTCTGGTGGTCGAAACGGTTCACGTTGGTTCGCGGGAGAACAACCGAATTGGGGCTCGTCATCAACAGATCATCTTAAAAATAATTTGGGATAACAATCCCTCACCGCCGAAAGGAAACTTGGACGCTGCTGGTTCGACCGACCGACCAGGGGTTTTCTTACTGGTCAGCAAATCGCATGACATGGGTTGAAATATTCAAAACCCTGTGCAGTCTGCAATGACTGGTACTGAATTTTAGTGCGCGTTCACAGGAAAAAGTCAATTTGACTCAAGTGCAAGAAACCTTTGGCCATTCCAGACAGCTAGAAGAAAGTCCCCTGAAGGCAAATTGTAAGGATTGTGTGGTTGGATTACGTTACGCTACCGGATATTCGGATACCTCAGTGAGCAAATTGGGATCCGTAAACAGTTGCCATGATCGTGAAGACAACAATTCATTTTAATTGCTCTGTACAGTTTACCTTTAATCGAATTCAAATTAAACTTCAAACACCCGCAGATTCTTTCAGATTGATAGCAATTATCGAAACAATTTGTCCTTGCAAAATTAGTAGCGGGATTCAGAACTCGCAATCTTCTAGAAGCGGTGGCTCCCAGCCTCCAGCGAGCTTGAACTCTCCCGGTTTGAGCCAAAACAACAATACGGGTTCACAAGACCTCTGCGATCAGCCTCAGCTCTCAGAACCTCTACGCCTATCTAAGAAAAACACCCATCAACTTCCAACCAGCACGGATTCTCCTGTTTTTTGTTATTCTTCTCAGTCAACCATCGAAGCCACTAAAAACCCTTTGAATTCACGAGGCATGGTTAACGAAGTAGAAGCCTTAGAATCGATGACCAGTACTGAATCGGGCCCCACCCCATCGCAAAGCATGACACGAAACTTACCTGTGTTGGCTCCACTTGAAAGCCGCCATACCTTTCCCGAGGACTTGAGTAGCTTATCAGATGAAAATTTGATGGAGTGTGTGCGTGATATTGTGATGGACCCGGGGTTCAATAGTTTCGTCCATCGGGTCAAAAAATTAATATCGCATGAACATTGATTGCACCTCAGGCTCTATCTAAAATGCTGCATCGTTCACAACCAAATCCTCACTTGGAAGTTGATAGTGCACAGCAAATATTTACAGATAATAAGTTACATTTTAAGGTTGATTTAATTGCATGTTATTCAACTTTACTTCAAAAATTGTCAGTTTGAACTTATTTAGATGCATTGATTTGTGTTATGTTATTAATGCTTGGGTAGATTTCCATCAAGATTTGTCAATTTTCTACGTTTTTCGAAACCCATGAGATAGTCATCAATGATCATCATGGCTGAATCCTGGTGCTGTGTGTGGCAGTAACCTGATGATTATACTGGGGCTGTACCCCTAACCCCACAACCTTGGTATCCAAAAAATCTTTGAAAAGTCCAAGCATTAATAAAAACACAACAGCTAGCCAATTGTTTTTGTTTAAGAATGGTAGTAATCATCAACCACAAAAAGCCAAACTATCTGACTAGGTAACTATGCTCTGTCCCGTGCGTCTATGGACCAATTTCCATGGTGCGACCAGGTCCTGGGCAGCGGAGAGTAGTGCTTACTGAAAAGTCGGCGGAAGCCACGGGTAGATTGCAAGAGGAGCAAAATTTCAAAGTTTATGGAAATTTTCCAGGTCTATGACTACTACCACTTTTCCGAACTGTTGGCCAGACTTCATGATTTGAAAGCCGTCTTCGACCTGCTCAAAGCCTCGGAGAGTCTTGTAAACGACGGGCTGGATATTGTGCTTGTCGACGAACTCGACCATTTCTTTAAACTCTTTCAATGATCCCATCGTGCATCCTCGGAGTTCCAAGTTCTTTAACACTTCTGCCATTGTAAATGAAAGTGGTCGGCCAGAAGTACTAGGTCATCAAGAGTTTGTGGTGAGTATCCCGAGACTCAGAGTAAGTGATTTATTGTTAAGCAGATTTGCTTGATAGTATCGAGACATACCAGCCAAAGTTCACAATGATTCCACCGGGACGTAAGATCTTGCTACATTTCTGGGCGATATCGCCTCCCCCTGAGTCTATAACCACGTCAAGGTGTTGGGTTTCGGTTGGAAGTAAAGACGCTAAACGTTTAGGCCAGCCATCTGAAGAAGTCATGTAGTAAACGGTTTATAGTACTTAGCTATCCTGTCTGAGTCTTGATCGGAAGAATGGTTCTAGTATTATCTATAAAGTCTATTAAAAAAATGAAAGATTCACAAACCTTCGTTGTAGTTCACACCAGCCTTGGCACCCAATCGACAAGCATGTTCGATCTTTTGCTCACTACTGCTCGTTACCCAGACGTTTGCGCCGATAGCAACGCAGAACTGCAAAGCCCAGATTGCAACGCCTCCGCCGATACCGGTGATCAAGATATTTGAGGATGGCTTGACCTGTCCCTTATTGAAAACGGCCCTAAAGGCAGTAAGGCCAGCTAGAGGTACCGCTGAGGCGGACATGAGATCCAAATGACCAGGGGACCTCACACATCGATTGGCGGGAACGTTGATGTAATCGGTGAACGTGCCGAGGCCATCGGTTTCGTGGGTACCGCCAAGGATTCCAAATTCTTTTTCGGGCACATCCGGACCCCGAGGATCGTCTGTCCAATTGACGGCTGGGTAGACTAAGACATCTCTGCCATATAGATGATGGTCGCTTGGAAAAATCACTGTGCCAAAACAATCCGAGCCCAGAGTTGAACCGAACTTGATGTGCCGATAGAGACCTTTGCGAATCCACACATCCCGGTGGTTGAATGCAAATGACTTAATCTTGATCGTTAAGATCGTTTCATCTGACTTGATGCTTTTGTCGTTTTCGATCTTTGGGGTTGGAATCTCGAATGGGCTTTCATTAATGTGTATGTCGTGCCAGACTGCCAAAGCTTTACTTGTAGCATCGCCAGCGATAGATGATTTCTCCACGATGTTGACAGATTTCTGAGCTCTTGGTAGGTGGATCATTCTTTCGTCTTGTGGCCAATTTCCGTGGGTTTTGAAGATGCCGATGTGTGGGTAGGTTTGGATGAGATGGGTACTGTATCGTTACATAATTCACACACTCCGTGGTCCAATCGGCTAACGCTCCAAGACTCTCTGAAAGATTATATCATCTCACATAAGTATAACATGCACAAAGCAAATGGGTACTAGTCAGTACAGTCCCGTCGCGGTCAGTCTCTCGGCACTGACGGATCTGTCTCCAATCTCGGTGAGGAAAGAGAATGGAGCCGAGGCGCGGGACCGGCCAGATTAAATACTAGTAACAAACTTGGGCTAACAGTTCTAACTAACCAGGTTTGGTGCTAAGTGTTAGAGTATACAAGATTACTGCCAATTACATAATCAAATCTTATGTGTTTATGTATAATCTATGTCAAAATCTTAATCATAAACACATAACCCTAACCCAGTTGTACCTAGTATCTAACCTGGTCTGTACCGGTCCCGGCCCTCTTTTCTCTTTCCTCACCGAGATTGGAGACCGGGATCTTGCACACGCCGATAGCTTACTGTGACGGGACTGCTATGACCAGTACCCTTTTGCACTGAGCATCTTACACTAAGTACATAAATACATGTCTATTTGTTTAGTTTATGTAATCTTGGAAATACTGTGATACTCCCTAACACCCCCATATTATTTTTTCTATCATCATCAGAAGTTGTAACAGATCCATGAGAATAGTGATTTGAGGTATCTAGGTCTGATAGAGATTACTATATAAAAGTAAGACCTATCTTGGAATCAGCCATATCTTTATAAAGATTGATTACAAGACTCTTAGTTATTTGAATAGTACCATTTAGAGGAAGGTCTTTCAAACCACCCATAAGTTGTAATAGCCTTTCAACCTATTTGCAATTTATTTCCCCCTCAGCAGATATTTCACCAAATTATATTTAGTTCCTCACAGGAGTTCTACACTGTCAAAAATGCCTCAAATTTCCATATGTAAGAAGGGGCTCTCCCTTCCTCTTTCCCCCATCAGATCACATCAGATCACATCAGATCAGATTGGGCCAAAACATCACCAGGTTTGGTAATTGTGTCTGTTGTAAGCTAGTATAACATGATCCCGGTTATGGTTGTTGTGTGTTTGACTGATGGACTGAAAGAAGTTACAGATGACTGTTTCCAATCTAGAGTTGTTTTACTTTTGTATTGGAGCTTGTTGATTTATAACATTAGCAGTTTGATCTATATATTGTTGTATCCTTTTCATTCATTCTTGGAGTTTGTAAAACTCCTCACTGGAGAATTGTTGTTCCATTGCTGGATCTGATCTTGATGGTAGGTAGAAAATTGTCTCTTGCCTTCTTATGAATCTGGGCAGGTCTTCTTCAATCAACAAATGTGTTGAAGACCTGACAACCTGATATTTTCTCTTACTGATTCATAATCTGATTCTAAATAATTATCACCTTCATTCATCCTATCCAAATAATTGAGCGCAAATCCCAATAGTGTGTCCTTGAACCGGCTTTTGTATAAAATTGGGCAAGTCTGACAAAAAGAAACTTGTCACTGTTAGCACAAGCACACCTTGGTATTGGTCCCAATCTCAGTAAAGAAAGCGCAGGGGCCGGTACCATGATGGCCAGTGTAGACTATATACATGAGTTCTGCCGCAGCTATTATGGTTCTACTGCGTATAGTCCTTGTTAGAGCATCCACAATTTTCTTGATAAGTCAGCTTGATAAGCCAACTTTATTGAGATGTTGCACACTCGTGCGCTTGATAGCGCATGATAACTGTTGATTCAATAGAATTCTCAATAGAGGTCCATAAATTTATGGACCTCTATCAAGCTTGATAAGGTAAGTCGTGATTATCTTTCACAAGTCACCTTTTGGTGAACCCTCCCCCCAACCAACATCCCCGACTTCAACCTCTCCCAAAATCCCTCCCCCCCAAGTTATTGACTTGAGTTGCAGAGGGCACAAGTGTGGAACGGCTCAATATCCCAGCAATCAAGCCGGGTTATTGTGCCACAAGTGGGGACGGGCTCAATAAATCAACTATTGAGCTTGCTAAGGGCTCCACAGTTGTCAAAATTTTATTGAAACAACCGTGGATGCTCTTAATATTGACAAACATAGATTCTGTAATAACTCTGTTAGTGTTTATAATTCCCAGTAACTCTAACACTTAGTTTTAAAAAAAGTCCCAACTGTGACCAAATTTGTTGTTGGCAAGAAATTGGGGTCAAGACTTAGTGCGGCAGCATAGCCACTGTGAACTCTAGTGCATATAAATTAACAAAATATAAATCTTGTATGTAACTCTGGGGTATGGGGTACAGAGCAATAATGGCTGAATAAAAATATTAATGCAAGAGATGAGTAAATCAGATGTTTTTGTTCACTAAAATCATTAAATTACAAGACAAATAAATAAAACAAATTAGACAGAGTAGTGGAGAGATCTAAGGGAGAGTTTTTTGATCCGCGAGTTTCTTGAAAGAGTTGGATAAGTTCTCGTAGACAAGGAAAGCGACACAAGTGCCAGGAAGGACTCGAACTGCATTGATGGCGAGGCCCTTATAGAAGGCCTTGATGCCCTCGGTGCGATAGGTATGGAGGATACAATGAGCGATAGATCGGTAATGTACGCCTCCTGAGTGTGTTGTGGGTGGTGAAGGTATTGTAATAGGCTTTGTGGATGGAGCAGCAGCAGTCTTGCGCTGTCGAACAAACAGTTGGTTCTTCACAACCGTTGTAACAAACTTAAGATCATTAGTATCTTATGTCTTGTGGATATGTGACTTGGTGTCTTGCGGATGTACGACTTACCTGGAGTCGAGAGCGGACAACTTGGTATGGATAGGTGATGCCGATGGCCAAGAGTTTTGAGGCGCCGCTGAGGAGAATATATTCCAGGTTACTCTGGAAACACGGCGTTGCCAAAAGAGAGACGGGTTAGCTCAGCCCGAAAAGTTTGAAGGATGCAAGGAGGCTTGCAAGAGGAAGACTGCTAATCTCAGCCGAAGGAGGCTTGGTTTGATCAGGCTTAGGACGGATGCGATCTTGTTTCCATCGCTTCAGCTCCTCGTAGGTCATGAATTGGATTGCCCCATTGGAGACGCCGATTAATGCCAACACGGATCCTTTCCAGAGCCCCCCGATACCTTCTTCTCTTGAGATCCTCACCAGACCATCTTTGATCATCACCAAAAAAATCGCAAACCATATGAACAGTTGAGTTTTTTGTTGAACGGGAAAAAAAGCGGGAGAGATTGACCCCAGAGGTTCTTGTATGCTCCTGAGTCATCCGCTCGACTCGTGAACATTCGCGTTTTGACTACCCATAATGGATTGGTGATCATAGCGGTTACAAATCCTGATGAAGCTGATGCAAAGAGATGCTGAGAAGCCGAAAGCTTGATAATCTTTCCCTCCGAATCCCTAGACATCCGTTCTTTAATCATTGAATACCTGCAAAAGATCTCAAAATTGGTTTTTGAAAAAAAAAGTAGATGAAGAGTGAGGACGAACCACATGAAATAGAAGCCCCAACTGGCGGCATTTCCGACGATGTTGGGAGTCAGACCTCGATAGAGACCCGCGAAGCCGTCATTGGAGATAATTTCTTTGATGCTTGAGAGTGATTTAGGATGATTATGATGATGGGAGGAAGGAGTAAAGGAGGAGACTTGAAGTTTCACTTTAAGAAGGTCAAGAGGATGCATACAAAGCACAGAGACACAACCGGCACCGATCCCGCACACCGCCTGGTCCTTTGAATTAATAATTGATTGGGGAAATGTGGAAATCATGATCAATCTCCAGGGTCGTTTTCCCGGGGATTTTGCAGAAAACAAGAGAGAAAAGAGGACTAACAAGGGCCGGCGTTCCAAAAAGGCTGGAGTTTCCAGTTTCCGGCGAGTTTTTTGGCATTAAGCTGGTCGTCTTGCCATTCAAAGCACCGGAGCTTCTTGATCACAAGGCCAAGTGCAAGAGGCAAAGGGGGTTTATCGCCAAGCCCCTGTGACCGATCTCTGAATATGCATGTGCCCAACACAGTAGAACCTCAACCAGGTGAGAATGCGAGTCCGTACTCTAGTCCAAAGAGCCAAAAGGCACCCTGAGGCAAAATAGGGGTGGATAAGTTCAACTCTATATACAATAAGAAGTTTAAATCAAGTTGAGACTCGAGTCACCAGGAAAAACCAATGATCACTTGTCTAAAACTGGCATGGAAAAGTCCCAAGGGGCCTTGTTTCTTTTTTGTGTTGGAACCCGTACTATGTGTCAAATTTTAGTTTTAAAAAAGTTGATCAATCAACTCTCAACGTCAAAATATATTATAGTACCACAAGATGAAGTGATGAAACTTAACTCACTCAGTAGAGAATCATAGGCATTCTCTGATGAGGCAGGCAAGGCTGATACTAAGTAATATGCCTGGGAAAGGATTTTGTAACCTTGTTATTGTCCTTGTCACTGCCAGCATAATTTCCTGTGTTGAAATTATCCCAGTTCAACTAGAATGCACCCAACCAATTTAGGATAAGTAAATCTCAACCAAAGAAATATATAACAAACAGGGTTCCTTTGATTTTATATTGCACCAGTTAAGATCAACCAAGTTTAAATTGGTTAATGTGTTTTTTACACATAATAACATGAGCTGAGATTTCAGTAGCAAGCTGGTATATTATATTTATGTATGCTTACTTTTCTCTGCCATTTTTTTTCTTTATCATTTTACATGAAGAATGATACATGGAATTTTATTTGAGAATTCAGTGGAAGTGACACCAGGAAAAAACAATGATCACTTGGCTACAAGTGACATTGCAAATGAAAAAGGGGCCTGTGTAATTTCTGATGTCACTTGTAAACAAGTGATCATTGTTTTTTCCTGATGTGAAATTCTAGAATTCTGTGTGAATAAGCTGTTGTGAGATAATGCATACAAATATGCAATGTTCTGTTGTGTTTGAATTTTTTTCCAAAATGGAACTGTTGTAGGGAGTGTACAAACTCCACATTTGGAGTATGGAAGGACAAGAGGCGGGTGGGGAAAGGCCAAGTGTTTTTCCACATCTTTACTTACAACAGATTAAGAGTTCTCACTCTACCTTTCTTGCTAGATTTTTCATTGGCATGAAAAATAGGAGACTCAAAAAAACCACCAAATGGTAAATACAAGAACATCAAAACCAGCACTTGCAGGACCCCTACCACCTCCAACTCAAGCAAAACATCCAAAAAGAAGGAAGCATATAGCACCAGGAAAAAACAAGGATCACTTGTCTACAAGTGACATCAGAAATTACAAAGGGGCCTTTGTACTTTGATATGTCACTTGTAGACAAGTGATCATTGATTTTTCCTGGTTTAGGGAACTTCTTGCCTTACCTCCACTACCCCCACCTCCCACTAACACAGCAACTCCACTGGCTTTGACATCCATTGAACAAATCCCTCCCCCAAAAAAACAAACACTTGTTCATAGGCTATCTTCTCCGGACCCACCCTTGGAATTGACAACATTCCAGTCTCCAATCCATTTTCTTCTGGCTTCTTCCCAAGCTCTCAAAGTTACTCCTTGGCACAAACTACCATCAAAAAAATTGGCTGGCAAACATCAAGCATTTTGGCCCATTGATAATTGACTTTGACAAAAATCTTCTACCCCATCCTTTTCAATTTCATTGCCATCCTCCACCTAATCCAGTGAATAAGACTCTCCTCAGGTGGAAGAATCTTCTAATTCTCTTATCACATTTTTCCAAAATTTCTCTGTGTCAAATCAATCAGTCAAAATCAACCCAAAAACCAAGTTTTTACAGCAACCCAGAATCTACAAGCAAGACATCAATCAATTGGCGGCCAATGGTTCAAACTTCAATAAATGGAAACAGAGCCTCAACTGTGTGTTGTTACTCACTCTCAGCATCCCAAATTGTTTTGACAATCCCAACAATTACACCAAGATTTCTCCTCAAGAAAATATGTGCATTCTCTTCCTTATTCAAATCACCATCAACAAAAACCTCCAATTGATGACAGACAGGTTCACAAAATGAACCAAGGAATTCAATGCTCTTCAGACTAACTGTCAGGGAACTTTCTGGTTCTGGCAGATGGAACTTATTGACAAACTCCTTGAACTTTGTCTTACAGGACCATCTACCAAACCTGGTCAGGTTCACACATTTTTCAACAAGCTATTCAAAATATTTTCTGATCTCAATAAGGTTGGTGCAAACATTTTACCTCTGTTCAAAGGTCTCATTCTGAAAGCTGTTTCTCCAATCCCCCCTAGCATGTCTTGCTCTCAGATGTTCCAAAACAATTCCCACCATGTTGGCAATGAGCAGGATGTTTCTGCCGGAGAAATTCAGACTATAATCAACTTGGCTTACAGCCAGAGTATTTGGTTATATTCCACCCAACAATTGTTAGTTTCTGTTTTACAAACTTTTCCTACCCTGTCTGTATCAAATCACAATTGCTGGAATAACACTTGGCTACAAGGCTGGGACCTTTGCAACAACAGACAAACCAACAGCCTCAATTTTCTCCATTCCCCTCTTAAACACATCAATTACTAGAAACAAACCAGTCTTCCCAACACCAACAAACAGTGGGCTGACCCAGCCAACCCACATTTGATTATATCAGTGCAGCTATCAACATTATCCAGTGTGGAACTACTCAAGGGCAGAATAGATCTTGGAAGGGAAATTGATGACTACACTAGTACTAATTTAAGTTATACCAAGGGTTCTAATGTAAAGCTGCCTTCCTGACTAATGCTAAGGGGATGAGAGTAACACTAAGAATAAAATAAAGGTGTGGCTAATATCTATTTATTCTTAGAAGACTAGTAATTATGAGTTTGCTTGCCACACAAACCAGTTGAGAGGAATGTATAAGGGAAGGTGATGTATGAAAAGGTGTGAGTAATAATTTGCATAATTATTTGTGGTATGAGGAGAGGTTTGATAACTTTTGAGTCAAGATGGACCAAAAAAGAGAGGGGAATCATCTTATTAGAAATGGTTTATAACTCTTGAGTCAAGATGGACCAAAAAAGAGAGGGGGATAATCTTATGAGAAATGGTTTACAACCTTTGAGTCAAAATGGACCAAACAAGAGAGGGGGATAATCTTTTATATTTAGTTTTAGCTGAGTAACTGAGCTGTACTGATATTGATATTGATATTGATATTTATATTTATATTTATATTTATAGGTTTGATGGTGACTCTACTATACAGGTATACTAGTATATGGTATGAAGAATGCTGGTATATGTAAGTGAGTAAGTCAAAGTGTCCATAAGGGAATAAGAGGGAGGAACAGGTGTCCTTAAATATCTGAGAAAGAAGGGGAGCCATCAGGCTGGAGGAAGGGAATAAAAAGGCTATGACAAGTAGCTGGTGGGAAGAGGAAGAAACACAACAGATGAGTAGAAGAGAAAGTGAATTATATGAAATAGTCATGACAGTGACAGATGAGTAGTGGGAAGGTGGAGCTTATGTACAGTAGATATGATGTAAGATGTTACTGAATAAGGCCTAGTCATGTGCAGTGTATGTTATGTAGTATCTATATAATTTATGTATTATGTATCATGTATCTTGAAACAATGGGCCCACTAAGCTAACATTAGCTGAAGTGTAGCATGATGTTAGCTTTTGTGGCTGTTGAGTTTTCAGTCGAACCTCACTTGAATTGAAGCATATACACCAGACATGCTTCAAAAATTAGTAATCTCAACCAGTTAGGGTTCTATACCTCATTATTAAAATCCTCAGCAAGCTCAATCATCCAATCGTCAAGCCTTCCTCAAGACTCGACACATTCCGTTCCGACTCAAGATCTCCATCTCCAAAGTCAAATTTTACCGGCCTCAATAAGTAAAGTGAAAACTCCCTCAGAACTACAACTCACAACAACAACACTCATTCTTTTCTTTGATTCTCATTTCTCAAGATTGAGTACTCCGGGTATCAAGATCTCATCTTGATTTATTATTATAGTTCAATATTTCATTATTGCTCTGTTTGTCCCTTTTTCTCTCTTTCTCATGTTCTCCTTTCTTCTCTTTTGCTTGTTGATGAATTAACCTTACTTAAACTTCTTTTCATTTATCTTTTTCTTCTCTTCAGAACCTCATTAGGTTCTTTAAAAATAAGTCCTCACTGCTCTATCATTTACTAGTTTCATTTGCTTGTGGTAAATATTCCTCTTTCATCATCATCTCTCTTGAATTTCCTCTTTCTTAATTTGTATTGACACTCTTTTGTTTTTATTCTGGTTTTCATTAGCAATCATATTGTCAAAAGTTCTTTAGTGGCTATGCTAAAACAAAGTTACTGTTAGCTGAAGATTTATTCAGCTGACACTAATTTTTTTTTTAAAAAAAAATAGTGGGTAGCGTAGCATTAGGGAAATCAAAAAAATTTAATGCTACAGAAATTGCCTGTTAGCTGATTTTTAGCAATGTTAGCTGGAAAAAATGCTACACTAGCTGTTAGCGTAGTGCTCTTGTCAGCTACACCAACTGTTAGCATAGCACTCTTGTCACCAGGAAAAAAAAGTTGGAACCTCCATGAAGGTGACTTCTCCTATATCCCCCACTTATCCCACCTCTATCTACTATGTATCCTTGGTGTGCACCAATTTTATCTCCATGCCTATCTATTATGTATCACCAATGTATAATGATACATCAGAGGAGTTTTCAAAAAAAATTCAAAAGATCCAATTGTTTTTATAGAAATTTCTGAGGCAAGAATTTTTTTTTATTACACCCAATGTTTAATCAATGACAGCTCATAACAAAATCAAAAAAATTACAATTTGTGAAATGGAGACTATAGTTTGAGCTTGGATGAAAATTACATCCAACCATGGTTTATCTATTACTACAGTTCTTGGAAAACATGACCATAGAACTCTGAAATAAGCCAGTTATATTTTAAAAGTGCATACATCACCCCAGGAGATCCACCACCCCCACTGCCAACACCTTGGAAGCTGGATTCCTGATATGCACAAGCTTCAAAATCCAAAAAAACATCAAGCAGCTTGATCAAGTGAAATTTGAGGTTTCAAAAATATTCTTTACAACATGGCCAACATGAACTCCTTTTGGTTTTCAACTCTGGTACAATTGTTGCACAGTCATTTAACCACAACTAATATTTTATTTTGTATAAATTTGATATTTTGGGATTAAACCTGGAAATAAAACCAATCTTGATAATCAAATTGAAGTAAACAACATGATTCATTATAAGCCATTTGTTGCAAAATTCAACTTTTCCTGTTGAAAAGGAACAAAATTCTTATCCCATACCCCTTGTCTATGTTGAAACCTTGCATTGGTAAGAATGATTCTTTTGTAACCATCATCTATTCAATTTGAAGCCAATATGGCATTGGTTTCCCCAATTTTTTTACTTCCTCCATGTTCACAAGTTTCAGAAAAACAGTGATATCATATTCTTTTTCCTTCATCAGATTATTTGTAATTATTGAAAGTGCAAGTTGAACTAAGAACACAAGCTTAAAAATCTCCTATCAAAAAGCATCTATGGAATGTGGGCCTTGAATTCTGAAAAAATCAACAAAAGAGAATTCCATTGATTTTGGTGCCACATTGCACATTCATAAATATGGTATATAGATTTTTCTAAAATCAAATTGAATGCCCTAGTTGGAATCAGGAAACACTTTCCAGGTGTAGGATCATTTTTTTCCCCCAAATATATTAATATCCATTTGAGAATCACCATTTTAACCTCCTATGAATTTTATATAGACTATATCTCTCATTTCTGTCTCAATACATTTCAAACTAACACATAATTTAATTTAGACACAACAAGATTTCAGGTGGGGATCAATTCCTTTTTTGATTCTCTCTTCAAATCTGCTAAAGATGTTATTGATCCTACTGAAATTTGGCCATTCAATTACATGAGAATTTTTTAAATATCCACAAAAACAGCTTAAGTCATTTACTTGGAAGCTTCCCGCATGGAAAAGCCCTCTTGGTTATCAAATCTCCTGTATAATTTTGTGATGTTGTTGATGAATGTATACCATCCTGTTTCTGTGTTACTGCTATGAATCCTAGATTATCCTTACATTAGACTTTAGATAATTTTCAAAAACCATGTCAAGTCCTCCGGTAAGTTATGCAAAATTACTGAGAAAGAGCAAGAAATTGAAAATCATGATGATTGGCTTGATGATATATTTCTTACCATATCTCTTAAAATTTAATTCTTGAAGCCTTTTGATCTCACCTCCTATCATCACACTCTTTTTTTACAACTAAGACCCAAGATTACTTATTATAAAAGAATGGTTGACACTGGAACCTGGTTTGCGTCAAAACGACTCCAGTAAAATGCTGATGAAAAATGAAAGGACTTAAGGATCCTCATTTCCTAGGAAGAGCACCTCAAAAGAATCTGTATTAAAAGATGTATCACTTTGGGCAAAGGTAAGGTGACAGGGCATTGATAAATGCACGCCGATGGGCGCACGCCCACGCCCATTGCACGCCAATAAAAAAAAAGGCGTGTTCCCCGCACGCCTTTTTTTTATCGGCGTGCGGGCTGCACGCCCATCCTTGGGCGTGGGCACGCCTGTAGATGGGCGTGCAGTTCGCACGCCCATCTACAGGCGTGCGACACCCCCGAGGAAGGGCCTGCAGCTGCACGCCTGCCAGGGAGGACTGCAAGCCCCTCGACCGGGAGGGATCCCTCCCGGTCAAGGAGGTTGTACAACCTCCTCGACCGGGAGGGAATCCCTCCGGCCGAGGAGGTTGTACAACCTCCTCGACTGGAGGGATCCCTCCGGTCGAGGAGGCTGTACAACCTCCTCGGCCGGAGGGATTCCCTCCCGGTCGAGGAGGTTGTACAACCTCCTTGACCGGGAGGGATCCCTCCCGGTCAAGGAGGCTGTATTCCTCGACCGGAGCTGATGTCATGCGTACATTCATGTGTACGCATGACATCAGCATGTATATAGGCAGGGGCGTGCCCCTACCTATATACATAGAATCGGCGTGCAAGCCCGCACGCCGATTCTATGTATATAGGTAGGGGCACGCCCCTGCCTATACACATAGAAAGGGCGTGCGGTTCGCACGCCCTTTTCTGAAAGGGCAGGGCGTGCGACCGCACGCCTGAAGTGTCGCACGCCAATGGGCGTGCAGCCCGCACGCCGATAAAAAAAAGGCGTGCGATGGGCGTGGGCGTGCACCCATCGGCATGCGTTTATCAACGCCCAAGGTGACATCTTGTAATACCAAGTTACCATTTTTTAACATATATGTGATGTCTATTTTAGAACTGAATGAAAGAACCTGGAACAGTATGTCTTCCACTGTATCTATCCCTAAAAAGAAGTATAAATTGACAGGTGAAGAAAAAAACAAGGAAGCCATAGCAATTGTGAAGGCATCAAGAAGCCCTGATCCCTTGAAAAATCCAATGGTTCCACATTCTGATAATTACTTCTAGTACCTTGAAGCAGACTCAAATATTAATTCACTGTTAGCCAGTGACCATTTTTCCCCAGCTCTTTTATTTATAGATTACCTTTTCAGCTTCCATCTGTCATTTTATAATATCAACTTTGGTTAGAAATGATTTGCATGATTTGAAAAATCTCATTCTTTTTCCATGAATAATCAATAAATTTTGGATTCAAACCAAACAATTTTGCCATATCCTATGATCTTATGTCAAACCCCAATATTAATTACCCAATTAATCATAAGCCGGCCAGGCTTTTCTGTTGTAGATTAAGCCCTCCGGGCTTAAACAGAACCCTTGATTTTCCAGCTTGTTTTCCTGCGCATACAATATTTTTTTAGTTCAAGCATCCTTAAGCCCGCTGGGCTTAATATCAATGAATTTTGGATTAAAACCAAACACTTTTGATTTATTCTATTATCTTATGCGGGACCCAATCATACTTACCTAGTGACGCACAAGCCCACCAGGAATATCTTTTTTGGATTAAGCCCGCCGGGCTTAAAAACACCCCTGTGCTTCCTTGTTGCCCGACACTCAAAGTCTTTTAGTCCAAGCGTTCTTAAGCCCTCCGGGCTTAATATCAATCAATCTGGATTCAAAAAAAAAATTGTCCAGATTCTATAATTTTATGTGTTTCCCAAAACTTACTTAATTGGTGAGACATAAAACTGCCAGGCTTTTCTGATTTAGATTAAGCCCGCCGGGCTTAAATACTAACTGAGCTTGTCATTTTTGGCCTGACCCTTGATTTTTTTTGGTCCAACGATACTTAAGCCCGCCGGGCTTAATCACTAAGATGAAGCCCCAGCTCATAATTATACTTTTATGCTACAGTACAAGTGGCGATGTCAGATCTTCCAGGAATTTTTGAAGAGATATTTATCAAGGGAAAATAAAGAGGATGTGGACAGGAATTCTGGATACTAAAACCTGAGTCAGGAGAAAACAAAGAAATACAGTCCGCTAAGTTGCATGGCAGAAAATTACTCATCCAACAATTATTGAACTTAAGGAAATGCACATAGATGAACAGATATTTTGATTTCTATATAAACATTAGGTTTGAAATTTACAACAACTTTGGGGTCAGGTTGTAGGACAGAAGATGGTGGATTACATGCAAATTCAATCTTTATGGGGAGAATTGAGTGACAGGAAGTGAAAGGAGTGATATATACGGGAACAGAGAAAACAAGGAGATATGTGAATGATGAAATTACAACACTTAGTGAAAATTAAACTCAACTGCAAGTTTTTTCATCTGGTTTTTACCTGAATGAAAGGATCTTGAATAACCACATGCAAGCTGCACACTTCTTGCATAAAGAACCACCCACAAAAATATTTATTTTTGGTTTGATGAAACTTCAATGATTTTTTGTATAAGGCAGCTCAAATATTGCATTAAAATAACTGATTGGACATTTTCAAGGAGAGAGCTTCTCTTTGCACGTGGTATTTTCACTAGCCTTGGGGGGGGGGTGGGTTAGATCAAACCCAAGACACTTATTTGGTAGAGACCACATGAGAAAATGATGAATTCAACCCTGCAGTATGATATATTTCAAAACTGGATACATATGAGTGGATTCAGGTAGCCAGACATCAGGCATAAAACATGTGTATCCCTCTGCTATCCCTTTAATCAAGTGATTGATATATGTTGGATACAAAGTGGAGACAATGTGGTGAAATACAAAGAACTTGTTTTCCCTGAAGCAAATCCCTCTCAGGCTTCATAAATTATGATCAACTCTGACAAGAAGTTTTTAAATAAATTTTGAAGGGTTATGTGTGTAATAAATTACAACTTTGGTTCACAGAAAACCGCCTGAAAAACCTATCCATTCAATTCACTCAGCTTAGATGATAAATTACAAGATATAACTTCCAGGGTATTCCACTTGAGTTTTAATTTCCCCCAGTACCAACTCTACTATAGTAGAAATCAAGATTCTGACCTCTTTTGAATTTTGAAGAACCACTAAAAAAAGAGGCACACTCTGAGTGATTTCATGTATGATCCAGTATTTTTGAGCTCTTAATATTCCAAGGAATGATGATATCATATGATATTCACAGAAGAATTCACTTTTTGTGGGTTTTAGTTGGTAACTGAAACTCAACATCAAGAATTTAACCTTACAGGTGAAATCCCCAGGATATTCAACCACAGAGGAATCAAAAATCTCTCAAATCAATTATACATCTGATAAAAAGATAAATTGTGCTGGATGAAACATTTTGATTAAGTATATGCTCAGTTGCTTTTATTTTCATATGACAAATTTAGAGCTGTTCATTTGGATCATAAACCTCTCATTTGATCCATTTGAAACCATGATTGCTGTGAAATTCAAGCACACTAGCTCTTTGGGCCAAGAAATTTAGCTCATGTATTTTATTTCCTCTATCAAAAGTCATCTGCTCTACATTACTCTTTGGAGTTTACTGTTCAGAAGCAATTTCCAGTTTCAGCCTTCTCTATCAACAGATACACAAACTTCAAAGATTGGATAATAAAACCTCCCCATAAGCGCCTTTCTTAAATACTCCCATCATCCTCCAGACAAACCACCAATTGTCAAACTTGAATTACATCTTATTTAGGATACTAAATTGGATACCATATCCCATATATACCAAGCAAGAGATTGGGTTAAATTTCTCAAGGAAGCTGTTTTATCATTTGAAGTCATGGTTAATATTACAAGCCAGCTGAGCTTGGAGGCCATTATTTGACATAGAGGATATTGTTTGTCAATTGTAACTATTTCCACCAAATTGATGAATCATGGAATTTAATCTCTCAATTTTGCATGGAACAGAGAAACCGCTATTAAGCAGTCCCTGATTCCTTAGTAATTTGGAATACCCATAGAATGCACTTGGATAGAGGTACTTCAGTCATATTTTGGAAAATTCATGACATTTTACTGAAATTTCCAGCTTCAAATTCCATCAGAATCCATGATTAGAAAACCAAACAAAGTTTCAGGTTGAAATTGACCAATTTTAACCATTGAAGAACTAAATATGCATGTCCTGGGATGATTAGTTGAATTCCACTCAAATTTAAGCTCTTTTTTCATGGAAATTTCAGGATAAATATAGAATTGCTCCTATTAGCTATGATCAACTCACAATAAACATATATTTAATTTATTATCCAGGATTTGGAGTTTGTTGGAATAACTGTTACTGAAATCAAGCTGCAATAGTTTTGACCTGACAGTTGTGAATTGCTTCATTTTATCTTCATTCTTCCCCTCGCCATCTTTAATACTTGTTGCTTGTTTACATATCATTCTGTTTAATCCCTGAAATATTTCAAGAAGTGATCATTTGACATTTGGGCTTCATGCATACACATTTTTTTATAATTTTTTCAAAGTGAAGGAAATATTTACAGTTGGTTCATGTGCTTGAAATTAGTGTCTTTTTACAGCTGAATTCACTTCATTCAATTTTGCTATTGTCATTTGGCCTGTGAGTGATTATTTTTTAAAACAACTCTAGAATTCCTATCCCTGAATGTTATATTGATCAGAGTTAGTGAGATTTGAGGCTACAAGAAACCCCAAATTCTGGATTGAAATTTCTAGATCCACTTGCCTCATTGAAGTATCTATTGTTTGATATTTCTTTGGACATAAGATATTATCATGAAACATATCTTACAAAAAAATTATCTTATGAGATTTCTTTCATGAGAAATTATTATACCTTTATGGTATAATTAGGTTTGAATAAATCCAAATCAAATTTTTATTACATCCTGTGAAATTCATTAGAATTTTTTTTAATTCAAATTTAGGCTAAGTTGTTAGCAAATCTCAAACCCAGAATCACAAGTGATAATTTGACTAGAATTTATGATTTTCCATGTTTCCTCTTGGATTTTAAGTTTAGAATCAGCAGGTATGATACATTTTTCTCATATCTTTTTTATTTAACAATTTCACATTCTTATAAATCTATATTTGGAATAAAACCAATCAGTATTAGAAATTTTAAAGAAGAAATATAATAGGGGTTCAAATATTCCCCAATCCGCTTTTAAAACCAGGCAATTATCCAATTTTATTTTGTTATCCAGTGGGTTTTGATAGGGTGTAGTGAAATTAATAGCATGTTTTGTAAATGGTGGATTTTTTTGGAACAATTCAATTACAGAATGGTGGATTTGGACATATTTGATACCCCCTATTCAACCATATTTCATATGCCTTGAATCCTGAGTCAGTTTAAGGTTCCTTCTGAAAGCATCTTGAAATTAGAACATGTAGTTAAATTTTGAATAAATATATTTTATCAATAGTCCTTTCATATTGGGGATTCACAGAGATGGTCAGAATAAGTTAGTATCTACTCTCTATTTTATTTTTCCTAGTAGCTGAATCAATACTGCTCTCCACCCCAAATTTATGTACATAATTAAATACTTATTTTTCACTCTTCAAAATATTTTGTGGGTTGTGTTTCCTACATGGAATTTGTTTTCCTGGGTGAGACTGCCTGAATTTTATTATCATCAGTGAATATATAAAAATTTCCCGGTTGAGAAGATCAGATATCATATCTGATTTACATGATACCCAAAGCATAATAAAAAGATAATAAATATAACAAGCCCATATTTACTCATCAATAAAGCCAAATTCCATGAGGACTGTTTTTATTGTTGAATAAAATTCATACTCATGAAAGATAACAATAATTCCTGGAAGGTCTAAGTGATTGGTAATACCATCATGTCAAAATTACATGTTCAGGATTCTCCCAGATATACCAATTTGAATTCACTGATCCTCATCAAAAATAATTCAAACTCTATAAATGAGGACTGTTTTCATTGCTGACTGAAACCTACCCTCATGAATGATAATAATAATTTCTGGATGGTGTAAGTAATATAATTATGTCAAAATCCAACATCATCAAGATTCTCCCAGATATATTAACTGATAATCATCAAGATAATTCAAAATCTATACTAAAAAATCTGCACATATTCCAAGGGTTCTAGAAAAGTGATAATAGAACAGCAATCAAAAAGAAGAGCAGGGTATGGATCTTCATAAATCAGGGTTAAAATGTGAGTATATTTTGGAATAAAAACAAATTTCCTGGTAAAGGAGAATATATATGTATATTATAATTGAAATTCTTACTTGGAAGTGTTACAAATAACCTGAATCACATAGTATGTTATTAGGATGCATTTTGAATTCATTTATCTGTAAGAGACGTTTTGTGTTTAATTGTTTGATCCATTCATATAATGGATAAAGATGAAGTGTTTCATCTGGAATTGTTATTTCATGAAGTTCACCGGGGATTTACTTACCATTTGAAAAATTATTAATTAAATATATGGAAATACTTCAACTTTGGAGCAGTTGTGTGAAAACAAGATACCTCATCAATACATTCTGTTGAAGTGGGGGATACAGTCTAGATACAGTGTTGATATGTTGAGGATGGGTAAGAGATAAGCAAAGGCACCTCCATAGAGGTGCCAACTTTTTTTTCCTGGTGTGTCAGCTATGCTAAATGTTAGCTTAGTGCACTGCTCAGCTATACAAATCAACCATAGTGGACCAGAAGAGGCTCTCATAAATCAATATTAAAGAGTAAAAAAAAAGAACCAGTCGAGGGAATAAGGATAATATGATAATATGAAGGCGGTCAGATAGCAATTATTATGCAAACTGTTTGTGTATATACATTATTTTTTTTGATTTTTTGATTTTGTTCATCAAAAAGAAACAACAAGAAAATATTGAGACCAATGAATCAGAGCAATAAGAAAAATAAATTATCATTTATTTTCATTATTTTTTTGGGAAACTTTGTATAGCTATTCACAATTACTTAAGCTTTTTAAAACTTTCCAGCCACCTGTATACCATCTTAAAACCACATATGACTACTAACACATCTCTCAATCGTACGTGGGTTCAAGCTTCCTCGGCCACTTGAGCAAACATCAGCAGCAGAAGAAAATTTACGCTATGCAGAACAAGATGATGCTGAGCTGGCCAAGTATTCCCTTGCTAACAATGAAAGAACTGGATATTTTGATGAATGAACCTGAAATGTAGAATATTTAAAATCAATATGAGCTAACAAACCCAAGTGGAACAAGTTGAGAACAAATAGAAGCTATACCTTCCACCACATCAAAATAATATTGGGATCCTTTCCATCTGGACAGGTTAAGCAATACATGTTCAAATGTGACTTCTTTGGGATGAAAGTGGTTGCACAATTGACCGGTGTGAATCTGGAAAAGGATGAATCATTCTGGATTGCCTTATAGGTGTGATGTCTTGTGAAGATCTGCCAGTATGGCCACCTTATGAATCAGTCATATTTACATCTTGATTGGGCATTGGTGCTGGTTGACTAGATTTATATACATTTGGTTTGACAAAAAGAGATTAATTGGAGAGTTGACCCTGAATTTAGGATTTGAAAAAAAGTCTCTGGTTGAAGTTTGGCTCCACGTCAGATGTTTATTGCAAATAGGAACAATGTATCATCTTCAATTACCCCTGTTTACAGAAAACTAATCTACACACTTCAATTATTTATTCAAGGCACATTCCATTTGGTAATTGTTGGTTACCTGTTTTAATTCTTAAAATCAATTCCCAAGTTTCCTAATTCCATGGCTCTGGTTCCCTGCTTGAATATTTATTTGAGGCACATTCCATTTGTTAATTGTTTGTTACCTGTTTTGATTCTTAAAATCAATTCCCAAGCTTACTATTACTAATACCATGGCTCTTTTTCCCTGCTTGAATTGATTTTTAATATGATTTACTTGTTAGATATAAAAGACTAAACCCCAAAATTACACATTCAATATTTAATGTTTACAGCCTTGTAAATTAAGATTTTAGAAGTCAGAAACACAAAGAGGAAAAAATAGTAAATAAAAACAAGATAGTAAGTGAACTAGCTGTTGCTGTGCCTCTAGCCATACTACAAAACATGTAATAAAAATGATCAGCAAAGTAGTGAGCAGAATCTTTATAAAAACCCTACCAATATTTACTACAAGAATTAGAAAGACTAAAATTGATTTGAATGGATAAACCAAGATGGGTGAAAGAAGAGCTTGTGTAATGAGGCATTTTACAATGAGTATACTTATTAGCTTGCCAAATCATTTTAACAATACCATGCGGATGATCAAAATCAATACCAATGTGGTGATCAGGAAAAATAAAAGGACCAGATGTAATATCATACTGAGAAGAGTCTACCAGGGTATAATCAGAAGTGCGAGTGGGAAGAAATAAAACAAAGTAAAATTGGGATATATCTTCAGTATCAGTGTGTTGGAGATTGAAGAATCCATTTGAAGTAAAAGTGATGTGGGAAGTGCAGGTGGTTTCTTCAGGAAGTTTGCCATAAGAAAGATTGGGAAAGGAAGGGATATTATATTTCTTCATAAGATCTTTATTCTGTTGAAAGGGAGTATGAACAAGATCTTTGAAAAGATTAGCAATAATATTACCAACTCAAGAAGATTTAATATAGTGATCATCATATGCTTTCATCTCAGTTTCATCAAATGCCTTGATATACCAGCCAACTATTTGATGCTCATCATAAGACTTTCTCCAACCAATGGCCCACATGAGCCCACCCCAAATTTGATTACAGGATGAGACAGAGTTAAGGAAGTGTTTGGACTGGTGGAGGAAAGTGGAAATATAGTTGAGATCATCCAATTGGGAAGGGGTGAGGTCTTGATAAGGTGTGAATTCTACAATAGAAATCACCTCAGTCTTGTCAAGAGGATCAATAATAAAATTGATCCCAGACTTCATAAAGTGATAGTTGCTGATTTCATCATATGCTGAAATGATTTATGATGGATTTGAGTGGCAAGTGGGTTTTTTATTCTTCAAAGGGACGGTTGGGTAGAGGTTGTGAGGACTATATATAACCCTGGGCCATGATACAGATTGTTCTTTTACGCCTAAAATCTCTATACATAACAGATGCTTTTCCCTTTGAAGTTTCATCTTGTTTTGATGCTTGGATGCCTTAGCACTCTTATTGTTGTGACTTTAATGATTCAATGAGGTCCCCAGAAAGATTTCATCCCAATATCCATCATTTAACATTAAAATCATTCTAATAAGAGAAATTAAGGCATTCAGGGATCAAAACAATAATAAAATGCAAAAGCAAAAGAAAAAAATAATGGGTATTGATATCACAGTTAATATAATTAGATACATACAGTTTTCTTTTCCCCATTGAAGACATGAAACGTGGTAGACCTGTAGGAGTTAAAGATATAGTCAGTTGATGATTATGAGGTGGGGGATCCAAAAAAACAGGCCAATTGATCAGAGAAAGCTGATCAATTGGCCAGGGTTAGTAGATTGGGAGAGGGGGGATACTCTAAAAATGTGGGTTGAGGTTAGGTAAAGCAGGGTAGGTAGGCAGGGTAGCTGGATTCAGGGTAGGTAGGCAGGGTAGCAGATTCAGCAGAGTCTATCAGTCAATCAATCAATTGATCTATTGGTTGAGGGTAGCAGCAGGGAATCACAAGGGCAGCAGTCCATTGACGGTAGGCAGGGTAGTAAGGTCAGGTTAGCAGGGTCAAGCAATCAATCATTTGATTTTTTGAGAGTAGCAGGTACTGGGCTAGGGTAGATGAGCAGGGTGGGGCAGAGGTTTTTTGAAGGTAGGCAGGTACAAGTTCAGGGTAGTGGGGTCAATTGATCATTTGATTGTTTGAGGGTAGCAGGTACTGGGCTAGGGTAGATGAGCAGGCAGGGCAGCGGTTTGTCAATGGTAGGCAGGTAGAAAGGTCAGGGTAGCAGGGTCAAAAAATTGTTTGATCTAGGGTAGATGATCAGGCAGGGAAGGGCAGCGGTTTGTTGAAGGTAGGCAGGGTAGCGGGGTCAAACAATCAAACAATAAAGCATTCAATTGTTTGAGGGTAGGACAGTGGTTTGTTGAGGGTAGGATAGATGAGTAGGGCAAGGCAGTGGCTGGAGTGAGGGTAGGCAGGGTAGCAAGGTCAGAGTGGCTAGGTCTTGGAGAGTAGCAGGGAGGGGAGTTACTTTTGAGGGTCCTGAGGGGAGTAAGAGGGGTCAGTAGGATAAAGGGAAGAGAGCTGGACTCCTTTGCCGGAGGGATCCCCCCCCGGTTGAGGAGGTTGTATAACCTCCTGAGGGATTCCCTCCCGTTGAAGAGGTTATACAACCTCTTTGACTGGAGGGATTCCCCCCGGTTGAGGAGGCTATACAGCCTCTTGGACCGGAGGGAGTCCCTCTGGTTGAGGAGGCTAAACAACCTCCTAGACGGGAGGGATCCCCCCCCCCCCCCCCAGTCAAGGAGGTTGTATAACCTCCTCAACCAGAGGGATTTCCTCCGGTAAAAGAGTTTATGCAACCTCTTTGACTAGAGGGATTCCCTCCGGTCAAAGAGGTTGTATAAATACATAGAAAGGGCGTGCGGCCTGCACACCCTTTCTATGTATATGGGTAGGGGCATGCACACCCCTACCTATATACATACAAAGGGTGTGTAGGTTGCACACCCTTTTTTGAATGGGGTGTGTGACTGCACACCCTGTTTTGGGTGGGTGTTGCACTCCTTTAGACATGCTGACACCCAAAAAAGGGCATGTAGTCACACACCCTATTCAACAAAGGGCGTGTGGGCTGCACACCCTTTTTTTATGGGCTTGCCCCTGGCGTGGGCGTGCAGCCAGGGGCGTGATTTTATCAATCCCCCTTACCAAGGTGGATGATGGGAGAAGTTGGCAGGTGGAAGTTGATATGTAGGTGATGCACAATCAGGAATATTAGTAAGAAAAAATCCCCCCAAAGAAAAGTTCATGGTGTAAAACCATATTAAAATACTTGAAGCCATTTAATAAAATAAAAAAGAATCTGAAATTAAATATACATAGAAAAGTGGATGGCATAGATTCTTCTACCCTGAGGGTATTCCTCAGGGAGCTGTGGTCCAGTGGCCAATGCTCAGCGGCATGGACCACTGGGCCATAGCTGACCTCCACCCCTTTTTAGCCTGGGATCAATTCCCACAGGTGATAGAAAGTAAATTAAATTTCTAACAGCTGCTGTGTTAGCTTTTCAAATTCAGCTAACTAGTGTGGAAAAATGCAGCTAAATAGCATGGAAGAATGCAGCTAATAGCTAACATGTAGCGTAGCATAGCATGGATCTGATGCTGCTATGCTACTGGAAACTTCAAAATCTGTTAGTGCAAGAAAAATCATGCTACTTGTTAGCGTAGCGGTGAATTTTCCGAGCTAACACTTCAAAAAAATGACTTGAAGAATTTGTTGCTAGGCTAACTGTTAGTGTAGCTGAGTGTCATTTCACCTCACGCTACAGATTTTCTGGGGGAAAAAACCCCGCTACGCTAACAGTTAGCTGTCAAATAGCGTAGCGGCCATATCTTTTTTTTGTGAAATATATCTAATTGTAATATGTACTCATTTTATCCTATAACTTGCTTTATGCTGTAACTTTCTGGATTATTCTGAGTTTGCCTATAACTCTGGAACTATGAGGAATTTGAGGGTGGTTGTAGTGAGTGACTAGGGTTAAAATGGGGTTTAGAATTTGATTATGCAATAATAATGATGAATATATTTAAGTTTTGGGATTGATATGTGTATATATGCAAGAATTTGAGTTTTATAAGAAGTGGAATGGATCACCACAACAGACAGGCAACCAAGGCCCCAGAAATCCAACAATACTTGTTGGCAAACCATGTTTGTATTGCAGGGTTTCATTCCACTGTAGGTCTTCTTTTCCTGTCCTCTGCAGGGATGCCAACCTGACGGCACCCAACACCCCAGTCAACTTTTACCCAACTTCTGGTTTCTCCTTCCATGCTGAACCCCCAAACAACCCACCCACAGGCCTTGATCAGGATGCGGCAGTCCAATTAACGGTGGTCCCGGATGCAACGGGTGCTTCCAATGCAGGAATTGTCTTGGATTCTGAGGATCCCCATCACATGAGCAGATCTTACCACTTGTTTTCATCAATACCTCCCATTCTTCCAGGCACAAAACTGGAATTGGCCTCTGCCAAAAAATTAATGATGGTGACTCACAGTGGGTGCCTCCGGATAACTAATAGGGATGGAAGCCTCACCATACCAAAGGTTCTATAAAGATTGGAAATGAAAGGCACACTGATTAGCCTGGGCCAACTCATTGAATCTGGCTTCCACCCCCATTTCCTTCCAAATTTCAACATTTTTCTGATCTCTCATTTTGCATGTATCACTGAATACCTCTGCAATTGCTTGTGGATTGTGAAATCTGACTCATTTTGTATTATCTCACCTCAAGTATTGGCAGTTTCTACGCGTTCATCTTTGGCCATAATTTCACCCATCTACAAATGGCATTGCCATTTGGGCCAAGTTTCAGACGCAGTGACGCAGTGGTAAAGAAATTCATCCAACACTATGTCCTCAAATTTGACATAAAATCATGGACACCTTTCATCTGTGAAACATGCAAGCAAAACAAGAGTGAAAATTTCCGCCACTCACTTTCTGAAGTCATCTCATGTGAAAACCACCTAGACCTCCTGGTAAAAGATGTTGTGGGACCCTTTCAACCCAGACATATCTGGTAACTGTTTACTTTTGAACATTCAAGATCACACAAACAAATAATTCTTTGGATACCCATTAAAATCATGTCTGGAAGTCGCTCACATCATCATAGGTCTTGTGAAGAAATTAATTTCCCTTCAACTCAGCCCCAAACTTCATCTGCTCTGAAAATGCAAAAGAATACATATTTAACCCCTCAGTGAATACCTTGAATCTATTGGATAAAAAATGATCTTTACATCCCCCTATACTCCAGAACAAAACAGTGAAGCAGAAAGGCTCAACAAGACTCAAGGCAACATTGCACGGATGACACTCTTGCACTCAGGCCTTCCATCCACATTGTGGTTGTATTACTACCGGTGTGCGTGCTTTCTCATCAATAGACTGTTGCATAGTAGCTGCAAAAATACTACATTAGAAATGTGGACCAACTGACAACCAATATTCAACTCCTTTTATCCCTTTGGTTCTTGGGCCAGTATTCACATACCAAAGGAACACCAGCAAAAACTTGATCAATGGGGATGGATTGTTTACCTTGTTGGCTATCAAGACAATGAACATTTTTGGTTCTTCTGGAACCCTTCAACTCAGAAAGCTGAAAACTCTGAGTGTGCCGCATTTCTCAACTTTCAGGGAAAACCCATCTTTCCTACCCATTCTTCTTTAGCTAACAATGCAATTTTTTGTAGAGTTCTGAACTTGGGAAAAGAAATAACCAAAGGAATCTATGAGGGTCAAGACTTGCACATAGACAACATACAGGGCATATCAGGTACAGAAATTCCAAAAACTTTGAAACGCGCACTCAATTCTTAATCATCCAAACAATGGTGTAAAGACTGCATTACCAAATGGGATCAACTAGAAGAAGTTGATAAATTTGAGATTCTAGAAAAATAAAACAGGCACTCCATTGACACATGTTTTTTCTTTGATATCAAGAGGAACACAGATGGAATGGTGAATAAGCCAAAGGCTTGTTTTTTTGTCAAAGGCTTCAAACAAAAATTAGGCAAGGATTTATAATCCACTTTTTCCTCAAAAGCATCATTATGGACCCTCTTGGTTCTATTAACCATGAATGTCAAGAAAAGCTGGATGAGCAACTCCTTCAACATCACCAGTGCCTTTTTACACAGCCCAATTGACAAAACCATATATGTCCATCCCCTGGTGGAACTTTTCCCCCACTTGGTGGGGAAAGTGCTATATGGGACCTGCCAGGAAAGTTGGTGTTGTTGGAAGCACTTCAAGAGGCTGCTGCATGGATGGGGTTTTTTGAATGTGATGAGGTGGAGAAATGTTTGTATTGCTACAAGAAAGGAAACTCAATAATCATTGTTTGGATCCACATGGAAAACAGCATTGTCTTTGGAAGCAGTCAACAGGATATCAATCTACTGAAAGGAAAGGTGGAAAGAAGTCTCAGGGTGAATTGGGATTCTAAACCAGAAAATCTCATTGGGTTACGCCTAGATTATGGCAATAAGAAAATATTTCTCAGTCACCACCTAATGATTAATCAGCTTGTGGAAAAATACAAGAGAGAAGTTATTCCAACCATAGTTCCAATGTACACTCAATTGATGGGTGAAAATCTTGTAATGTCTTGGGGTAATCTACTATCAGCCACACTATATCAATTGGAACCAGCCAGGCTTCAATGCACAGTTACTTTGCACATAGCACCTTTACCGTCCCAACAAAGCTAAATATTTAAACAGGTGGAGATTCTAGTGGAAGAATGTGATTTCATTTTTTTTTCTGGCCCTAGAAGTTTTACATCAAATGTCCTCCTAATTTATATCGTCTCCTCCAAATAAAATTGAATTGTAAAATGGGGAATGTGAACGAACAAGACCAAACGGTTATAGAATATAATGTTGGTAAATTCCAAATAGGCTGTCTTATTATAACTCTATTTCTAGAGCCTTCTATGTCAAAAGTCATCCATGGGGCTACAGGAAACCGCTGAATATGGTCAGAAATTGGCCAAGATATCAGTTATGTTTTGCAAAATCAGACCGAAATTGATGAGGATTGAAGGCTTACAAACGGCTGGGGCCCCTGCCGAAAATTGAACGACCGCATTCTATCGCGAGGCACAAGCAATTAGCATATCCGAGACATTTCAAACAAGTAATACTATTAGATCCATACCTCAAAAATTTGGCTTTCAGTGACTATCATACCTGCGAAGGAGGATAGGTCAGAAGGATTCAGTCGAAAAGCATCCTGAAGATACTTGCATCATTTCAAAAACGCTTACGATAATCACCGCAAGTGGAGATGGGTGGTACAAAATTGACTTGTATTTTTTCACCGCTGAGACCATTTCTCGCTCTCAGGCCACGTGCTAGCTAGGAATTTTCGAGGTTTCAATGGGGAGGAGGGGCAAGAACGCTACATCAGCCAATAAAAGATTCATCCAGGTGCGAAGATACTGCCAGCCGGCTGGCTTGGATGCATCCCGGGGTGAGACTTACAACCACTCGCGAAGGTCCAGGGTTGAATCCCTCCTCTCTCCTCGGTACTAAAATCACATCGATGGCCTTCCGGACGCCATATTGTGCATTGCAGAAGTTGAAATAAGTTTAGACAAGTATTAGTTCTCCAGATCGTGGTCGATATTGCTCAAGTTCTTTGATACTAACCAAAGTTCTCTCGCCGATATTGCTTTGAGGAAAAGTTGTCGGACAGTTATAAACAAGCTGAATATCGCCCATCGCACCACCTTGATTGACGAATTGCGCACCCTCAGAGGGCATGAGCAGCGTTCCTGCCAGGTTCAATTGACTAAATCGATGATGGGAGGCGTTTGCATTGAGGTTGCGCTGTACCAATTCGGTGGGTTGGCCCCTGGACGGAGGCGCTCTGAGAAGCAATGCTGATAGGAAAAAGGGGAGTGCCGAAAAATACATCATCACAGCGATAGGGCGGAGTCTAATGCGTTCTGAATATTAGGGATGTGAGTTTGGTTAACAATGGCAATAGTAAGACACAACTCGTGGGGCCACTTATTTCCAGCTGTCAACTTGTTCAGATGCTACTGTTTGTATTCTGCGCGCGGCAACTTGTGTCAACAGTGGTCCATAACGTTCTAGCCAAGGAGCGTTGATTTAGTGGAATTTCAGCCCGATACACCAAGAGTTCATCGACCGGATAATGCTGCCTGTTCATGAATCACCTCAGCATCCTAAACGGAAACATTCGCTGTAATTATCCGTCATGCGAGTCTCTGATTCGTAAATTGATGCTGTCTAACCCCTCTGGGATGGCAGTGTTCAAGCGTGTTAATCTTACATTGTTTGGTTAGGAAAGATATTCCGGAACTCATAACTGGATGCAGCTTAATGTCGGTTTTCACGCCATAGCTTTGGGATTTGGAATCAGATTAAAAATATCCGGGTGAAACTTGTGCTGTTCTGTTTGCCATTTGTCTAACGAAAAAGAATCTATTTACCTAACCTTTTGGAATGATTGCCTGGCCGCTAGAATTTCACCTCAGAAATCTCCGAACCGTGTGCGTGCTTGTTTTCTCCTGGTGGGAAGCGCCGGCAGATAGAATGAAATCTGGCCCTTCTCCTCACGAACAATATTTTTGAATCGTGGCAATTGTTCCATGCCAGTTGTGCTAGTGGTTCTCTGCTTTAGGTTGGGTTAATAATTTGCGTCTGTACCATAAGAGTTGAGAAGGCTCGTCACTGAGGGGCACTGGGATAAGGCAAATGGGCCTTGGAGCATTAGATGCTACCAACATTGGAAACCCTTCAAACAAAAACCTTGCAATGACAGATGCAATTGCACCCAACAGGCAGGTGCTGGAAATTCTGCTGTGATGGGTGTTTGAGAGGCATATGGAGGGTCCAAAAACCTCAAAGAGAAGAGGAAAAAATCTGAGTCTGAAGAAAATCACTTCAATTCCATCTTTTCATCATTTCTACTCCCCTCATTGCTTGCTGAACTATCAGTTTCAGTATATTAATTGCTGATCAAAACACTGTGCTGCTCTCATGATAGACCATGGTGTACCCATTGGACATGGACCAGGTCTTTGATCCAGTACAAATTTTTCAGTTGGGATTTTAAAACCATTTGTTGAAAGATGATCTTGTTTCTTGTGGGCAGTGGCTGGTTTGGCATTTGAGGTATGACTTAAAGATTGTAGTTGCATCATTCATCCACTGAGGAGCCAGATTCAACTGGTCAAACTTGGGGGATGACATCTTGGGTGGTTTTGCTGGCCTAGTTTTAGGTTTGCCAATGTGTGAAGAAAAATTTTCAAGAAGGTTTAGTCCTAAGGGTTTATTTAAACCTGATTAATGTGTTTGACACTAGTAGGCTAGCTAGTGTGGGCTTCTAACCCAGGCTTTCTAACCTAAAATTCAACCCAACCAATGTGAATGCTATTATAAATCCACAGTAATTAAGGTTAACAAAGTTTAAGTAGGGTGAGTTAGTCCCAGCTTAGCTAGGAAGCCTCAACCTAGCCAATTATTCTGGTAGTGCCAAAGTAAGCTTAGAGTAAGCTCAAATGTCTATATAATCAACTGGTGGAATTTGAAGCATATTTTACTGCAGTGCATCTATCACTTCCAGCATAATTTCCTAGGTTGAGTGCATCCCAGTTTGGGTGGGATGACTTCATCCTAGGCATTCTGGCAGTGCAGGTCAGAACCAGAAACAAAACAAAACAAAAAACAATTTGGTTTTTGGACAGCTAGCTAGTATGAGTAGCTACTAGTGAGCAAGGTATTCTTAAAAGGAAAAAGAAATAGAACGGAAAAAGATAAAATAGAAGTTCAGTGTACATCAGGCAAAGAGAAAAAGAGGTGAGTATGAAAAACAAACATAGAGCAGAAAAATTCTCTGCAGAAAGCTCTGAAATTTTCTAGGTCCTGGTTGTGGAACTAATTCTTGGATAGAATCCATCCAAAAACTACCTGAAAAGCAATTTCTAAGAAGTTAGTATCCAGAGTGTGAGAGAAACTGGAATGATTCCACCTCTCCTAGGTGTACACACCCTGATAATCAAATCTCCCTTGAAAATTCAGCTGAAGTATTCCCAAAGTATGATATTTATATTGTTAATGATTTATCTAGAACTCTTGTGGAACTGAAAATTAAATGTATGCCTCACTGAAGTGTATCACATAATTCACTTTTCATCTAATCATTAATTGACCTTATCCAGAGCAATTAGCAAAAAATATTCAGCCAAAAAGTCATAACATGTGTTTGGACTCGATAAAATTCCAGTGTCACACAAATGTATGTACATATTTTTTTTTCCTAAGGCTCTTTGTAAAATTCAATTTCCCTTGAGTTCCAGATGATTTTATATCCAGCTGAAAAAAAACATGTGTTTGGAGTTGAACAAATTCCAGTGTGTCACGTGAATGCATGCGCTGCATTTGCATGCCCAAGGTGTTATGTGAAATTGAATCTCCCTTGAGTTCCAGATGAGTTGTGATAACATTCAGATTTGGATGCATGTGGGTTCAAATCATCTCATTTTTGACTTGTTGTTGACATCAAGATGTGTTCCTCATTGGTTATGACATACATTATCAAAAATTTTCAGGTTTGTTTCATGTTGAACTTCTGTATGTATTCCATCAAGTTATATGAAAAAGATGATTTATGGCACCTGACAGCAGGAGCTGGAAATTATCCCCTGGTGTATTCAATCTTTTCACATTTCTTTTTCTTCTCATATTTAAAAAAATTGATTTTCTTCAACTTTTTTTTTCCAAATGGTCAATGAAAACAAAGGCTAAAGAGTTCAAGGAATATTTATCAAGATTAAAGAAGCCATTAAATACAACAAGGATAATGCCATGAAAATACAATAAGTATCAAACCAAGCTAAAGTAAACACTAGGCAGGAAATAAATATCATTGCAATCTGGGTAGAAGAGTACAATCTACAGTAGGATATACAGGCAAAAACAAATGGAGAAGTTAAAGCCTGCTGATCTTCATTCTCATTGTCCTGGCTTCTTTTTTTTCAACACTACAAGAAAAACTCTAGAAACTTCCAGCAGTTGACATGCAGAATCTCAAGGGAACCTTGTATTGATACTCAAGAGTGTCTCAAAGTTTGTTTCAACCAAGCCTTGACACAAAGTCACTGTGCATGATGGGGTATGATGGAGTCACATAGAGCTAAAATGACAGTTACATTTAATTATTTTGCATGTCAACTGCTTGCTAATCCTAGTGTTTCTCTTCTAGTGTGATATATTTCTTTTTTTAGATGTTTTTCCCAATCAAACTACATTTTCTTTTTGGAGTTGTTTTTTCTATCCCCCAAAAAAACAGAGAAGAGAAATGGTCTAACCAGGTTAGCAAGCCAGAGGTTTAATTTCAGATTAGCAATTTCTAAATTTAGCAACTGCTGACCTGAAACCAAACTTCTAGCTTGCTAACCTGTTTCTAGCCTGTCACAAATGGGGGTGCCCTTCCAGGTTCAGTTGGGGTAACTTGCCTTAATCCAGCAATTTATCCTGACCAGTGTGAATGCTTTAAACCCAAGAGAAACCCTTAGTTGCTTATTGCATTGGTTGAGATCAAACCATTTCAAATTGGTTGGGTAGATCTTAGTTTAACTGGAATGACTTCAAGCTTCTGACAGTGCTGCCAGATTGAAACAAAAAGTGCAACAAAGGTTCCAATGGGTACTAAATCTTTTTTCAGGTACAGTGTAGTGTAAGCTCCAATATTTACAGGCCATCCAATATTATATACAATGATACTAATGCAAGTGATTTATCATTTTGTTTTTGTTCAAGAAGTGTAGAAAGCCAAAATGAGACCAACCTGTTAGCATTTGACTGTAATTTCTAGCTGAAAAGAAATTATTTGGAGTGTCAGTATGATGAGAAAATGAGCTAAACCAATCAATAGTACAAACAATAGTCAGAATATTTTGACCATCTACCCCAGAAATTGCATCCCAATTTAATTGGGGTGTCCTAAAACTAGCTAATTATTCTGGAAATGCCTCTCCAAATTTATAAATAGTACACACTCTATAACTACAAAACGTAAAAAGTTTATTGGAGTTTTATTCCTCCTCTATTCCAATAGACTCAAACCATTGGCCATATTAGACCAAGCATGAATATATTCTCTGATTGGAATTTATTCAGAAGTCACAAAAAGCTTTGTATTTTGGTGAAAGTAGCGCTCTACATGTGCCTTCTTAACAAGATGACTTGTCACAGGGTAGGTGTTGAGTTTTTCTGTTCCTCCTCAAAAGTATCTTCCCTTCATTAAATTTTCAGAGAATCAACTTGTTTTTTCAGACTAGAATACATCATAAATATTAAGCTATTTGTAATTAAAATCCTTAATTTAGTTGATTTTTTTTTCTTTTTTCTGAGCTCATTTTATGATTACTAAAAACTGATTACTAGAATTAACGCCTTTTAGTATTTGTGGTTTTTGTAATATGTTTTTTCTTGATTAATATACTAGCCTGACTAAAAGAGACTGAGAAGGCCTGACTAGTTATTTCTTCCAAGTACTCATATTATACTCCTCTCAGTTTTTATTCAAATTACTCTTTATTCATTTTCATTTCTCAACCACAAATTAACCACTTGTAACTAGTCTATAAAAACATAGCCTAGTCCAAGCAATAACAATTATCAGTTCTCCTCAAAAATCAAAGTCCCCATCTTTTGAGTCACCCCAGAGTCTGTTCAAAAATCCTCTCCTCTATTCTTTTCGCCAAAAATCCAACAGTAGGTGTCTCACTGAACCATCTAGATGGCTAGCTTCTTTTATGCAATGAGTGGGGTAAACAAGTCTGATTCCACCATCACATGAATGCAATTCTCCTTTGGGTCTCTCAGTGCAGTCTCCAACCACTATCAGAACAATTACCAAAATCACCAATACCACCAGTACCACTACTAAATCCATCCTTAAACCCTACTACCACACCTGTTACTACACCATCCTCTTACAACCCTAAATGTAGCCCTAACCCCAGATCTGAATTTTAATCTCTGTGCAGGATATCACATTGATGATAAAACTGACCCTGAGACCACAATATGATAGCTCTATTGGCTACAAAATGGTAAACCACCTTGATATAATCTTTGTTTTTGGTCTACAGAGCTCTTTTGTTCAAGGATATTGGAGCTCAAACTCATGGACTTTTACTGCTGTTGCAGTTGCATTTTGAAAATAAATTGAAGCTAGTATTTGACTAAGAACTTATATTTCTAAGAACCAAAGAGAGCTAAATAAAAACAAGAAGCATGAGACTAATTCATAATATCTAATAAAGAGAACAGTAGAAACAAACCCTGAGATGAAAGCTGTGACAAGATACTGAAGCAACCTAGTTATGAAAGGACTGGGACAATGATGAAGATAGTTCTAATAAAGATGATGTTGTTATTTGATTGAATAAGTAGAAAATGAAATAGAAGAAACAAACCAATAAGAAGACAGGAAGCTATGTAAAGTAATAAAGCAGGAAATGGAAACAGCACTAATTAATTGATAACTAGAAATAAGGAATAGGATTAGTGATCAATTTTAATGGATGAATGAGGATAGGAAAAGGGGAAATGAAAACAATTGAGATTGATTGTTTTTTATTCACCAAGTTGAATAACTTGAGGATTGAAGCGCCTTGATGGTTTGGCAAGATTGTTTGGCGAGATTAAACAGCAGCTCTTGAGGCTGATCAATGGTGATTGTTGGATAGATTGCTGTTGGTAATGATTCTTCTGGATGAGATGAAGATCAACTTGACCGGTTAGGTTTGGAGCAATATCTCATCTAATGCGCAGTGTTATCAAAAGCAACAGGGACTACAGATGTGTGAACTTGAGGTGAAATTTTAGAAATAAGAATATTGAGAAGTGACAATAGAGCAAGGTTTCAACAGCTAGCAAGAACTGTAATCAAAGAAGTAATCTACATTTTATATGATTTTGTGGTTGAATTTTAGCCTACATGTGGTACCATCAGGCTTGTGTGTGCCCATGTTTTTTTCCAGGTATGAAGGCTTTGTTGCTTTGGCTACAGGAAGTGTCCTCCCATGGCTAAGTTTTTGCTGAGGGTTTCTATCTTGTCAGAATTCAGTTTTCCTAGCCACTCACGCTCAGAGAGCGCTCCGCTCTGTTTCTGTGCTCCCAGTCTGTCTCACTCAAAAATGTCAGTCTCAGTCAACCAGATCTGTTCCTCATCCGACACGGAACAATCACCTCCAACACACTAGCAAGCAAGATCACATCAATTATCAGTCATCAACAACTTGCTTCTGTCCCAGGATCAACAGTTCCAAGAATCTAGAGTAGTGGTAATTTATTGTCTCTCTTTGTATTCCCTCACCTCAACTTGTTACTAACACCTTTCATTTAGTCTCTATTCTTGTTTGTTTTGTTTTTTTCTGTTCTTCTTATTCCCTTCCATCTATCCACCTTGTTGCTCCTGTCCATCTTGGTCCTCTAGATACATTTCATCTTCCATTTCTTTCATGTTGTACTTTCTCTCTTATTCTGATGAAATATATCTCTAGTTTTTGCCTCTTACTCTTTTATATCTGGGAATAATTTTCAAAGGCACCCTTGAATGCAAGATCATAGACCACCCCAAATTTGTGGACTTCCTGGCCCCAAAGGTATGGAGGTCCCTAGCCATAGCAGCTGCCTCTTTTGTTACCAGGAGGTGGTGAGCCTCAGGTTTGTAAGAAATTATTCACAACAGCGCTCTTGCCACCTCTGGGCTTAGGAAAACTTTGGACTGGGGGCATGATATGAGTATAGCATGCTCACATTTGGTGACACATTCTTGGGTGATGTTTCCCACTGTTGAATTCCAGATCCCTGAATTAACTGGTAGTCTCTATCAAACTTCTCATTTCTCTCTTTGATTATCCAACTATCAAGGGTCAAGTTTAACAAGGAGCCATTAATTGGCACAAGTGGAGTCACAAGCTGTATTTCATTTTGTCCTCTTGTGTGTATTCTCTTTCTCCTCATTTTATTCATTGATGTGAATGACATATCTGATTTCATTAGAGTTGTCAATTTCTGTAGGTCCTTGAAAATAAAATGTGGCTATTTCATGCTTACACAAAGTTTTCCAGTTTTCCAGGGACCTACAACTGCGCAGAGAATGTAGTGTTCCAAGAAGCAGTTTTGCATATGGTTTTTGCCGCTCAATTTTTTAAATTTATTTGTTACACTTTGAAGGTTGTAGAATTTTATGGCAGCAATTATTCTTTATGTATGAAAACGGAATTAATTCTTTTTCATTCTTGAGGGAAACTTTTTTCTTTGATTAAATAATTGTGGGCTACTTCCGGTGGTTATTTGTAATTTTGAAAGGGCCTTGATAAGAAATGAATTATAGGCTGTGAATGTGAGTGCAAACTTTTTCTGATATTCAGACAACCCAAAGGAGCCTGACTGAGCTGAAAATTCTTTTATTCTGGTGTCAGCAGGAGCTTCCACAACACTGTTCTGATATTCCCAGAAGGATAATAGGGAATCTTTTCTCCATTTGGCAGGTGGAAATCACACCCAATTTTCTGTACCATTCCTAATTTTTCATGTCCAGGCTGTCTGAAACACTGTTGCTTGGACATGTGGTGTTATACAACCTCATGGCTGGGAAAGCAAATTTTGACCCATGTTTGTCATTTTATGTCAAGAATGAAGCACACACCCGGGAAAATTGGATCCAAACCAGTTTTGAACTGGGGCCATAATCCTTTTACCCAGTTAGAATATCTTCTAGGCTTAGCAATATTGGCCATGTTAAATAGTTATTTTCCTTTTTATTTTCCTGACCTTAATATTTTCTCCTCATTTTCCACACCACTTTAGCTGTATGCACTCTGTTTTCTTGGTTACAATCAATTTTTTATTTGTTCATATTTAATATCACCCTCCCTCTTTTGTTCTTCCAAAACATCTGAGAACCCTCAGCTGCTGTTCAGGCCATATCATACAAAAAAAATGGGAGGGAATGGAAAATAAAATTGTTTATATTTTTGTGAGGTATTCAGACCTCACCAATCATTTCTACACCCATTTGCATATAAATCAACTTGAATTCCCAATAATCACCAGGAGCAGCTTGCATGGATTTAATCACAATTTCAAGTGAGCCAGAAATGTGAAACTTTAACTGTGTAATTTTCATGGAAACAAATTATCACCATAAAGCTTCCTGACATGTATTATGTAGGGAAAAGAATTGATATGCTAAACAAGGCTTGAAAACAAGCCAGGAAAAACTGTATAAAAAACCATGTGTAAACACAGAAAACTGCATTTTTTCCACATAATTTTTGACAGCCACCAGGTACCAAACTGTGTGAATGCACTGAAAAACAATGTTGTTTTATGGAGGCAATTTCTTTATCTCCTATTAAGTTTCTTGTTACCTTTCATTGAGTCATAGTTGGATTATAACAATAGCTGGTAAATCTCAAAACTTCATTCTTTTATCTTTAATTTTATCTTTCTATCATTCTCTTCTTTAACCTCTTTTCTCTTTCTCTTACTTATCCTTTTCATTGCTTAATATTTTTACTACTATGATCATTTTATATCTGCTGCAGGAGAGTTATTGACCTCAAAATCTTACAGAAATCAGGTTTTCTCAAATATGAGTTGGAATAAGAACAACGTGAAAACAATTCATGGAACATTAATAATTCAAAACATGGTACACAAAAACTTTTCAATTTTGTGATTTAAACTTCAAATCCCCTGAGTGTGTGATGCCCTTCAGAACTGAAAACGTTGCAATATGGTGTCTGTTATTACCAAAACGAATCTTTGAGAACACTAATTTTATGATTATTGTGTAAGTAAACTATTTTTTATTCCAACGCTGGGCTCTGAAACACTTCTCCCGTCATGAAATCAATGATTCTGTGTTGATGGAGTAAGTTTATTTGAAAAAAAAACAGATAGCTTCCCCCAAGTGTGTTTTAAAACGCGGAAATAGAATTTGGAGGATAGACCTTTGGGGAAACCATGTTGGCGCACTCAAAGCCTGAAATATGGAATCAACGGCAAGACCGGATTTTGACTCAGTCAACTGGTCAACGAGAAGAGATACTTTTCTCAAGCCTCGCGCAGTAGGCATCTGAAAAGCGAAAAGGAAAATTACTCAACGAATTATTGGAGAAGCGGACTTAAAATGAATCACAGTGTCCTTTGCTTGAGCCAATCCCCAAATGAAGAGAGTTAGTCTGGAATAATATCAAAAAAATCAAATAGAAATTCGTGAATAGTAAATAACGCACCTTGTAGAGTTGCCTCTCATAAACGACTAAGTCTAGAATTGAGGATAAAATGAGATTTTGAAGTTAGCCCCTCAAGGACAATACTCTATAGAATATAACTAGATACTAACGAAAGTCGCCACATGCTCCAGGGGGAGGAACAAAATTTGCCCAAATAGGTTGGCTACTGCCACTGTCATGAGGCCTCAAACCGTAAGAAAGCTGTGTGTAAACAGAACAATAACGTCTATTATTAAAAGAAAAATCAACCCATCAAAAAAGATCAAGCAGATTGTTCACTCACATGAATCACCGAAGGGCTGTTGAGGTTAATGTGTTTCGCTTCGCCTTCTTAGGAACTGGCACCAAATGAAGATCGATAGTACAAGTTCTGGGCGCCAACATCATTCGTCCCATCTGAAACGCCCCTTATAAATCACCTCCACATTGCCTACGTTCCCCACATGGTTCTTGAAAATGGCACCGCCTTGTGGTTGAACTAAAGTTCCGCTGGGCCCTTCAGTATTCGCGATTGAAGCATCGGTCTCCACCAGGGAGCTCGGTTCCTGATACACGCCTGGGCTTGAGTAGTTTGCCATCACAGGTGTGTTATTCTCAAAGGCACAACACGGATAGAATCTGTGATAGATTAAGGAAGAATATGATGAAAGTGTGCATGGTTGATTCAAGTTTGGGTCGAGGTATTAGCTTGGTTTGTGCTTGGTGCCTTTCTGTAAAGCAGTTATTTGAGGTCGAGGGAGTCGAAACTGTCGATAATAAAGTCTCGAAGTGGAAACAAAAATTGATCTATGTTGGGCACAGGGTGTTGGTGGGTGACCAGGCAATTATTCTCCGCTTCGATTTTGAGGAGAGCGTTCGGAAAGTTTCCTCAGTTGCTTTTTTTTTGAAAGTAGGAAATCCAACTCACAGTTGTCTTACCTATACTCATGAATGTTGGAAAGGATGCACGAATCGACTACAGCCATGCCCATTACGAGTGACGGGGTGATCGGGCAATCGATTGATGGAATATGCATATAACTCTCGGTTTATCGCGCCATACAGTATCCGATGTTGCTTCACCGGTGTATCGGTGACGATGGTTTGCGGATTCAATTCAGCAAATGAGAACGCCTAATCAGGTCAGCATCCTTCCGCAGAGGAGCTCGTACTTGCCAGGTAAACAAGGCAAGAAATTCGTAGGAAATGAAGAACTGTGGTCTCTATGCAGGTGGATGACTGGGATGAGATCAGCGGATGCTAACAAAGCCTCTCCGCGAAGGTCCCGGAGCGTACCCGTCTTGCTCTTTGTGCGGGACGCTTGACAGCTCCTACCTGCCGACGATGAAGGGACTTCTGTTTATAAACCAAAGGCCTCCCTGATCAAGGCCCCTACCGCGAGGCCCAGAGACTTCGACAAGTCTTGGGTGCAAGTCTTGGGGGAAGGGTGGCAGGAGTGCTAACTTACCCAAGTCCCCTGTGTAGGGACCCTCCGAAGGAGGGCTCCGAAGGAGGGACTTGCACCCTATGTGCAAGTTTTGCCTGACCGCAAAACAATTTATTCCATAATAAGAGCACCCACAGTCGTCTCGATATGTCGGCTTGATAAGCTAACCTTATGAAGACAACACCCCACTTGTGCACTCGATAGCGCTTGATAACTGTTGAATTGCTAGGATTCTCCATAGAGGTCCATAAATTTATGGACCTCTATTGAACTCGATAAGGTCAGTTGTCCCTAGCTTTCACAGGTCACTTTTTAGTGAACCCTCCCCCAACCAATACCCCCAAGAACTCCCCACTCGTAAAAACCCACCCCGTGTAGTACATGAGCAAAACAGTGGTTTGTGGAAAACAATAATGACTAAATGAGATTGAATAAATTTAAGAGGACAGAAAAAATAGGTTCTTGTAAGTAATTGACTAGACAGGCATCTCATTCTCTTGAGACAAACCAGACAGTTAATCAAGACAAAATATTTTTATGTCACATATAGTATGAGGCATTAATTCTTACTGATTAAATTTTAATAAGCAAAAA